>OY744551.1:20191045-20258545 GCA_963556195.1 Sepiola atlantica | reverse complement strand
TGATCGTTAAAAAAAACAAACGTCGCTTTGATTATGAGTCCCGGTAAAAAAAAACACACACACTTGACAACGAGAACCCGAAACGAGGCTAACAAAACAAGACTGTCGACGCCATGTTTTTGCTGTAAAAATCCGTGCCCAGAAATTTTTTTTTTTCATGTCTAATGAAAAACCATTTATCCTACGTAAAAATAAAAACAAATGGAATAGCTAACTAGGAAAATCTCCAGTCTCGAATTAGAAACTCAAGTCGGTTACATGTCTCGTTTAATGTTAAGTGTCCAGGAAATGGGTGCTCATTTTACGTTAAATTTATAAAGGAAAGTGATCCCCCACGCTAAAATCTTAAATATTTTTTTTTTTAAATTTAATTCCTTCTTTGCGGATGTTTTTTTAGGCTGTTTAAATGTATTTGCACAAAAAAAGTAGGATTTGAACTTTTTTAAGTGGTAAACTGCGCTGGGAATGGATAGTAAAAAAATACCGATGTAATTTTATTGCTTGCCGATGGGGCTGCCCAGGCATTTTTTGTAGGCCAGAGTGCTCAAATTCTCGGGCGTTGGCTTTTTAAGCCCCACTTTCCGACCTTGGGTCACATCTTACTTGTGAGAGTAAGATAAAACTGGCCTTGTGCCTAACCTCCTGAAGAGGAGGTAAATAATACGAAAAAAAGCCCCTAAATTCCGTATTAATAACAACCAATAGATTAAAACATTGGTACTCCTATAGCTGACGAACCATGTTTCCGTGACTTCGCGTCGTCAACGTTCGGACAGGTCTCGGAATCGCCCGAGAGTCGATTAAACTATTAACCAAGCAGCCGATAACTTTTGGAAGAAATTAACCGCGTTCAATAAAAAAAATTAATTTCTATAATCCTTGTCAGCTCGTTGAATCTCCCGAAGGACTAATTGAGTTTTTTGAAAAAAATGTAAAACAAAAAAAACATTGAAATAAAATTGAAAAAACAAAAACATTTGCTTAACAAATCAAAAAATAATTATCTTTTGAAACTTTTCGATACACAAACAAAAAACATTTTATTTAAAAATATTTCATTAACGATGGTTCCTTTGACAAAAATAAACGGCTCTTGTATAGATCGGGTACACGGCGAAATTTATTTTAGAAGAGTTCCAATGGTGTAAGAAGGGGCAGACAACTCTCTTTTTTTTAGTACATAATTTCATGCCGTAAATATAATACCGGCCGTATTCCATGACAACTTCGGGTTTTTGGTGGCTATGAAAAGGACACTAAATCGTTTTTTTTAGTGACGGTCCCGTCCAGAGATGCTGCCACATTAATCCCAATAATAAAAAAATATCTGCGATAATTTAATATTTTAAACTATGAAAAAAATAAAAAATCTGGTAATCAAAACAATAGGACTGTCTGTTTTGCTGGTTTTGAAATGAAAAAATATACTGTTGATTTTCCCAAATTCTATTTTCTTCAATAAATGTTCTATCAATATACTGTTGATTTTCTCAAATTGTTATTCTTCGAAAAATTTTCTATTAATTGAATTTGCATGACTTCTTATTTAAGAAATGGATATTTTCCATTTTCGGAGAAATTGCGTACTAAAAAAAGATAGTTATCTGTCCCTTATACCATTGGAACTCTTCTAAAATAAATTTTGCCGTGTACCCGATCTATACAAGAGCCAAATAGGCAACATCTAATTAATAGCAGTGGTTTAGCTATAGTTTGTTTGTTCTTTATTTTTATATGTGTATTTTAGTTTGGTTTTCTTCGTCGTAATTTATAGGCTGCCAGTCTTCAATTTAGCGTTTGGCAGTTTTCGCCTTGTCAACTGTCGGGCACTTCCGTAACCTGCTCGAACGTTGACGACGCGAAGTCACGGAAACATGGTGCGTAATCTATAAGAGTACCAAAACATTTTAATAAATTTATTTATATTAAATAAATAAATTTATAAATATTGTTTCTGAAAGAAAAACAATAAAGTTTATTGGTGCTTATCCAGATTAAGGGAGATGTATCAGTAGGCCATAGCTGATTTGTTTACCTTTTAAACTTCCGGTAGTTATCTGCCCTTAGCCTGTTCCCACTTCCTGTCTCCACTTGTAATGGCGTCCTATAAAGTTTGTGTTCATTTACTCTCTGTCTCTGTTCTTAATCCAAGCCATCCTCGACCGGCAACAACACAACATAGTGTCAGAAGTGGGATCCAAGGACACAAGAATGTTTTTCAGTGAAAATCACACTTTATAGTGATATTTGTCAGGTTTAGGTGACATTACACTCGTCCCCGGAAAATATGTACGTGCGACAGCTATACGCCGAGGTAAGAGGAATTTGACTCTACTGTTTTGTTAATTTCTCATCATGGAAACATCCCATACATTAGCACCAAGGATAGACTGGTCCAGTCCCAACTTGGGAAAAGAAATGAACATTTTTTTACGTCAGGCCACATTATATTTTGATGGACCACTTCGTGACATGGACAATGACATGAAAGTAAATTACCTCCTTTTGTGGACTGGTGTCGAAGGGCAGGAGATTAGCGACCACTTCGTTTTTCAGACGGATGAAAGTAAAAATGTGGACAACTACATGAGACATTTCAAGAATTATGTCAGTCCTCAGTCAAATTTTCGGATGTCTCAACACCAACTTTTACAGAGTCGCCAAGAGGAGAATGAGCCACACCACTCATTTCTAAAGAAGCTGAGGCAAATAATAAAAAATTGCGAATATGATCCCATAGTCGAAGAAACAAACTTGGTGGACTTATTTATATTTGGACCTAAACCTCAAGTCAACCCAAAAGTCACTGTTAAAAGAAGGTAGGGGTTTATCAATAACGACAGCCTTACGTATAGCAGAAACTGAAGAGGCAACAATCAAACAGGTGGAGGCAATCCGGACTCCATTTGAGAAGTTCAGTGCACATGCAGTCCAATTAAATCGTGCCCCCAAGCATATACACACATGTGGTTTTTGTGGTAGAGGTCACCATAAAGGAGAATGCCCAGCCATGGGTAAGACTTGCCTGAAATGCAGGAAGACAGGTCACTTTGCCATAGTTTGTCGCTCAGCAGAGAAAAGCAGAGGCAAAGAACAGGGTATCAGGATAGGAAGACCTCAAAGATACTCCAACATTACAAGTGGGGACAGGCTAAGGGCAGATAACTACCGGAAGTTTAAAAGGTAAACAAATGAAGTCAACCCAAAAGTCACTGTTAAAAGAAGGTAGGGGTTTACCAAAAACGACAGCAAGCATCTCCCTTTCAATATTTGAATATCGTGTCTCCGGTCCAGATAGGGTTTTGCTTGCAAAAGCAACTGGCATGTCATTCTGCAAGAGGGCTGCAGCGAGTCCAGCAGCAGAAGCATCCACTTGTATCATGATTGGTGTCACCCAAAACGAAAGTGAAGATGAGCCTGAAAATGGACGACTCTGTTTTCATTCTGTAGAATGCAAAGTTCCCTTGGGCACAACAGAAGCCTATGCAAACTTAAGAATAGGCAACATCAAAGCAAAAATTGACACAGGAGCTATGAGCAACCTGCTACCCCTGAGTGTGTTCCAGCAATTAGTTAAGGTACCACTGCACAAAACACCAGTGAGACTATTTGCATTTGGAGGCTCTGCGATAGAGCAAGCAGGATCATGCATTCTGGGAGTGAAATACCAGGACAGATTCACTAGTGCGACATTCCATGTGGTTAAAACCAAGGGGCCGATTCTGCTTGGACTACAAACCTCCGGAAAGTTGAACCTGGTGACTTTCAATTTAGCAATTAACACGGACGATCCACTTAAGAACCAAAAGGAATGCCAGTCTGAAATGAGCATGAAAGGAAATCCTACCCTAAGAGGGAACCCCAAAGTACGGGAACAGATTCTCCACAAATTTTTAGATGTATTTGACGGCATTGGATGTCTGCCAGGAGAATATGCGATAAATGTAGACCCAACAATAGCCCCAGTTGTACACCCACCCCGGCGAGTCCCTGTGGCCTTAAGGGACGAATTTAAAATTGAGCTTGATTCACTGGTAAATCAGGGTATCATAACTCCAGTGACCAAACCAACCTCATGGGTCAACTCATTTGTCTGTGTCACAAAGGCCAATGGATCAGTCAGGCTATGTCTAGACCACATTTTGTGACCCCCACATTCGAAGACGTGGTCTCAAGGCTACACAATGCAAAATGGTTCACCACGATAGATGTCAAATCTGGTTACTAGCAAATGAAACTGAATGATAAATCAAAGGAATTGACAACATTTATCACACCATTTGGTAGATACATGTTCAATAGATTTCCAATGGGAGTGAAGAGCGCCCAGGATGAATTCCAGCGAGCCATGTTTGAGAACTTTAGAGACATTAAGAATGTTCTCTCTATCTCTGATGACACAATCGTGTAGGGCTTTGAAGAAGATGGCAGTGACCATGACCAATCACTCAATCAGCTCCTTCAAAGAGCTAAGGAAAGGAACTGCAAATTCAACCCAGACAAGTTGGTGGTACGCACATCAGAAATACCATTCTTTGGCCACATCATATCAAAAGATGGTATAAAACCAGACCCCAAAAAGTTGGAGGCGATTTCTCAGATGCAACCCCCCCCCAAGGATGAGAAACAGCTATCCAGCTTCCTTGAACTAGTTAATTATCTCAACAAGTTCTCACCCCATCTCTCAATACTGACAAAGTCATTATGAGACCTGTTGTCTAAGGACAATGATTTTGTCTGGTCATCTCAGCAACAAGCAGCATTTGACAGCATCAAAGAAGAAATCCAAAGATCTGCTGTACTGAGGTATTTTGACCCAAAGACACCAATCATGATACAAGTGGATGCTTGCTGTTGTTTTGGGCCTAGAAAGGTTTCATCATTATGTATGGGGTCACAGGGTAACGATTCAGACTGACCACAAGCCATTAGAATCGATCGCACTCAAGAACCTGGCACAAGCACCTCCAAGACTGGCAAGGATGCTGCTAAAGATTCAAGGGTATGATTTTGTAATGAAATACAGCCCAGGAATAGCAGTTCCCATAGCTGACTGTTTGTCAAGAGTGTCACCCAGACCAGGCAATCACATTGAAGGCATCGACCTCAACATCCACATAATGAACACTCAGCTAAGTGCATCACCAACTCGCCTACAAGACATTAAGCTGGAAACCATGAAGGATTCAACACTAAGAGAACTCATCAACACTGATGACCGGATGGTCATCAGATCGCTCCGGTTGCCCCAGTTGCTTATTCCCATACTGAAATTTTAGGGATGAAGTTGGGATCCAAGATGGTGTCCTACTGAAAGGCAACAAAATTGTCATATCCGCTTCACTCCAACCAGATGTTCTGCAACAACTGCACTTATCACATCAGGGAGTAAAAAGAACCCGGCTGCGGGCCAGAACTGCTGTTTACTGGGTAGGAATAAATAAGGACATTGAGGATATGGTTGCAAGATGCCCCACATGTCAAAAGTATCAACCAAGTATCCCATCAGAAACATTGCTTCAACATGAAACCCCTTCTTACCCATGGCAGTATATAAGCACAGATCTCTTCACAATGGAAGGAAATGAGTACCTTTTAGTGGCAGACAAATATAGCCGCAGTCCATTTGTACGACGCCTGCAGTCAACAACATCTGCTGTAGTGATCAAGCAGATGAAACAAATATTTGAGGAACAAGGTGTTCCTGAATTGGTCTATAGTGACAATGGGCCTCAGTACACAAGTACGGAATTTGCCAACTTTGCAGAGAAGTTCAACTTTAAGCACACAACATCATCACCACATTATCCTCAATCCAATGGGTTTGCAGAAAGAATGGTTGGCGTATGCAAGAAGCTACTTCTGAAGGCCCGAGAGACTGGCAATGATTGCCATTTGGCAACCTTAAATCTCCAGCCAAACTCCTCAATGGGAGGCCCATCCGAACACCACTAGTCTCTAAGCAACAGCTTGGAGATGAGCAATGAGCATTAGCAATGGAACAAAGACAAGACAATGAACCGGTATGACCAACGGAATAGCCACCGCCATCCGCCATTACAGGCAGGTCAGCAAGTCCACATCCAAGATGAGAAAACCAAGTTGTGGAAACCTGGAACAGTCACACAAACCACTGCAGAGCCAAGGTCATACCTTGTAGAAATCCGCAGATGGCAGTATTCATCGAAGGAACAGACAGTTCCTTAGACCCACAAGAGCGGAGTTGACTGAAAGTCTATATAACAATAGACACAACCACTAACAGTTGATACCAATGCACCACCCATTAGTGATGGGATGCGTGTATACCCGAGCGACAGTGGTGTGATCTCTCCATCTAGCCAACACTGTACGAGCAGCCAATCAGAACCTACATACCCTACATAATGCGCAAACTCTGCTCACAACTGCAATGCCATATGCCAAGCCATATTTAGAGCCACGTCACTCTGGACGTCCTCAAAAGATACCACAAAGATTGGACTTGTAATGCTTAAATAAAAAAATAAATAAATAAAAAAAAAATAAAATAAAAAAATCACACCCTCCTTGTTTAACTTAAAGAAGAGAGATGTATCAGTATGTCATAGCTGATTTGTTTACCTTCTAAACTTCCGGTAGTTATCTGCCCTTAGCCTGTCCCCACTTTCTGTCCCCACTCCTATGTAAATAAAGTTTGTGTTCATTTACTCTCCGTCTCTGTTTGTGTTTAATCCAAGTCATCCTCGACCGGTGACAACACAACAGGAAACGAAAAAAAATATAAAACAAACTGAGGAATATCTGTTGTACGGACCTGTCACGGGCTGAATATATCCTATACTAAAAATCACGTAAATTAATGAAATAGTTTTTATTTTATAAATAAAAATTAAATGTTACAGATAAACAAATGAATGTACGCGCTCTGATCATGCCTTTGTCTCCACACCGCCAGAAACGATGCCCAAATCAACCCCATATGCAATAGTTAGGGTTATCCCCCTTGGATATGTCGTAATGGACGCTGTATTTTCCCGTCATTCTTGTATTGGTAAAATTTAAATTTTATTTATAAAATAAAAACTACTTGATTAACTTATGGGAATTTTGGTATAGGACATATTCAGCCCGTGACAGGTACATAATCAAACAGATATTGCTAAGTTTGTTTTATTTTTTTTTTCGAATGTCTCCCTTAATCTGGATAAGTACCAGTTTATTTTCAATAAAATAACATTTTGGCTAAAACAGTAATAAAATATAGTTTCTGAAATTGACAATGATTTTTCTTTTATAATTTAATATCACGGCCGTGATTGAAGTTTAAATTTCAAGTTTTAAAAAAATAAATTAGATTTTATTTTGAGATAAAAAATACAATTTTAGACTAATTAATAAGTTTCATTCCACCACCCCAAAACACACTCTGACTTTTTATTTATTCAATTTTTTTTACTATATTGTAAAAAAACTTCGTTTTTGCAAAAAAAAAAAAGAACACACATTTTAATTTATTTCAATAAATGTTCTATTAATTATTTTGAATTAATTAAATTATTGATTTTGTGTTATTTTAATGAATATGATCTGAAATGTTCTATTTAGGAAGTTTATAAAAAAAAAGTATCTTTTTCTTGCCTTCGAAATTTCGAACATATTCGCACCCCGATCCGCACCCATGCAGTAATTCGATGATATAAGGCTTATAGTGTGCCGTTTCAACTAACATCCTACCGGACACACATAATACACACAGTGAAAATTCAATTTGATGGTCGTGGTGGGGGGGGGGTTGTCTTCAACATTCAAACTTGATTTCAAAGCTATCTATGTTGTCATGTTTGTGCTGGTGAATCTTTTCCCCATTTAAGGGTTCTTAATAAGGTTCAGAAACGTATCTGTAATTTGGCTGACCTTCCTTCTTCTCTGCACCCTCTCTCTCACACATGTGATGTTGCTAGTCTCTGTCTTTTCTATAAATACTATTATGACATGTGTTCTTCAGAATTGTCTGATCTATTCCCTACTTTGTTTGTTCCAATTCGTTTGACTCGTTGGTCACGTGGTTTTCACAACTTCACTGTTTTGATACCCCTCTGTAATACAACTTCCTATTCCAGTAGCTTCTTTGAAAGAACTGCAGGCTTGTGGAACTCTCTTCCTGCTGACTGTTTCCCTCCTACCTATAGCCTTGGTCTTTTCAAGACTAAGGCCATAAGTATTATGGGGTAAGCTGATCTATCTATTTCAGAAATAAATGGACTTACCCAAACACAATAAATACAGTAACATCTAACCGTCATTGACAGCGAACCACTCTATTCATTTGGTATCAGGTCGCGCTTACTGGTTGCATACCAGTCGAAGTTCAGATAAAAGGCCACCGAAGTGCCCCACACTTCGGTGGCCTTTTATCTGTCAGGCTGAGGGATTCGTCCTGGCTAGTCCTAGGAGGTCCATCCTCCCAAATCTTGTCTCTGGAGTAAGTTTATTGCTTACTGTCTGAGGTGTCCCGGCCGGGAATACTGACGGGACTGCCTAGACAATTTTTAATAGGCCAGAGTGCTCCTTCCTTGGGAGCGCTGGTTTTCCTCTCATCTTCCGACATCTTCCTGCAGTGGGAAGGAAATAAATACCAGCGAATCGCACCATTCGTTTGGCGTCAGGTTGTGCTTGCTGATCGCATACCAGTCGAGGTTCCGATCTCAACAATCAGTCTTGCAGAAACTGGGGCACTTCGGTAGCCTTTTATCTGTCAGGCTGAGGTATTCGTCCTAGCTAGTCCTAGAAGGTCCATCCTCCTAGGCGTTGCCTCCCCTCTTTGGAGTACAGTAAGTTTATTGCTTACTGCCTGAGGCGCATCGACTGGGGAATGCTGACGGGGCTGCCCAGGCAATTTTTTAGAGGCCAGAGTGCTCCTTCTTTAGGGGTGCTGGCCTGACTCTCCCCACTTTCCTGCCTTGTGCCAAATCTTCCTGCAGTGGGAAGGAAGTAAATACTAGCGAATTGTGGCAGTTATTTGTCACTCGTTCACGTTCTCGGACATACCCGTCATGGTTCTGATCTCGACAATCAGTCTGGCAGAAACTGGGCCATTCTGGTGGCCTTTTATCTGTCGTATTGTGGCAGTTATAGCCCAAAGCTCATGATGCATACTTCTGTAATATATTTCTGTTTATTCACTTTTGTTAACTATACCACTGTGTTTGTCTTGATTATTACCGGCCCTGCAAGGCCACAACAATAAGCATCTCCAGTCTTTGCGATAATCATCATTCGTTCTTTTTAGCTTCTTACATCAAGTGGCTTCATGCTTTGTCTGGAGCGATTTCTATAAAAAATGAAAATAAAATAATTATCCAAGTCACATGTTCTCTTAAACCAAATAAAAACAGTATTTTTCAACCGTGCCCTTATTCTATCAATCAACTCCAGAAAGTACCTCACTCCAGATGCAATCTTCTCCCTATACAAGAGTCAGATACGTCCTCAGATGGGGAGGTACTGCTGCCACATCTGGGTAGGTACTGCACAGATCACCCATTCCCGCCTTGACAAAATTGACTTTGAAGTCTAGTGAGGCAGGATCTCTTCTCTTCTCCTTTCTCATAGAAGAGACGTTTCTAGTCTCTCTCTACTCTATCCTTATTTCCATGGAAAGTGTTTGATTGAGCTCCAATCTCCAGTTCCTCCTCGTAAGACATTGACAGCAAGAACTTGTCTTTTTACCACAACCGAAAAAGACTTTCCTTTCTTCCGCCATCTTCTTAATGTCAGGCGGAATTTCCATAGACAGAGGTTCTATGGAACACATCATCACGGAACTGCTTCCCTACAGATTACAACATGGTTATCTTCAAATCGAATGTTAACAAATACTTGTCATAAATCATCCCATAAGTAATCAAACCATTGATTGTTCCTCATCTTTTAGCCTCATTAACCTACCCGTATCCTCGAATGGATCTTGGCCTTGATAAGTGCTTACTCAATAGTAAAAAAAAAAGGAAAAAAAAGCAGAATAACAATATAAATCAAAAATACAATGAATGAGTTGGACAAATTCATTGATACTGATAAAAAAATTAAACATTTGTTTAAGGTCGACAATTGAGTGCGATTCTATATGATGGCAATAACTTTGTAAACAAAATAAATAAAAGTGACCTGGGCATTTATGTAGGACAAAGCACATCTCTACAATTGTCCAGAAAGCCGAGGGTGTCGTGGTATCACTTAGCAAGACATGCTCTTCGGCCATCTATTTAAAACTGTATAGAGTTATGTGGGAATAAAAAGAGGAATAAAACCTACAAGAATATAACATTACCGATGTCAGATCCTGGTTCTTAGCTGTGAACAAGTCTCATACGCATTTTCTAAAGTGGAGATAACGACGCCCCTCATCAAGAAAGCACTGGAAGTTCTACTGAAACAGCCTGCTCAATGAATTAAAATGAAGAATTGCACAGGAAATCGAAGCCATTGTAAAGACATTTAAAGTCAACAGGCCAGAAACAGGAGTAGAATACTTTCTGTTTCAAAAGTACTGCAACTGTGCCACCGAAACAATGAGTAGCAATTTGCAAATAGTAAAGCTGGAATCTAATTATCGATTCATCAGTGATGCTGAGTCATGCTGTTCACCGGTGGTGTGAGAGGATAAGAATTGTGTTGAATGTCTGGAACTGTTGGTGGATCACAAGCCTCTGATAAAAATCTTTTTATTCAAGGTTCGGAAGGATATAAAGAACTCACGACTGTTAAACGTCTAGGAATGATTCTTAATGTATAAATTTCACATAAAACACCGGGAAACTTAACGTCACACTAAATTACACATCAAGGCATCCTACAACACAAGACAAGATCCAGTTGAAATGAATGGCTCTATCCTTGAGGAAGTCCCCTGCTTTGATATGCTCTGAGAACTGACCTTCACTCCAGACCTGGAATGAAAAACTTACATCAAATACATTGCTAAGGTCACTGGAAAAATAGTTGGATCATTCTACCACTCCAAACGGTACCTCACTCCAGATGCAATCCCCTATTTGTATAAAAGTCAGATATGTCACATCTGGGGAGGTGCTACTCAAAGTACTCTTTCCTGCCTTGACAGAGTACAAAATCGACTTTGAATTCTAGTCGGATGATCTCTTTTCTTCCTTACATACCTTTTCTCACAGAAGAGATGTTGCTAGTCTTTCTCTAACTCTATCGTTATTTTCATAGTAGGTGTTCGACTGAGCTCCAATCACTGGTTTCCTCTGTAAAACAATCACAGTAAAAACTTGTTTATAAGCAAAACAACGAGTATTAGTGTGCATTTTATCAACATCTTGGGTTCACAACGACGATGGTGATGATAGCGGCAACGACGAAAAGATCAACTGGCATACGTAAAGGATTTATACACCCATCGGTAAGTCGTAATGTAACAATTACGATTTAGATTTTAGTAACCGTTACTAAAACTATTTGAAGGAAGAAATGGGTGGATATGTCTTGAAAACAATGTATGAAAAAAACGGTCTGCTGAAGGGGAA
Organism: Sepiola atlantica; assembly: GCA_963556195.1. Classification (NCBI taxonomy): domain Eukaryota; kingdom Metazoa; phylum Mollusca; class Cephalopoda; order Sepiida; family Sepiolidae; genus Sepiola; species Sepiola atlantica. Next base: position 20,247,014 of record OY744551.1, on the reverse strand, counting down.
GATGACCGGTCAGAAAAGGAAAAGAACAAGAAGGAAAACGTGGGAGAATCCTGTCGAAGATGAGAGAGAGGAAGAGGGAGAGGAAGAGAAAGGGATGGGAAGGAGAAAACCTGGATAGAAATCAGGGAATAAAAACGTTTTTCTTTTCAAATTATGTACTCACGAATATATAAAAGAAAAAAAGAGACAAACATTTAAGAACAGACGGAAATTTTGGTTTTGAAATGCACACACAGACACACTAGCGCAAATTTTAAACACGCTGTTGTCTCTGTCTGAAATGAAAAGTCATGGAAAGATAGAAGTTGTATATTTTAAAACTTGCGGTCACACACACACAACAGTTTATGCATATATTCAATGAAAAGAAAGAAAAGGAAGACAGTTTTTTTGTTTATTTTGTTTTATCGCTCTGACATATAACTTTCTTTCTGTTCTATTTTTATCAGAAAAATAATTGTTTATTTTAAAACTTTCTAGTGTGTATATAAAAAAGTAAGAAGCGAGAAAAGAAAAACAGTGGAAAGATATGTTTTGCTATTTGGTGGTTTTCTTGAAAGGAAAGGTAATGGGCTGTATTTTGTGATTTTTGTGTTGATGAGCAATGTAAATTAAGACATTTGAACTTCATTTCCAAGTTTTCCAACGACATACGGCATATATCCGGTTCACAGAACACTTCTGCAGGCGCATTATCTCGTCTACCCATCAGCGCTATCTCTTCGCCACAAGATATTGACCTCTGTAAAATGGCTCTAGATCAGCCAGTTTTAGAGGATCTGAATCTTTCAGATCCACAGTTTGTCAATTGCAAATTCCAGTACAAAATTTGCCCATTCTTACAGCGGATGAGCAAATTTTGTGCGAGACTTCTACTAATTCACCTCGCCCACTCGTTCTTGACAATCATCGAAGAACTGCTTTCTCATCTTTGCATGAAACTCATTTCAGCCCAGTTAAAGGTCGCATAGCCCATCCCTCTCCTTCCGCTGCCTTGAACCTTCCCTGAGTTTTAGTCAGGTACCCATTTACTGCTGGGTGGACAGAGGGAGTTTTCAGACCCGAAAATTCGCATGCCGTGAGTGGGATCGACCCCGGGTCGTCCAGCCCAAAGACAAGTGCTATAACCACTCGTCCACAGGCCCTCCATCTCAGCCCAGTTATGAGATGCCAAAATCACTGCTTGCACCCGTTCTTGCCTACCCTGTCAGAAATCGAAGGTTCACAGACTTTCAGCACCCCTGATGCTAGATTCAAACATGTACACATTGATTTGGTTGGAACCTGGTCTGTCAGGCAAGGCTATTCTTACTTACTTGACCTGTATTGATCGTTTTTCACGGTGGCCTGATATATCTGCTGAAACTGTAGCGCATGCCCTTATGGCCGGATGGATTTTGCGTTATGGTGTCCCAGTAACAATTACCACTGATTGTGGCAGACAGTTTGAATCCTGCTTATTTCAAGACCGATCCAAAAATACTTGGTAATAAACAGTATAGGATTGGAATGCATGAAAAACTTGGGGTTTAAAAAAAATTATTTTAGAATTTAGATTGGGGTATCAATGTGGCATGTAAATTTAACGTAAAATGATTACCCATTTCTGAGATATTGTCTAACTCGATATAATTTAATGGGAATATAACCAAATATTTTGTGTTGGGATGAAAAAAAGAAAAAAACCCTCCCATAACCCTACCACTAGCCTTAAATCTAAGTAGCCCCCCCCCCCAAAAAAAAATCCATTGATCCTACTATTAACCCTAAATCCGGGTGGCAACAGCCCCCTAATCCACTAAAAAACAAAACAGTTACATTTATATGCGAAACAGATCCCCACTCAAAATTCTAAAATAATTGTTTTTGTTTTGTTTTTGCTTTTCTCCTCCCAACTTTTTCCGGGTGTTCGCATGTAACTAATCTCATTCAGGGAGGGTATCTCAGGGTCCTCATTTACAATAATACGAAATTAAATGTAAAATTATATTTTTGTCAATTTATTTTGATTGTGGCGAACTTTTTGTCCGACAACAGTTAACGTAAAATGATTACCCATTTCTGGGTCTAATTTAAACGAGGTAATTTTTATGTTTTACACCGTGGGCAGGTAACTCTGATTTTTAATCCTTGTCTGTTTTGTTGCTGGATTTTTTGTAAGATTTTAGAGTTTCGTGTTGTTTGTTTTTTATGATGGAGGAAGAGAAAAGGACAAATTTTGTTGCTGTCCATAAAGGCAGTTGCTATGATTCCGATTTTGAAAGTGATGGCGAATTCGATGGGAATAAGTTGGTAAAAAGAAAAAATGACGATAACGATGAATTGTCTTCGTCGTGTTCATCAAAGAAGAAAAAGAAAGACAGAAAATGTCGGGTGAAAAGGGAAGAAGTGGAGAAAGAATATTGTAAAGAGCAATCGAGAACACAACGGTTTCATATTGTAAGTATGGATGCCTATTCGCGACATAAAAAGTTTATTAACGACTACATGTTATATTATCGGGGTAACCCGTGCGACTACAAACGGGACACGTCGAAAGATAAAACAGATTTGGATGTGATCAGAGAGAATCACCGATTCTTATGGGACGACGAGGAAGGCGAAGAATTGGATTCCTGGGAGAAGAGACTAGCGAAAAAATATTATGACAAGTTATTCAAAGAATATTGTATCACGGATTTGAGTCGCTATAAAGAAAACAAAGTTGCTTTTCGGTGGCAGATGGAGAAAGAGGTGATAACTGGCAAAGGTCAATTTGTCTGCGCCAATAAACTGTGTGGGGTCAAAGAGGGTCTAAGGAGTTGGGAGGTGAACTTTGGTTATTTGGAGAATGGACAGAGAAAGAACGCCCTCGTGAAAGTTCGCTTGTGTCCGGACTGTTCGTATAAACTCAACTACCACCACAGACGGAAAGAAGTGACCATCAGAAAGAAAAGCAAACCAACTAATAAATCTACGAGAAAAGATGGGTCCATTAACAAAGGTCACGTTGATAATGATGACCCAACAAAAGAAAAGCCATCATCTTCGGATGAGGATGATGTGACGCACTCCCAACCCGGAAAAGAACCGGATGAATCCGTGTGGTCCAAGAAAGCGAATGTTTTAAAGGAAAAATCCAGACTGGAAGAATTTGAGGAATATTTTGAAGATATGTTTCTTTGAGAATAAATCTGCTTATTTGTTTACTTTTTTCAGATTTTGTGTCTTAAAATTTTCATTGATTTTGATTCATTTAACCTGGAAAAGGATCTGCAAAATAATTTATAAAAATACGATAAAAGTTCAGAATAGTTAACAGTCGAGAACTCGTAAACAAAAAACAAAAGCAACAAATAACTCTGATTAAATGCAACGGAGTTAAATTCTCTACCAACCCGTATACTTTTAACGTGCGGAAACTGTTTGTAATATTTTTTTTTATTTCAGAATCTTATTTCGATGAAAGGTGTCTTATCAACACACGAAAACTGAAATGGCGCTCGAGATGATCGGTTAACTTCATGCTGAACAGATAGTAAAAATAATGACTTACCCTACCACTAAGTCTAAGTAACAAAAACCCTTGTAAATCCACACGTATTTTTTGCCTAAGTTTATCTCGGCCGCCATTGTTATTTTTCGTGTGTCGATAAGACAACTTTCTAAATAAAATTCTAAAATAAGAAATATTACTTTTTTACATATATATATATATATATATATATATATATATATATACCCGTATACGTGTCGATAGAAAATTTAATTTTACTGCGTTTGCTATAAATTATTTGTTGTTTTTATATTGTGTTTACAAGTTCTCAACTGTTAACTATTCTGTACTTTACCCCCCAAAACAAACAAACATTATAAGGAAACTGACAACATTTTTGAAGCACGCATGAATATGTATTTAAGTGAAATATTTTTTTTAAACAAAACATGGTGCAATTTAAATGAAAAAATCATTTATTTAATTAAAAAAATTTTTTTTTGCAAGCTTTCGTTTGTCAGGCGAGACTGTCTTATGTTGTTTTTCTTCTCTTCTTCCTCATTTTGATGGTATTAACCCGAGGAGTCGAATCCCGGTAGAGGCAGAAAAGCACGTCAAGTTGTAAAAGACGTTAGGATAAGTAGAGTCCGGTCGATGTTTCTGTACTTTACCCCTCAAAACAAACAAAGATTATGTTTCAGAATTTTTTAGATGAGGATTCGTTATTTGTATTCGGACTACTATTCTTATTCTAGTTGTTATTTTTACAACGTTTCGACCGATGTAACCTTCGACCTTCTTCAGATGCATTTTTTGAATTTAGAAATCTTTATATGGGAACAAAAATGAAGGCGATAGATGGCAGTAATAACAAAGAATAACACAAGAATTAAAACTTCTACCCGGCGGTCATATAGGACGAACGAGAACAATCTACCCCCATGGATTAAATAAAGGTTCAGTTCAAAATTCTATATAGCTTCCCAAGTTTGACATAAAGATTTATAAGTTCGAAAAGATTCACTTGAGGAAGGTCGGAGGTTACATCGGTAGAAACGTTGTGAAAATAACAACCAGTAGTTTGAGAACAGTAGTTTGTATAATCGAAACAAATGACGGAATTTTGGTTTTAGACTTCGGCGGGGTTTACTACATTCCAATATAGATTTTACGTAGAGTGTTCCCAAGCAAATGTTGATGATTACCCACTTTTGGTTTGGTTTATGGCATATCAACCTCTTATGGGTCATTTAATGCCAAAACATTAATTGTACGGTGAAAATTGTTGGTGCTTCTGCTGTTTCACCATGACATGTATAAAAAACATAGCTAAAGAAATGTATAAACTTTCTTATCTACTTACGTGGTAGGACTGTACATGGTGGTAGGATTATGCAAATTCATCCAGTATTTATTGAATTAAAAATAAAAACGATTTTTATTAGGCTTTAAATATTTTAATGTCATGGTGAATGTCGAATTCGGTCATTTTGCTAAAAGTTTTTATGCTTCAAGTTCTTTATATGTTCAAGTATTTATTCATGGTGTTTGGTAGAGTGAAGAGGGGAGGGTGGGAAATTGTTTTTTGTTTTGGATTTTTCAGAACATGATTGAGTTTTGCAAAGAGAAAAAAAAATAATAAAACATAAATGTTTGGTGCATTTTGGGTCAGGAAGATAGCCTGATCTGGTAGCACCAGATACCCACTTTTGGACGAGATAGCGTAAGAGAGACAGGTGTAAGTATGGTCAAGCTTAGACATTTTGGAGTAGTAATCTTGGCCATTTAAAAAAACTTGGAGGAAGGGGGAGGGGTACTTGATAATGAAGATGAAATCATGCCCTTTATTAACCCCCAACACTAACCCTAACCCTAAATCCAGGTGGCAATTTTGACTGCTGTGATACAATGCCGACAGTCGCGAATGTTGGGATCGAAGTTGTGACGCTAAATTCTGCTTTGTTTGTGATGGCAGTTTGGTTGAGTGAAAGGAGGGAAGATGATTGGACGGACAATGAAAGTGAAAGGATTTGTTTTTTCACAAAAAAAAAAAAAAAATTTCGGATGAAAATTTCTTGTGCTGTGATTCGTTAAAAGAAAACGCTGATTTGAGTTTTTGTCTAATCGAAAGTCGATACGTAAAAACAACATTCACTATCGCTGCTGCTTTTAACAACAATAGAGCGTGGTGCCATCAGCAAATATACCCATCTCGGACGCAAGTTGTCAGAATGTACCAATACTTCATGCTTTTTTTTTTATGTATCCAAAATGTCTTTTTATCGGAGAGAAAACAAATCAACTTTTCTCTATTTCTAAGACAGATTCTTACGCGTCTGGGCTTCTATAGTGAAAATGGTTGACAAACTTTCAAGGGAAATAAAAACTGAAGAATGAATAAAAACACCTTTTTTGGATACAAAATCATAAAAAATTGCAACTTAAATTTGTTTCTTTCTACTGAATTTTTGATAAACAATTGTTAAATTATTATTAAAAAATAACGTAGTAGAGTTTTTATTTGGCAAAAAATGCGCATTTTTGTGTTTTGGCTGTTATTCACCTCGTTAAGGGGGCACATTGCCATTGAGACGTAAGGGACTATTGTTAATTAGGGGTCAGATTAATAGGGGCATCCTAAGTGGGGAGTTGTCCAGCGAGATGTTTGTTCACATTACATATAAATTTCTGCATGTTGATACAGTCGAGGGAAACAGAAAGCAGGGAGAGAATTCCAAAGGTAAGCAGTTTCAAGAAAAAAAAACTATTTGAGTTGAACGCTTTCCAGCATCTGGAGACCTCTACAGTGAAGGGGTGAGATTTTATTGATTGTCGGGTTGGTCGGGGTATTTATGTTGAGAGGGAACAAGTGTAGCAAGTTTGTCGGAGGACATTCTGTTGAAGTATTTGTAAAACAAGCACAAGGATACAACATTGCGGCGATGGGACAGGGGTTGGAGCTTGGTGGATAGTGAGGGACCTATTAGATTAGAGACTCATTTTTGAACCCTGTATAAGAGGGAGAGACTAGTGGATGGTGCACCAGCCCAGATGTGGCAACAATACTGCATGCATTGGCGAATGGTGGCTTTGTAAAGATACAGGATACTAGCAGGTGAGAGAAGTTTTCTAGCACGGTAGAGGGAGGCCACCTTCTTTTGCTGCAGCTTTGGCAGTATCTTCTATTCATGTAAATGTTATGCTGAGGAGTTTGAATGTTGGACTCTCAGGTAGGGTGCTATTAGCCATGGCAATAAATGGTTGGAATGGTTTCTTATAATTGGTAGAGGAAAGGAGCTCTGTCTTGCTAGCATTAAATGTAACCATGTATTTTGGGCCCCTTTCCACTACAGATTGGAGGTCATTTTCTAAGGATTCACCCATTATGTGTACGTTCGTTTTTCCCACATATCGAGAATAGTGTGGTGTCATCAGCAAATATACCCATCTCGGATGCAATTGTATCAGGAAGGTCGTTTATGAAAATCGGGAATCATAAAGGTCCAAGTGTTGATCCCTGAGGTACACCTGCATTAATGTTGTTGTTTAGATGTACAGTCATTGAGGACGTCCTGGATCAAGAAGGATCTGATTATATTAAATATTCATCCAGTAATACCGTACAAATTTCAATGTCGGTAAAGACCTTAAATTTGACTTAAACTCATAAATCAGTGATGGTTAGAACATGTATTCAATTTTATTTTATAATTTGGCTGAGATTGAGACATTAAATTCAGCTTTGCCTCATAATTCTGTGGTAGTCTAGATATTAAATTTAGCTTCACCTCATAATTCCATGGCAGTCAAGACTCTGAAGTTGGCTTCACCATATTTACAGATCATACAACAATCAAGGGTAGAAAGAGTTAAAGAATATGGATTTCAGAGTGGTGATGTAGGGTACGATCAAACATCTTCTCCGAGGCATTTTAGTGTCATGTTCAGAACAAGTTCTATTTCGGCCATAGATAAGACCGTTTTGTGTACTACCACTCTGGGTCAGACTGAGTACGGGAGTTATGATAATTACGGGTAAACTCCACACTCATCAACGAAAAACTCGTCTAGCTACAACCACTGTAAATAATTTTACTTTCTGTGTACCTAAAACTAAGGTTGGTCACTGGCGCAGTAACCAGTTGCTTCTGGTAGGTGGAGCTCGTCAGCCCTGGAAAGCAGTCCACCTCGGGAAAGGTAAACCCTGATTTCAAACCTCTACTGCCCATGGAGAAAGGCTTCAGCAGAAAACTTTGAGGAAAAATCCGCAGTGGAGCCTGTCAGGCAGTTCGATGTTGCCTATAACTTTGTTCTACCAGCTCCTGCGCCGGCTTTGATGCAAAACTGTAACAGCCTTTCTGTTTCTTTGGATCCATCAGTGATGTGGAAAGGGAGGATGTGCTACGTGAGCAACAGTCTGTTCTCAATACCACACCACCCAGGTTAGCATCCAACAACACTCAACCAACAAATTAGCCAGTTAGGTGACGTCCCGCCACAGCCTGCTTTCTGCATTGGGTGCATGGAGATTGGGAGACATCCGACATGCAGACTTTAAACGGCGCACCAGGCAACAAAATAAAACAACATAGTAAATCATCTCTGAAACTGTTGGAACGTTCGGCCAATGATGGCCGGCTTTTCTGAAAATATTCAGGACACTAGCGACTCTAGGAAGACAGCTGTCATAACGAACCAGCTCAAGAGACTGAATATTAACATTGTCACTCTTCAGGAAACACGCATTGCAGACTCTGGCACACTGATGAAGGACTACACTTTCTATTGGCATCGGAAGGTAGCATGGAGTTGGCTTCACAGTGCAGAACAACCTGTTGCGTATGATAAAACCAAGCAGCAATAGTGCAGAACGACTCCTCACTCTTCGCATCAACATCACCAAAGGCTCAGTCACCCTTGTCAGTGTGTATGTCCCAACACTATCCTCCACAACCGACGCAAAAAACAAGTTATACCTTGCACCCACTATCAGCAGCATCCCCAGCAACGAACAACTGGTTCTCCTGTGTGACTTCAATCAAAGAGTGGGTGCAGATCATGATTCGTGGACCTCGTGCCTGGGACAATTTGGGGTGGGCAGAATGAATGAGAACGGCCAACGACTGCTGGAGCTTTGCACATACCACGAACTGTGCATCGGCAACTCTTACTTCAGGATTAAGCTTCAACACGAGGTCTCTTGACGATACCCACGCTCAAAGCACTGGCATCAGCTGCACCTCATCTTGGTCAGAAGTGCTGCTATCAAGAGCGTTCTCCACACACACTCCTACCATAGCGCAGACTGTGACACATGTCAAGATCAGCTACAACCAAAAAGATTCCACCGCTCCAAGAAACAGGAACTTCCGTATAGATGTCAGCAAGATGTCTCAACTAGAACTTGTGGAAAAGTTTGCAGAAACCTTTGAGAATGAGCTGCGGTCCTTGCAGCCTTGAGATTCTGCCACCAAGAAATGGGAAATGCTGCATGATACCATGTACTGCACTGTCCTGGTCACCTTTGGGAAGAAAACCTCCAAGAGTCTTTGAAGCATTTTAAATAGTTTTTAGAGGGCATAACCTCCTATTTAAAACTTAAAATATTTCAGATTTGCATCAAATTTGATCCATAGTCAATCGACACCAATTAAGCAAGATTACCTGAATTTCAATTTCTTCTTAAGACTCCTTAAGCTTAAGCCTTTTATTTCAGACATTTTCTAAAATAAAATAAAGTAATAGATTTTGATCAAAATTAGAATAAGGATTCTAGAAATAAAGTTTAGTATCAATACATCTTGATTTAAGTTTTGTAAAGGGATATAAAAGTGATGCAAACTGTTCTTTTTGGGAAATTAATTTTGATTGTCCTAGGACAGGTATTCTTCTAGTTAATGTATATAAGAAAAAAAAAAGCCTCAACGTTGAAAAAAGTTGATTGACTCAAATTTAGTTGACAAAATTGTTTATTAAAATTTTTGTACATTAAAAAATAATAAAGTATTTTTTTTTGTTTTGTTTTTTAATTGAAGTTAATAATCATCTTTGAAATTGTAATTCCTTATTTTGGTTTTCTGTGTTTTCTTGCTCTGGTTTTTTCCCTTTAATTGTAGACCCGTCGGTGCGTCATTCTTTTTCAGTTGTTTATGCCCAGGGTCAAATTCTTGAAATTCTGAAAATATTTGCGAACAATTAATTAAGGAGATAGAAATACTGAAATAATAAAAAAAAAAATGAAAGAATATAGTAATGAAGTAAAAAAAGAATAAAATAATTAAAAGAATAAAATAATTAAATAATGAAAGAATAAAATAATGAAAGAAGAAAATAATTAAAGAATGAAATAGTAAAATAATGTATAAATAAAAAAAATGAAAGAATAAAATAATGAAAAAATAAAATAATGAAAGAAGAAAATAAAAGAAAATAATGTATAAATAAAAAAATGAAATAATAAATCAATGAAAGAATTAAATAATGATATGATGAAAACAAAAAAGAATTTTAAAAAAATTAAATAATGAAATAATAAAATAATGAAAGAATCAAATAATTAAAGACTGTAATAATGAAACAATGAAAGAATAAAATAATGATAAAAATAATAAATGAATCAAATAATTAAATAATGACAGACTGCAATAATGATAGAATAAAACAACGAAAGAATAAAATAATGAAAGAACTAAAAAATAAAATAATCAAATAATGAACAAATAAAATAATAAAAGAATAACATAATATAATGAACGAATAAAATAATGAAAGAATGGCAGAATAAAATAATGAAAGATTGAAAGAATGAAAGAATAAAAAAATGAAATAATGAAAGAATAAAAAAAATGAAATAATGAAAGAATAAAAAAAATGAAATAATGAAAGAATAAAATAACGAAAGAAAGTAAAGAATAAAAAAGTAAAGAATGATAGAATGAAATAAAAGAATTAATGAAAGAATAAAAATGAAAGAATAATAGAATAAAAAAGGGAATAATCAAAGTATAAAATTATGAAAGAATCAAAGAATAAAATAATAAAAAATAAAATAATGAAAGAATGAAAAAATTAAATGATGAAAGAATTAAATAATGCTAATGAAATGATGAAAGAATTCATTCTTTCATCATTTCATTATTTTATTTTTTACTTATTTAATTATTTAATTATTTTATTCTTTCATTATTTTATTATTTTATTAAAGTATTTTATTAAAGAAAGAATGAAATAAAAAAGAATGAAATAATGACTTAATAAAATAGTGCAAGAATGAACTAATTAAATGAATGAAAAAAATGAAATAAGTACAAAATAAAATAACAAAAGAATGATTGAATGAAACACAGAAATGATGTAATACTAAAATAATGAAAGAATGAAATAATGAAAGCTTAAAATAATGAAAGAATAACATAATGGAAGAATAAAATAAAAGGATGAATTAATGAAAGAATAAAATAATGAAATTATGAAATAATAAAATAATGAAAGAATGAAATAAGTAAATAGTAAAAGGATGAAATAATGAAATTATAAAATAGTGAAAGAATGAAATAAAGCCAAAATGAAATTATGAAAGAATAAAATAGTGAAAAAATAAAATTAGTAAAAAGATGAAATAATAAAATCATTAAATGACGAAAGAATGATAGAATGAAACACTGAAAGAAATAAATACATGAATAATGAAATACTGAAAGAATAAAATAATGAAAGAATAAAATAAGGTAAAAAATAAAAAAAAATAAAAGAATAAAATAATCAAATAATGAAAGAATAAAATAATAACAGAATGAAATAATAAAAATAATGAAATAATAAAATAATTAAATAAGTAAAGAATGAAATAATGAAAGAATAAAATAATGAAAGAATAAAATAAGGTAAATAATAAAAAAAATAAAAGAATAAAATAATCAAATAATGAAAGAATAAAACAACAAAATAATGAAAGAATAAAATAATAAAAGAATGAAATAATAAAAAGAATGATATAATGAAATAATAAAATAAGTAAATAAGTAAAGAATAAAATAATGAAAGAATGAAAGAATAAAATAAGGAAAGAATAAAATAAAAGAATGAAATAATGAAAGAATAAAATAATGAAAGAATAAAATAAGGTAAATAATGAAAGAATCAAATAATCAAATAATGAAAGAATAAAATAATCAAATAATTAAAGAATAAAACAATGAAATAATAAAAGAATGAAAGAATAAAATAAGTAACGAATAAAAGAATGAAATAATGAAAGAATAAAATAGGGAAAGAATAAAATAAAAGAATGAAATAATGAAAGTATAAAATAAAAGAATGAAATAATGAAAGAATAAAATAAAAGAATTAAATTATGAAATAAGGAAAGAATAAAATGAAGGCAAAACAAATTTTAAGAAAATTTTCAATCAGCGCATTTTTTTTTACCGATGAGTCACTGCTTATCAAGGACTGGAGGCCACTCGAGGATAAGAGTTTAAAGGATTGTCAGTTGGACAATGGTCATTGTCAAGAGAGGATTGGGAACAACGGGTGCAATGGGAAGAGGATTACTTAAGAGGAATTGATTATCTATGAGGACGGCTTAATAAGTGTTCTGTTTATGTTAGATTTGAAGACGACCATGTTCTAGCCATGTTCTTCGCAGTATCTTGTTCCACAGACAGGATAGTTGGAAATTTGGCAAGACAAGATGGCTGCGCACATTTTTTTTCTCAGCCTAGTACTTTTAATTAAAAATACAAACATTTCATAGGTAAGTCGGAAAATAAGTTTTATAAAACTACGGTCACATTTATTTGTTGTATATTTGTTTTTTGGACCCCGTTCTCGTTGTGTTGATTATTGTAAAAGATACCTAGTTCTTCTTCTTACCAAGATACTTGTCTTACATTTGTCCCAGGATAAATATAGCATCATGTATGGAATAAAACCAAGTACGACCATTAGTTATCATCAGGCACATCATTAGGGCAGAGAGAGAGAGAGGGGGAGAGGAAATCTGCTATTAGCTATTTTTTAGAGCTTCATTTTAACATGTGCGTTCCACCTTGCTTCTAAATGAATTCTTTCTAGATCCCAGCATGCTAATTGTTACTTTCGTTATGTCTCTGACCCCCCCTCTCCCCATCCCTTACAACTTACTTCCTATCTCTTTCTTCTTTAAGGCCTGCCAATACGATGTTAGCTAAAACTGATAGATACTTTGCAACAGTTATCAAAAGAGGCAGAGGGTGCTGGATATCTGGGACACTTGTTGTCATTCAGACTCCAGGGAACACCACTGGTTATTTGTCTGTAAGCAATCACTGATAATGACCTGTGTGAAAACCTCGAGTGAATAAATAATAATTAGTTTGTGTGGCTACATAGGATCTGGAGATCGAAATATGTTTGCAACTGTGTAGTTACTCACAACAATCTTTATAATAATACACAAAGGCAATTTTACGCTCATACGTATATTATCACCCATCATCATTTTTTTAAAAAGATGGGATCGCCCGGTGCAATGCAAAAAAAGTAATTAAGAAAAATTTCATCTGATATCGCTGTTGTATCGAACGTGAAACTCAAACTAAATTATACTTCGTGCTAGGATCAAAATGTAGTATCTGTTTTGTCCAAAGAATAGAATGAAAATATCTCACAAACTTCTACAAAGCTTTTGGAGATAGACCCCCATAACAAGATATATTCTGAAACTACATGAATCAGAGTACTTAGATGAATATGTTTCAGTTTGAACAAAGGTGGTACAAGAGTAAACATTTTTACACATGGCAACAATATACAACAGATGAAGGATATAACCCACGAGTTATTCTTATTTTTATATAATATAAAAGTTTCATATTCAATCATTTTTTATCAAAAAATACATTTTGATAAATGGTAGAGGACTGTTCGAAATATTAGAAATTATATTAACACCTTTAATTTGCATGAGACTATTTTTTATTTTTCAAATATGAAAAGTTCATCATTTTTAGCCGAGAAACACACACACATATATATGTGTATGTGTGTCATGAAAATCCGACAAACAGTATAGGTAAATATAAAAAATAATCTCAGTGGAACACAATGAAGTCAACACAGAGACATGTATGGATCGATATATCACCTAAATTTATTCAGGCTTTTGTAACATATATTATACAAGAAAGCACAGAGTCAAAAATGTGCATGAGCGGTGAGAAAGTTTACCAAAGTGGAAAGCAAACATGGAGATAGCAAAGCAGTACTAGGAGAAAATCCCCTTGAAGCAGGCAAGGTTAGGCTTTGGGGCGATCTTCATAAAAGAAACGGAGCAGTGTACATGTAGGCAGAGGAAGCTGATTTACCCCTAGATGTAAAGATGTAGGCAGAGGAAACTGATTTACCCCTAGATGTAAACATGTAGGCAGAGGAAACTGATTTACCCCTAGATGTAAAGATGTAGGCAGAGGTAACTGATTTAGCCCTAGATGTAAACATGTAGGCAGAGGAAACTGATTTACCCCTAGATGTAAAGATGTAGGCAGAGGAAACTGATTTACCCTAAATGTAAACATGTAGGCAGAGGAAACTGATTTACCCTAAATGTAAACATGTAGGCAGAGGAAACTGATTTACCCCTAGATGTAAACATGTAGGCAGAGGAAACTGATTTACCATATATGTAAACATGTAGGCAGAGGAAACTGATTTACCCCTAGATGTAAACATGTAGGCAGAGGAAACTGATTTACCATAAATGTAAACATGTAGGCAGAGGAAACTGATTTAGCCTAGATGTAAACATGTAGGCAGAGGAAACTGATTTACCATAAATGTAAAGATGTAGGCAGAGGAAACTGATTTAGCCTAGATGTAAACATATAGGCAGAGGAAACTGATTTACCCCTAGATGTAAAGATGTAGGCAGAGGAAACTGATTTAGCCCTAGATGTAAACATGTAGGCAGGGGAAACTGATTTAGCCCTAGATGTAAACATGTAGGCAGAGGAAACTGATTTAGCACTAGATGTAAAGATGTAGGCAGAGGAAACTGATTTACCATATATGTAAACATGTAGACAGAGGAAACTGATTTACCCCTAGATGTAAAGATGTAGGCAGAGGAAACTGATTTAGCCCTAGATGTAAAGATGTAGGCAGAGGAAACTGATTTAGCCCTAGATGTAAAGATGTAGGCAGAGGAAACTGATTTACCCCTAGATCTAAAGATGTAGGCAGAGGAAACTGATTTACCCCTAGATGTAAACATGTAGGCAGAGGAAACTGATTTACCATATATGTAAAGATGTAGGCAGAGGAAACTGATTTACCCCTAGATGTAAACATGTAGGCAGAGGAAACTGATTTACCCCTAGATGTAAAGATGTAGGCAGAGGAAACTGATTTAGCCCTAGATGTAAAGATGTAGGCAGTAGAAACTGATTTACCCCTAGATCTAAAGATGTAGGCAGAGGAAACTGATTTACCACTAGATGTAAAGGTGTAGGCAGAGGAAACTGATTTACCCCTAGATGTAAAGATGTAGGCAGAGGAAACTGATTTAGCACTAGATGTAAAGATGTAGGCAGAGGAAACTGATTTACCCCTAGATCTAAAGATGTAGGCAGAGGAAACTGATTTACCCCTAGATGTAAAGATGTAGGCAGAGGAAACTGATTTACCCTAGATGTAAACATGCAGGCAGAGGAAACTGATTTACCCCTAGATGTAAAGATGTAGGCAGAGGAAACTGATTTACCCCTAGATGTAAAGATGTAGGCAGAGGAAACTGAGTTACCCCTAGATGTAAAGATGTAGGCAGAGGAAACTCATTTACCCCTAGATCTTAAGATGTAGGCAGAGGAAACTGATTTAGCCCTAGATGTAAAGATGTAGGCAGAGGAAACTGATTTAGCCTAGATGTAAACATGTAGGCAGAGGAAACTGATTTAGCCCTAGATGTAAACATGTAGGCAGAGGAAACTGATTTACCCTAAATGTAAACATGTAGGCAGAGGAAACTGATTTAGCCTAGATGTAAACATGTAGGCAGAGGAAACTGATTTACCCCTAGATGTAAACATGTAGGCAGAGGAAACTGATTTAGCCCTAGATGTAAACTGATTTACCCTAAATGTAAACATGTAGGCAGAGGAAACTGATTTAGCCCTAGATGTAAACATGTAGGCAGAGGAAACTGATTTACCCCTAGATGTAAACATGTAGACAGAGTGTGATATACGCGACACTGCTGGCCGTACTTCCGCTTTCTATCCACTCCGAAACGAATTTCTGCAACGTTTTTCTTCACTCTCTACGGATTCGACTTTTCTCCTATGATCAGACTTCTCTGTTCGCAATCTAACTTCACTCTGCCCCCTCCCCCAATCACTCCTCTTTTATCTCTTTCATTTCCAATCAGGAGCATCTCATTTGCATACCTCGTAGTCACCCTGTAGGCATTTAAAGAAACAAGTCGGCCATTCTTGTTTCCTTCTTCTTCACACGAGGTAAGCCACGCAAAAACGCGGTCGGTCGTTCTTGTTTTTTCTTCTTTTTTCCTCATTTACACCACACGCCCCCCTTGATCTTCGAGATCAATAGGATACTTCGTAAATCTTCCATCCAAGCAGGCCGCCTCCTCTCACGTCGAGGCCTCTGGGGAACAACTTCTTGGGGGTTAACATTTTCAGGTTCACTACAACGTGGGTCTAAGTCAGGTAGAGTCGCATCATTTGCTTCTCGGTGGCCCTCGATTTCCTCTTCTTTACTGCCCTCACTGCGTACCGGCAGTGTCATGCGACGCAGGTCTAGGATATGCCGGGGAACGCCGTTCACCATCACATTGTTCTTCGACCGCAATCCCGTTACGACCCCTTTTTTCCAACGAGTGGTACACTGTGCATTAGGGGGTTTCACCCACACCTCTTCACCTACTTTGATAGTGGCTTCCTCACTCTCGATTCCTGCTGTTTTGTTGCACGGGTGCCGCCACTTATATGTGAAAACGGCCCTATGAGGGACAGTTGTCTCGTCTTGTTTGGTTTTTGGCGAGATGTTGTACCAAAACACCGCCTCTATGGGTGATACGTTGCTTTTTTCCGCAGCGGCTTTAATGGTGCGATGATTCCTCTCCACTATTCCGTTGCCACTCGGCCGATACGCTGCTCTAAAAAATTGCCTTACTCCCCACTTATCGCATACCCCTTTAAAAGCTTCAGATCGGAAAGCGGGCCCATTGTCCATCAAGAGTTCCTCAACCGGCCCTCTCTCCAAAAATATCTCCTCGATGACCCCTCCGATCGCCCATGCCGCTTCTGCCCTGATTTCTCTCCAGATGGCAAACCTTCCCGGTCCACAGTCGACCATCGAGAGATACAATTTGTGGCGATAGTGCGTCACATCAATAGCCAATCGCTTCCAGTCCTCCGCAACGTGCAACTGTCCTGTTTCGTGTCTGGACGGTCTAGGGTCAATTGATTGGCACTCTCGACAGTTCTCCACCACTTCCCTAACCTCCTCCTCGGTGGTCTCCGGGTAAACCTCTCTGGCTAGGAATAACGTTCGTTCCCGACCAAAGTGGTGCATTTCGTGTGACTCCTTGACTTCTTCCCCTGCATAGCATACCGAGGAGACCTCCTTTCCCTCCTGCAGCCAGGCCTTCTTCACGCGTGTCATCGAATCCGCCTTGTTTTTTTCTGATGGGACCAACACGACAGATACTCTTAACTGGAACTCCGCTATTAGATCGGCGAGCGCTCCGAGTCTGCGCTTGATCAGCATTTCCGCAGCACCTTTGGTCTTAACTCTCTTATCGCCAGTTACTGCCGACCGAATCCACGATGCTGCCGTTGTCGAATCGGTTTTAATTTCAATTATTTTCAATCCCCACTTCAGGGCCAGATTGAGTCCTTTCATAACGGCATCTAGTTCTGCTACGTTGATATGGGAGAAGTCGTTGGTTTTTCTTAGCCATGCCGCATCCTCCACAGTTACGCCTCCCATCTCTAGTACGACGCCCAACGCCAGGTTACTGGCATCGCACCAAATCACACCCGCATCTCCGCTGCTGACATACCAGTCCCCTTTCACTGGGTCCTCATTCCTCACCCTCGCAATGATATCTTGCAGCATGTTCATAACCTCCTTCGTTACACGGCCCTCCCAGCCAGCAGTGCCTGCTAGTCGTTTAATAAAACTACATGCTATCCTGAGCCAGCCAGCGATAGGATAGTGCCCGACCAGCCTCCCGCAGACTGAGAAGAGTTCTCGCTTCGTCAGCTCAGATCCGACTTCGGGTATTACACTCCCTCGTTCGAAGACAAGGCTTTCTTTTCCATCTCGCCTTAGTTTCAACCCCAGCACCCGTCCTCCATCCAGGGCCTCCGCCGGTTTTGCAGTTAACCCATACTTCTCGACATGGCTTCTTACTTTCTCCGCTGTCACCTCTGCCTCCTCCACCAGAATGTCGTCAATGTACGAACTAGTGGCCTCCTCCACTGAACGGTCTTTGCTCAGCACTGTCTTCAGCACGGCAGTCATAATTTTGGGGGCTGAACTCAGCCCAAAGCCTAACCTCGTCAGACAATACACTCGCCCCTTGTACCGGACCAGCTGGTACTGCCAGAGTTTTTCATCTACATGGATCTGCAGATATGCCGATTTCAGATCGACAACTTTTGTGGCCCGTCCCATTCTTCTCCATTTCCTCATGACCTCCTCACATACGTCGATCCCCGTTCCAGTGTGGCAGGCTACGTGTCTGTTCAATTCTCTGAAGTCCAGTACGGGCCTAATCTTGTTTTTCGTAGGCTGAACAACCGCCAGTAGTGGCAACACTCCTTTTTCTTCCCCTGTCCACGGTTTCAGAATTCCTTCTTTTATCCACCTCTCCACTTCTTCCTCAAATCCTTTTCTTATTTCTCCTCGCAGGGTGTTTTCGTAGCAGCCCACTTTATTCTGTAGTTCCGGGGGTCCGGAGATCCATTTCCATTCCACCGTCCACCTCACGCCATCAAACTTTGCCAGGAAATCCTTGTCCTCAATGCAGCAAACCTCCGGTTTTGGTATTCTGATGGTTCTATCACCTTCCACTCCTGCCATCCCCACTGCGCCGAGACGTCCGAACGTCACTTGGCTCCCTCGTAACGTGGCGCCCCCCAGTCGGTTAATTGCACTCATACCTATAATCACGTCAACACCACCGACCAGATGATTCAACACTAAGGCTCGCAGTCCAATGGACACCCCTTGCACCATTAATTCCGCTGTCGTCTCACCTAGGCACTTCACAGCCCTGCCATCCACGGTCCTAATAGTCCTGGTTCCGCTCCATGACCTAGCGACATTCCTCGCTAACAACGTTGTAGTACAGCCTGTGTCGACAAGGGCTATGGCTTTCTTCCCATTGACTACTACCGGTAACCGAGGCAACGTTCCATCATGCGCCATCTCCGCACAGAAGGGGTAACCACTGGCGCAATAGCTCCCCTTCACTCGTTTCGCCGGCTGCCTCTCATTCAAGTGAGGCCTCATGCACATATTTCCACCCACAGCTGCAGCCACGATTGGGCTTTTAACATTTTTCACTAGGACTCTGGCGTGAACCAAGAGATCGTCCACTTCCATAGTATGGATCCCAGTGATTCTCTGCATGTTCGTAGAGATTTCCTCTGGGAAGCCGTTAACTAGGTACAGCTTTACCGTCATCTCCAGGCTCCTCCCCACGTAACCAGCCAACCCTGCCAGTCTCCTGATCTCTGCCGCAAAGACGTCAACCGACTCGCCGGTCCACCTCAAACTGGAAAGCTTACCAAGTGCTTCGAATGGGCCCTCAGCGAAGGCCAATTTCAGCCTTTGCTCCACTGAGGCAAGGTCTTCCTTGTCTTCATCTCGCATCTGCTGGTAAATCGTGAGGGCTTCCCCCTCTAAGTATAGCGGCAGCAGGGTGACCACATCTTCTATCTTTTGCAGCTTCGCCACCATCTTTAATTTCTCCAGCCACTTAATCAGGTCACCCTCCCCAGTAAAGGGTCTCAGCATGTGAGTGCTCAGTCTCCACTCAGCCATGGTAATTTGCTCGATGCGCCGAAATAGCTTGTGATATACGCGACACTGCTGGCCGTACTTCCGCTTTCTATCCACTCCGAAACGAATTTCTGCAACGTTTTTCTTCACTCTCTACGGATTCGACTTTTCTCCTATGATCAGACTTCTCTGTTCGCAATCTAACTTCACTCTGCCCCCTCCCCCAATCACTCCTCTTTTATCTCTTTCATTTCCAATCAGGAGCATCTCATTTGCATACCTCGTAGTCACCCTGTAGGCATTTAAAGAAACAAGTCGGCCATTCTTGTTTCCTTCTTCTTCACACGAGGTAAGCCACGCAAAAACGCGGTCGGTCGTTCTTGTTTTTTCTTCTTTTTTCCTCATTTACACCACACAGAGGAAACTGATTTACCCTCATATGTAAACATGTAGGAAGAGGAAACTGATTTACCCCTAGATGTAAACATGTAGGCAGAGGAAACTGATTTACCCTTAGATGTAAACATGTAGGCAGAGGAAACTGATTTACCCTTAGATGTGAACATGTAGGCAGAGGAAACTGATTTACCCTTAGATGTAAACATGTAGGCAGAGGAAACTGATTTACCCCTAGATGTAAACATGTAGGCAGAGGAAACTGATTTACCCCCAGATGTAAACATGTAGGCAGAGGAAACTGATTTACCCCTAGATGTAAACATGTAGGCAGAGGAAACTGATTTACCCCTAGATGTAAAGTCTAAGTAAAATTACCTGAAGAATGAGTAACTTGTTTCGGGGCCACAGAGCTGATCGGAGATGTCATTTCTAGTATCTTCCATATGTCAAGAAGAGATTGTCCACCTTCTGATGAAGTTCTCAAGAGAGATGAACGTGGCTGTAGTGTTAGGTCATCGGGCAGTGGTTTTGGTACTTCTGGAAACAGGGGAGAAGAAAACACCTCGATTAATTATTAATTACAATCGTATCAAGTCACTTCAAAGGTTGGATTATACAAAGACCCAAGAAGGAAGCAGGAACCTATAGATCTTCAGAAATGAACAAGAAACAGAAACAACATAAATGGAAACACTTTCGCCTTCTAATAGCTTAAAATTCTATACTATCTCATGCAATTTCAATTTCAGCAAAAACAAGTTTGTAGACTTTTATGATGTTTTCCGGGACAGCTGCTGAATTTGTGTCTGTACGACCATGTTTAAAAGTTACCGCCAAATAACATTATCAAGCATTGCTTTGCTTGCACAGTATTTTAAGATTTTCCATTGTTTTTAAAAATTGCAACAGTAGCTTTACTTATATAACTATAATTTGAAAATTAATAATCTGTTTGGGCTCAAATTTTGACAGGTGCCACACACAAGTTACTACTTACGCTCTCTCACTAACAAAAACAGGCATGCTATTTACACACACATAAACACACATTGCACCAGCCGAAATGAACACACATACAGTCTCTCACTTTTATTGACTACTAAACAATACTAACATACACATATGTACATACCTATTCCATTTACACACCTTCTAACACGTAAACACCAGCTGAAACAAACATGTGTACTCAATTTCTCCTAACAGACAAAGCAACTCTTCTTTCAGTTCTTGGGACTCTCTGAACATTCGTATTCTACAAGCTCTTTATTGTTTGTTGTCTATAACCAGTTGCAGCAGCAGCAGCAGCAGCAGCAGCAGCATCAGCATCATCATCATCATCATCATCATCATCATCATCATCATCATCATCATCATCATCATCATCACGTTCAGTTAAATGTCTGTTTTCCATACTGGCAAGCGTTGATTGGCTTTTACAAATTGACTTTTAACTTATCTCTAGTCAAGTCTTTAATTATTCCTCTTTCTCTGAAGTCCATTCTTATCACTTCATCCCATGTTTTCCTTGACATTCGACTGTAAACTGAACTTGCTACCTTAATTGTTCTACATCTATTAACCCAAGAAATTTAATTTATTCTTTCAACATGACCATACCATCAAAGTCTCCTGTTCTGCACACATCTCCCTATACTGTCTAGATTTTATCTTCCTCTGAGGTCATCAGATCTAAGTCTGTCTTTAAGACTCACATTACACATCCATCGTATCATTCTCATATCATTTATCTCCATGCAACGGATGTCTATACATCATAACACTGTCTGATAGACACATACCTGATAGATTCTTCCCTTGGTCAACAGTAGTAACGCTCTGCTGGTTAGTAATGGTAGAAGTTCCCTGAAATTACTACATCTAGCACCTGCCCCTCCCTGTGCTACAATGGTATCACCAAGGTAATAAAACTTCTCGACAACCTCACTAACTTCACCATCCAGATATACTTTCTCCACATCTGAGTTCTCATCTATCTCCATTATTTTACACTTCTTGCACACAAACTGTCTATACTAAATTAATATATTTTTGTCTATTTCAAATCGATAGAGAATTTAAGAAATTATTGTGAAGTTGTAAATTTACCTAGTCAGCTGCTAGTGTACTTTCACACCTAGCTATACTTAAGGAGAGACTTATATCGCAATCTATTTCTATTTATGCTAATTATGCATATAAATTAGCCAGTATCACCACATCTCCCTTTAAAGTATAAGCTTTGTGCCTCTAGTGCATCTTGCACTTCTTCTAATGATCGTTTCACTTTCGATATCACTTTGCTCTTCTCTCTCTCTTATTTCTTTCTCTGGGAGATCTCGACCTATCTTGCACTAAACTGTAACCAGGATCGTCCCCTTTTAGACTTTGATCCAAATCCGATTCTCTGAATCCTCATTTTGACCTGCTTAATCTTGCATTGTTTCATCTTCTGACATTTCATTCTGTACAGGTTGTTCTAATAACTCAATAACGGAAGGAGTTGTAACAATTTGTTCATTTTGTTCTTCGTATTCACCCCGGGACCTTATTTGGTCTGCATGGGCCAACACACTGTTTCCATTTTCTCTATTTATTATAGCTGTATTGTGGCCTTTTTGCACAATAAATTCTGTCCTTTCTGTATTTGATTCTTTGTTCTTTTTGTACCAGATTTTTTAATTTGTAATTAATGGAGCTCTAATTTGTCTTCCCATTGAAGCTGATGGGCTTTCTAATCTTCCCGCGTGTGATATTGGTCGATAGCTTAAAAGCAGCCTTGGTAGAAAAACTTATTTTTTCTTTTTGCTGAGAACATGATTTTAGTCCCGTTTTTACGTTCTGCACCATTCTTTCCACCAACCCATTCGATTGAGGGTGATATGGCGGTGTCTTATACGGTTTACATCCTATTTTTTCCAACCATAAATTAAGACATTCATCACAAAACTCGGGAGCATTGTCAGATACCAGGGTTTTTGGGGATACCCATTCTAGAAAATATGACCTTTAGAATCTGTTTTATGGTAGAACTTTTCTTGTCAAGCACACAGACTACTTCAGGCCAGGCTGAAAAAGAGTCTACTAAAACTCCCACTCCAGAAATGTAGGCATGATCTGCACACGACTCCATGGCTCTAATTCTCTGGACCATGAATGTAAAGTATTCTGTGTGAAATTTCTGAATTCTTTACATTTTTTGCATCTTTTTATATATTCTTTGATATCTCGTGAATATCCCGGCCACCATGCTTCTAATTTTATTCTTTTTTGTGTGGTCACTACTCCACAGTGTATATCATCATGTACACTTTTTATCACCAAATGTTTTTGTGTTTCTGGGGTAATTACCAGATTTCCATTACAAATCACTCAATTTTTTATCGTTAATTTATGCCTTATTTCTTTGTAAGCTTTCTCTGCCTTGGAACAATTTCCCCATATATTTTTTCTTATTCTAAATGTTATCCTACTTAGTACTGGATCATGACTAGTTTCCATAGCGATTCTATCTAAAGATAAAACATCAGTCTCTACCCAATGTAAGAATGTATCTTCAAATTCTTCTTCTGTTTTATCTTTTGACTTGATAATGCATCTACGTTTGGAATTGAATTTCCTTTGACATATTCAAATCGACATTGTTGATTTTGACTTTTAACATAATATCTTTTTTCTTTTGTTCAATTTTTTTAACATTCTTATTTTAGTGTTTTTATGTAAAGACTTCCCTATTGGTTTCATTTTCTTCAACTTTTTCAACATTTTTCTTTTTGAACTTGCATACTGCTTAAAAATGGTTCATTCTTATGCAATTTGTACAAGTTTTTCCAAATGTTGGGCATTTTTCCTTTTTTATTTTGTGTTTACATCCACAATACCAACATTTTTTTCTTTTTTAACATGTACGTATCGGCGACTATTTGTTCGCCGGGTTGACTTTTATGATCGTTGTATTTCTGTATTAATTCTTGTTAATTCAATGTAAGTATTTAAGGACATGTGTTCCATTTTTTTTATTCCTGTGTGACGCATTGCACATACCTTCAATTAATCTTAATTGAATTAAATCTTCAATAGTCTGTTCTTCTTGTCCGAGTTTTTCAAACTCACAATATCTACTCGTATTTCGTAGCCGGTGTAGATGTATTCTTAGGTCTCATATTTCTTTTTATGATCTGACTTATTCTTCCGAAAGGCAGGTCTTCTAGGTTTATGGGATACACCAGGGTTGAGACTTTCATGATGGCCTCACATCCAGCTGTAGCCAAAAATAAATCTGTTATTTCATTTTCTCCTCCCGTTTCCTTATTGTCTTTTAACTTTTTAGTCCTTGCACTCGCAGCGAAGCATCTTACCCATGTGTCCACAAGGTTAGGGTCCTTGAGAGACAATTGGGATCCTATCGACGCCACCATTGTTGTGTAGGTGTAAATTTACCTAGTCAGTTGCTAGTGTACTTTCACTGCTAGCTATACTTAAGGAGACACTTATATAGTAATCTATTTCTACTTATGCTAATTATGCATATCAATTAGCCAGTATCACCACGCAAGCAGTCCAAGAAAAGAAGCTATTAGAGTAGGAAATCTTCCGGCATCTAGGAACCTCTACATGTTTTAGCTGCTTTTTTCCAAGACTGAGAGATTCTTCTCCCAGAATAAATTGTGAAAACATGGGATTACCTGGCAAACGGTCTCGATGCGCGCTCTGCAGGGCTGGACCGCCCAAAGAGCGGCAAGATGGCGTCCTAGGCTTAATATCGCCAGGTAATCCCGTGAAATCTCGTGTTCTCTCGCGGAGACGAGAGTCCAGTTTGATATAAAAACGGGTCGCTGGAGGCAAGACGGCAGAAGGCTGAGAGCGTAGTCTACGAGGGACGACGTGGAAAGAAGAAGAGGAAGAAGAAGAAGAGGAAGAAGAAGAAGAAGAGGAAGAAGAAGAAGAGGAAGAAGAAGAAGAGGAAGAAGAGAAAGAAGAAGAAGAGAAAGAAGAAGAAGAGAAAGAAGAAGAAGAAGAGAAAGAGGAAGAAGAAGAGAAAGAAGAAGATTACGAAGTAGAGAAAGAAGAGGTGGAAGATTAATTTTTTCTGCTACAAGCTATTTTCGGCATTGTTATGGAAAAATTCGACATCAGATTGATTCCGGAATTCGACGGCTCTCCTGCTGGTCCATCGGTGGTCGAATGGCTGGAGAAGGCCGAGCGTGTTTGCCGGTTGTGCAAAATTAAAGACCCAGCTATGGTCATCCCATTGAGACTCACTAAGGGGGCTTACGCCGTGTACCAGCAGCTCAGTAATGATGCGACCATGGAGCAGATTGCACAGGCGCTGCACGGGGCATTTGGTGCAGATCCTTTTGTTGCCTGGAGGCAATTTTCCGAACGCCGGCTTGGGCCGGGGGAGACAGTGGACGTCTACATGGCCGACTTGAAAAAGCTTGCTGCTCCCTTCGGCGGTGCGAGTGACCGCATATTGGCATGCGCCTTTTTGTCTGGACTTCCGGACGATGCAAGCCGACTGCTGCGAGCATCATTGAGACTCACAGAAATTGAATTGGTGGAGTTGTTGGCGAGAGCACGAAACATCTTGAAGGACGATCGAGAACTGGTGTCTGCAGCGGTTGACACCTTGGACTCGCCAGCAGAGGGCCTACGATGCTATACATGTGGTGGCCCCAACCACTTCTCCAGAGACTGCAGAGGCGGCACAAGGCGCACCCCAAATTATGGAGCACGAAAAGTAATACGGTGTTACCAATGCAATAAGCCAGGCCACATAGCACGGAATTGTCCGGGAAACGGGCAAGGGGAGGACGCCGCAGCGCTAGCACCCTCCCCAAAGCGGCATTGAACAAAGCGCTTCCTGCAGTGACAGTTCAAGTTGATGGGTGTAAACGTTCAGCGCTGGTTGACACCGGCTGTACCCAAACCCTCCTTCGAAAGGAATGTTGCACCACATGGAAGAAACGACAGATCCCCGTCCTCACTGTCGGCAAAGGCTCATTAGTGTGTTGTGGATCCAGTGTTGTTCATATCAGCATTGACAATGGCCCCCCGGTGGCTGTGACGGTGTTGGTGGTCGATGGGGAGCTGCTCGGATATGACCTTCTCCTTGGAATGGACACTATTACACAGCTAGGCGGAATTACTGTAAACAGCGTCGGTGATGTGAGATTCCCTCGACCAGACAAACAAATGTGTGCAGCAATCACTCTTGACGAACCCGATTTCCACGCAGAATATGACAAGGGCACAAACACATGGACAGCGTCCTGGAAGTGGGCAGGCGACCAGCCACCAGTGTCTTTGCGGAATCGGCTGACAGAGTATCCCCCTCCTGCATGGCTTAGGGGGCAGTACGAGGCAGAACTTCAAGTGTGGCTGGATAACGGCTGGTTAATTCCATACCCAGAGGATGAGCTCGGGCCCCCGCGGGGGCTAATTCCCCTGATGGCTATCAGACAAGAGAACAAGCAGAAAATTCGACCTGTTCTTGATTACCGGGAACTCAATGAACACGTTGACCCGTACACTTCGGGGGCTGACGTTTGTGCTCATAAACTGCGAGAGTGGCGACGGCAGGGTGCGGAAGCGGCCATACTGGACTTGCGAAGAGCTTACCTACAAATACGTGTTGAGAAATCGCTGTGGCCATTCCAGACGGTGGTAATCAAAGGAACTCGCTATTGCTTGACCAGGCTGGGGTTCGGCTTGAATGTAGCCCCGGGCATCATGACGGCGATCATGCGGGCGATCCAGCGTCAGGATAAAGCTGTGCAACAGGCGACATCGTCTTATATAGACGACATTTTTGTCAATGAGAGCCTGCTGTCTGCCCAGGCAGTCAAAGAACACTTTGAGCACTTCGGGTTGTCGTGCAAGGAACCGGAGCGGCTGCAGGATGGGGCGAAAGTGCTCGGGCTGCAGGTGAGCGGAAGTGCAGATGGCCTCCAATGGGGAAGGGGCGGTGAAATCCTGGAAATCCCATCTACCATCACACGTCGGAGCACGTTTTCCGTGTGTGGAAAACTGGTGGGTCACTTCCCTGTGTGTGGGTGGCTCCGAGTGGCTGTGGCGGCTATAAAGCGACGGGCAACTTCTTTGTCAACAGGATGGGACGATGAGGTGCGTGATCCTTCCCTGCGAAGCATGCTGGTGGAAGCTGTGGCCAGAGTGACCAATGATGACCCTGTACGAGGGAGCTGGTGCGTCGATGGGAGTGAGTTTACAGTTTGGGTGGACGCCAGCTCACTTGCCCTTGGCGTTGCTCTGGCAGTCAACGGAAGTATAGTAGAAGATGCCTGCTGGCTCCGGCCAGAGAATGACGTTAAGCACATAAACCTAGCTGAACTCGATGCTACACTGAAAGGAGTCAATCTAGCGCTTCAGTGGCAGGCTAGCGTCCTCCACGTTATCACGGATTCCACGTGTGTGCATCGGTGGATGACCGATGCCTTGAACGGAAAAGCACGGCTGACAACGAAGGCATCGGCCGAAATGTTAATCCGGAGGCGGCTTGCTACCCTAACCGAAACCATCAATGAATACAACTTGGTCATAGATGTGACACTGGTGCAGTCCTGTTTGAATCGAGCGGATCGATTGACCAGAGTGCCTCGCCGTTGGCTGGACCTGCAGAAAGAAGTGAACGAACCAGCACCTGTAAATTGTGCTGCGGTGGGACGTAGACTCAGCCCAGAGCGTATCGCTGATGTCCATTGCCAAAGCGGGCACCCTGGTGTAAACCGAACCTTTTACTTCGCCAGGTTGGTTGACCCCTCTGTGTCACGGAGGGCTGTGAAATCTGTTGTGAGAAGTTGCAACACCTGCCAATCGATCGACCCAGCACCTGTTCGGTGGAAGAAGGGCACACTCGGTGTGAAGTATAACTGGGATAGGATTGCGATGGACATAACTCACTACAACGGGGGGAATTTCTTGACCCTTATTGACTGCGGACCGTCCCGATTTGCATTGTGGCGGTCCCTTCGCCGGCAGGATACGGCTGCCATTGTCCATGAGTTGGAAAGTGTGTTCCTTGAGCGTGGCCCTCCTTCTGAGATATTGACCGACAATGGCCCCGCTTTTGTTAGTGCACCGTTCAAACAGTTTGTAGATGGCTGGGGTGTCCGTCTGCGTTTTCGGTGTGCCCATGTGCCCAGTGGGAACGGAATTATTGAGCGCAACCATAGGACTATCAAGACCATCGCAGCGCGGAAGGGGTGTACGGTGGCTGAAGCAGTCTATTGGTATAACGTCACCCCTAAGGACGATACTTCACCCTCCACCGCGCCAGCTAATGCGCTACATACATACCATGTCAGGGCGAGAGGTTTGGAGAGCAGCTTACTGCCCGAACCAGAACCTCCACAGGAGAAAATGAAAAAAGGAGATGTCGTTTGGGTTAAAAAACCCCGAGGCCAGTGCACGACTCGTTACGGAACCGGTCGTGTCACTGAAGTGATCAGCCCGCAGGCGGTGCGAGTTGATGGAGTACCCCGTCACATTAAAGACTTAAGATCGGTATTCCAAACGCAGCTGCCATTTAACGAGGATACTGACATTGAATCCGTGACCAGCGAACCATCATTCTGGTTCATGACGGCTTCATCGCGCAGCGACACTGAGAGTGATAGCCTTGAATGTACTGACCCTCCTACTGCTGATGAAAGCCCGGATAGTGATGCTGCGATGCGCAGCCTCAGGTTCGCTGACCTTCCTGCCACGGAAGACAGCACGAATGACGATGAGGCCCCGAATCCCCCTCCCCGAAGAAGCACTCGAAGAAAAAGGACACGGCCTCCCTGCTCTTTCTGTGATAATGAGATCAGGGGGGAGTGTGTTATAAATTGTGAAAACATGGGATTACCTGGCAAACGGTCTCGATGCGCGCTCTGCAGGGCTGGACCGCCCAAAGAGCGGCAAGATGGCATCCTAGGCTTAATATCGCCAGGTAATCCCGTGAAATCTCGTGTTCTCTCGCGGAGACGAGAGTCCAGTTTGATATAAAAACGGGTCGCTGGAGGCAAGACGGCAGAAGGCTGAGAGCGTAGTCTACGAGGGACGACGTGGAAAGAAGAAGAGGAAGAAGAAGAAGAGGAAGAAGAAGAAGAGGAAGAAGAAGAAGAGGAAGAAGAGAAAGAAGAAGAAGAGAAAGAAGAAGAAGAAGAAGAGAAAGAGGAAGAAGAAGAGAAAGAAGAAGATTACGAAGTAGAGAAAGAAGAGGTGGAAGATTAATTTTTTCTGCTACACTCACATTTGTATATATGACGTCACTTCCCCTTTTCTGTATCCCTACTTCTGTTCCCACTGCTAGTTATACTTAAGAAGACACTTATATAGTAATCTATTTCTACTTATGCTAATTATGCATATCAATTAGCCAGTATCACCACGCAAGCAGTCCAAGAAAAGAAGCTATTAGAGTAGGAAATCTTCCAGCATCTAGGAACCTCTACATGTTTTAGCTGCTTTTTTCCAAGACTGAGAGATTCTTCTCTCAGAACCCTCTCACATTTGTATATATGACGTAATTTCCCCTTTTCTGTGTCCCTACTTCCGTTCCCACTGCTAGCTATACTTAAGGAGACACTTATATAGTAATTAATTTCTACTTATGCTGATTATGCATATCAATTAGCCAATTAGAAATGTGTTCATTTTTCTCACATGTCGAGAATAGAGCATGATGTCATCAGCAAATATACTCATCTGGGACACAATTGCATCAGGGAGGTCGTTTATAAAAATCAGAAATAATAACAGTCCAATGATCAATCCCTGGAGCACACCCGCATTAATGTAATGTTGTTTAGATGTACGGCCATCGAGGACAACCTGGATCTTTCCTTTGGCTAAGAAGGATCTGCTTGTATTAAATATTTATTGAGTAATACCGTACAAATTAATTTTCATGAGAAGACCTTCATGCCAAAACTTGTCAAAGACTTTGGATATATCAAGCGTTACCGCCCTAGTTTCACTAGCTTTGTCCAATGTATGGTAAATGCGTTCTGAGATGACCATTAGGATATCCACAGTAGAACGGACTTAAAGAGGCAATAACCTTTCCAAGTGGAGAAATTAGAGTTTTTCGCATTACGGTCCTGTCGTCTGCATACATTGCACCTATGCACTCCAGTAAACAGGCAGCATTGTGTATGTTTACAACTCTGTGGACACTCTGCATTTAACCTGTCGCCCAAATTTTCCATGGCCTAAGGTTGGGAATCACTGTTCTAAACAACAAATAATATAAAAAAAATAGGAAAACTCACCTCGAATGGGTACATCATTTATCAATAACCGCTTAGGATCAAATGTTTCATACTTTTGTGCATATTGCAACTCCTGAAAAACATAATGTAACACTTAACTGTTACGACAAACAAGTGCACCATCATCTGCTGTCAAAAAACGACGGCAGTTTTTACAGATATCTAGACGAGACTAAATCTCGGATAATCTTGCTTAGTTGCTTGCTTGCACATTGAATGTTTTAGATGATGGGATGAAAAGTAGGAGTGAGATGAGAAGTGGTGGAAATAGTCATAGTTGTAATGTAAGAGAAGGAGAATAAGAGAATGATGTAAATAAAGTAAATATAGAAGAAAAAGAAGAGGAAGAAGAAAAAGAAGAGGAAGAAGAAAAAGAAGAGGAAGAAGAGAAGAAAAACTGTACAATGTACAAGGCAAAAAGGCGCCCCCCCTCCCCGATGTGGCAGCAGTACTCCATCTTAGGACATATCTGACTCTTATATACAGGGTGCTCCCCCCCCCCCCCAATCTTTTTGGGACACCCTGTAGATAGAAGAATGCATTAGGAGTCAGGTACTTTCTGGAGTGGGAGAATAATCCAATGTTCAGATCTTTGTTTTTCTCCCGTTAAAATGAATGGCTCTTTACTATAATAATTATAAAAACTGTCTGATACAATATTGAATGGCAAGACTCAGTTTCATAAAGATTTCGAAAAGCTTGTTTGAATAAATATCTCAAAGTTATGAATTCTTTATAAAAGAGTTTTGTTTGACTCACCTGTTTGGTCAATTTATAATTCAAGTCTTCGAGCTGAGGTAATCGACCATTTCCCCCCATCTGTCTGTCACCAGAGTCAGGTGTCTTTGGAGGATCAGTGCTGGCTAGAATTGTACCATTATCAAACATGGGACATGTTATTTCTAAAATGAAATAAAAACGATAATTTTCAACTTGAATTTTTAAAAACAAGAACTCATATTTTTAATCTGCTTTTTTTTTAAAACCAAACAAAACCAAACAAAACCAACAAAACTACTATTTAAAACATAAACAATATTTCGATGCAGGTGTGTAAAAATAATGTTAAAAACGGTATTTTTCACACAAGGTTAAATTAAGCAGATGAATGGAAAATTCAGTTAGAAGTTAAAAATTAGAGTTAGCGCTATGTGTCAGGATGTGACGTCATGAACAGAAAGTCCAAAATGAGATGTGGCAAAGAAAAAAGTTCTTTTTCTTTAGCTGGTAAACTGTCTATGTTCGGTCACCTTTTTAAAAACTCTGTTTCCGCCCCCCCCCCCCTGGAAAACTTATGTAATGTGTAACTTTGCATTGTTGTTTCTAATAAAAAAAACGGAACAGCAGTCGAGTTGAGAAAGCTTTATTCAGTATGCAGTGTCGATACATTGTTAGTTTCGTATTTATAACATTAGTAGAAAAACAGAAGAGTTTTCCAAAGGGAAGATAATCAAAATAAAGGAAGCTACTCTCAATTACTTATTACATTCACCCCCATTTTATTTTAATCATAAGGGGATGAAGTCGCTCCATCAACCAGGCTTTTTGCTGGTTCTGTTGGAATGCTTTGATAGTCTGGTATTGGGAGTAGGACTGGGTTTCCAGATTTGATGATACACTAGGAACGATTTTCTCTCTCTGTCTTGAGTGGGTATAAATACGTCTCCTTCTGCATGCAGGTGGTTGTGATTCTGAAAACAGGGGTTCTGAATCAGTTTGGAGATAAACTGGTTCGTTCTGAACATTCTGGGTTTCTAGAAACGATATGGACTCCGTATCTGATGGGTGTAGTGAATTCGCAGATGAATCATATGGTGCGATGCTGACGGGTTGACCTTCAGCTGAGTTGGAAGGGTCTTGAGATGTAGGCACCTCCTCAGGGGCTATATTGAGTGCAGGTATATACTCTGCAGGTGCAACGTCTCTAAGAGAAACAGTGTATTTTTTTCTATTAGAATATCGTATCAAGGCATAATGCGGATTCGCCTCAATCAGTTCCACTTGGTTTGTTAATGATCATTCTTACTATGACAGACCAAACGTCTCAGGAGAACCGTTCCAGGTTTTCAGAGCCATGAAGGAAGCAAAGTTCCTGCCGAGCTTCTTCGTTGAAATGGAAGAAACCTCTCGTAAGGCGTGGCATTTGAGGCTATACATAGGAGCATCCTAACAGCATACAGAGATTTAGGGAGGAGATCTTCCCAGTGGATAATCCGATATTTGCGGTTCGTGGCAGCTTGTCTGCTTTTCCATATTATGCCATTATAATGTTCACATTGAGCATTACCCTGAGGGTGGTACGGCATCGTCCGGCTTGTGGCCACTCCTCGTTCATGAAGAAATTGTCTCAGTTTCTCAGACATAAAAGAGGCTCCACGGTCTGAATGGATGTCGGCTGGAACCCCAAAAATGGCAAATAAAGAGCATAAGCACTGTATCACCGAGTTTGCTGATATTTTCGGACAAGGAAATGCGAACAGGAATCGCGAATATTTGTTGATGATGGTTAGCATGTAACGATTCCCATTTTTAGATAGTAGGGGACCCTTAAAATCGATGTTTATTCTCTCAAAAGGTTAAGTTGCTTTTATCAGCGTCCTGGCTTTAGGTCTGAAGAATTGTGGTTTATGTTCTGCACATATTCTACATGATTTTATCATTTTCTTTACATCGTCCGACGAATACGGTAGATTTCTGGCTTGTACCACGTGCGTCATTCTTGTTATGCCTTGGTGGTACAGTTCAATGTGTAAGGTACGAAGCTCATCCGTGTTTGGTATCGAGCTACATACCCTCGATAGTGCGTCAACTGTAGCATTCTCTTTACCAGGTCGATAGATTACATCAAAAGAAAAACAGGAGAGTTCTATTTTCCACCTCACTATTTTATCATTTTTGATTTTGCTTGTTGTCCTGGTGTTGAACATAAATGCGACGGATTTTTGGTCAGTAACTAGTCGAAAATGTCGTCTGATCAAATAATGTCTCCACTTTCTGAGTGCCTCCACTATAGCATAAGCCTCTTTTTCAATTGCTGAGTGTCGCTGTTCTGAACGCGACAAGGTCCTTGAAAAAAAAGCGACAGGGCATCCGGATTGCCTTAAAGAGGCAGCAATTGCATAATCAGATGCATCTGTCTCCACCACTAGAGGTATAGAGGAGTCTATAGCTGTAATTGCTGCATTGGCTATATCCTTTTTAATATTCTTAAAAGCCTCGACTGCTGTGTGCGAGAGAGGGAAACTGTCCGTTTGTACCAATGGGTGAATTTTGCTTGAAAAGGAAGCAATCCACTGTGAATAATGTGCAAACATACCAAGGGCTCGTTTTAAGGCACGCATATTATTAGGTATTGGCAGTTTTAGCAACGGCTTCAATCGTTCTGTGTCTGGTGATATAGATCCTTTGCTCACAGTGTACCCGAGTAAATTAATGGTGTCTACGCTAAAAACGCATTTATCGTTATTTAGTGTGAGGTTCTATTTTTTGATTATCACCATAAATCGTTTCAGATTACGATTATGGTCTGCATAGTTGTGTCCACATATCGTTACATTATCAATGTAGGCAAAGGTGCCCTCCAATTTTTCATTGCTAATTATTTTGTCCATAATTCGCTGAAAACTGGCATCATCATTCGTTACTCTAAATGGTATCCTTTTAAACTGGTAGAGGCGGCCATTTGCCTCAAAGGTTGTGTAGGGTCGATCCACTGATTTGATAGCCATTTGGTGATAGGCGCTTTTGTGCTGTACAATTTATATTTGGCAATTATATATATATATATATATATATATATATATATATATATATATATAAACAAAGAAGGGTTAGGGCAATAAAAATTCTATGTACAAAATAAATATGAAAAATACGATGAGAATAACCCAAGTTAGTAAAAAGACCCCACCATTTCTAAACTGTTGCAGATACGCAGATTTACCAGTCGAAATGAAAATAAACTTGATGCAGGCCCCAACACTTTATTAACTACACCATACCTTCGATAAGGTCGAAGGGTGACCTGCATCACTAGTAAATCAAGCAATCTGTCACCTAATTGGGGACCGGATTGGGAGATTAACAACTGAAATTAGGAGAAAAAGAAAGGATGGGGACAAAAATAAAAGGGGGCCTTCTAATGAAATAATTCATACACTAGCTAAGTTATGAACTTCAAATTAACATAAAACAGGTCACCTAGTGTAGTTCTAAAAGGTCATATTTAACGTTTGTTTAAGAAACGCAAAATTCTTTACCTAAGGTACGTCCAAATATCAGTCAAGTCTAGCCCATGTCACTTGACACAGCCGCGCAACTCTCACCCACTTTTCACCAAACTCTGCCTCTCGGCTCTAATACGGATTTTCAAGAAATATTTGAACATTCGAATAAGCCTGAGAGAAGTGAAGGTCTAATCTCCACAGACTACTTTAATATGTGTAGACTATATCACGCTTCTCATAACGGCTAGTAAGCTCAGAAACACAAAACGTTTTTGCCTATCTGTTGTCAGAGCCCAGTTGCTACATACATTGATAGGTTCTAGATCGAAAGAATGCAAACAATGAGACCAGCAACAAACCTAATTAGTGGCAGATGCGCTAATGAACTAAGACGTGACTCACAGTCTCGTCCTCGTCCCCGCATCGAACACAAGTTGGTGAATTCACCACACCAGCTTAATGAAATTTCTTGCCAACCCAGAGTGCATTTTTTATGTCTTGTCATTATCGAAACATCCTAACCCATGCACCCAAGGGCAGATTGAGCGTAGATCCCCCCTCACCAAACTGAGCCCCTCAATCTTATCATCTCGAACGAATCCCCTCACCATAACCCAATATAATGCCTTTCGGGACAACAGCAGGATGTTAAAGAGGCTTTCTTTCACCCTTAAGAGGAACTTCAATGCTTGTCGACACTCACGATAAAAGGAGCACTCGCCTCAGTGGCCTCCTCATCCAAGTGCACACTTTTTAAAGCCGAAAAAGCTTTCTTAGTGTCTTCTTTCCAGAAGCCCCCGTTTCCCTAACCAGGTATATGCATTCGATCTAGATAGTAAAGACGAAGCATATGTTGACGAATTTCAACACTTGGCATACCCAGACCACCTTCAAAAGGATGCAGATAACAGATCTCGCGACAAACCACAGGGGCCTTACCATATTGCACTTACCAAGCCACAAAGCCTTGAAAAGAGCCTGCTGCACCTCAAGCAGCATATTCGACGGGAGTAGAAATACTGATAGACGATATACGATGATTGGGTAAATGTGTGAGACACACAGTTCCATCTCCCCTTTAAAGAAAGATTTCTACGGATCCACAAACATGTTGCGGTCTGAATCACTTTCAGCACTTCCAACCAATTTTTCTTCAGCTGAAGAGCAGGGTCAAACCAGATGCCGAGTAGCTTGCAAGGCCTGTCAGTCCAGCTAAAGGGCCTCTGCAGGGATACACCCTCCCAGGCACCAATGCGCAAACCCATGGACTTGTCACAGTTAATTTTGGCCTCTGTTACCGTTTCATACATTCTGATTTATCTGTCGATGACACTAATCTTGGCACTGTTCATTACAAACAGTCACATCGTTGGCATAGGCAGAGTACTTTAATGTGGTGCAAGTATCTTTCCAAAGTAATCCCACGTAGGACCGGATTCACCCTTAGCCTGTGAAGGAAGGGTTCCAATACAAGCACTTAGAGCATCAGTGAAAGCAGACATCCATGACGAATGAATCTAGATAATCGATCTCAAACTGTTCACCTCTAACAGCCCACTAGGGTTAGAATCCAAGAGCAAAATTGCGGGCCAAAACTGGCCGCGGACAAAACAGCCTCCAAGTAACGATGGTCCACCCTATCAAATGCTTTGGACTGATCTAAATTTATCAGCGCGGCTTCTGAGTCGACTTTATCTATGATCAAGCGTATCAGCACAAGTCTGTTTGGAGCTAATCAGACCAGCCAAAACAACCTGCAGACGATTGGTTGAAATCTTGGCCAAAATCTTTAACTCTGCGTTTAGCATCGTTAAGGGCCAAAAATTATCTATCCCATCTCCACCATCTTTGCTTTTGCGTAACAGCTTCATAATTCCCATGGTAAGGTACTTGGGAATAAACCCGTTACTAAACCCCGAGTTGAATAAAACTGTCAGCAAGGGAACAAAAATGTGCGACATCCCCAAATACACCTTGTAGGGCAAACCATCAATTACAAACTTAATAAGGCCGACCCGCTTTAAGGCTTCCAGGATTACTTCGTCTGTTATGCAACCTTCGTACCTAGCTGCTTTGCTTACTTTGAGACGAGAATAGTCGGCTAAATAGGGGGTCGAAATGCGCTGAAGACGGACCAGGTTCCCTGGTAAAAAGATCCTGGAAATGAGAATGAAACACCTCCAAGATACCTTTGTTTGTAGTCACTAGACGTCCGTCCGTCCGTCCGTCCGTCCGTCCGTCCGTCCGTCCGTCCGGCAATGTGACACATGCAATATGTTGATCGGAAACATGATAAAGCTCCTCTGCATGCAATTCAGCGGCCATATTTGTTGCTTCCTGGGGCATAATTACTAAATCCTGGTCCTCCTTGATAGCCATAGAGGCCAGCTTCGCCTTAATTATGTTAACATTAGCGCTATCCCCCACCTCCACTGCCCGATCTAATCTAAATTCTAGTGTCACTTTAACTGCCTTAGTTGCTAGATTGAGTCGTCAGCTAAAGTCGGCAGTAAAGGACCTAATGACTTTTTAAAGTAACCCACTTCTTGTTCCCAATAATATCCCCCGTCAATTCCCGCTATAAGGTTAGTAATAGCTGTTCCCGATAACTCTTCATATCGAACAATGAAGTGTTGAGTTTCCAGTAACTCGCTAACTTAGGCTTAGGTCTATCTAAGTTTACTCGAACCCAAATAAGTCTATGATCCGAGTAAACTATATTATGAAAACTTGGACATTCTAATAATCCTACTTCGACTCTCCTAATTATGAACTGGTCAATGTAACTCAAAAGTTGTACTGAACCGGAGCCGCATTTAGCTGTCCAAGTCCACACTACACCACGAGGCTTCTCATTTCGGAACTTATAGATAAGGTCAAGCCTCTCGAGAAATTCACAAAATGCTTTAGCATCCCGATCTGTGTTAGTACCTCTAGAACGCCTACTCTGTGATCTAAATCGGGATCCAGGACTGCGTTCCAGTCTCCCACTAAGATAACCGTACTAGCTGTATTTATGAACTGCTTGATCTGTCGATAGAAGGGACCAAGCGCATGATGGCTATTGGATGCATAAACCCCAATGAACCGAAATGCCTTATCCTTTATGGTAACATCCATAATAAATGCCCATCTGAATTTTGATGAGGCCATCCTGGGACAAATCACCGACATTAAGAAGGAAGATTAATTTAGGAAGGGTGTAGTTTGACGGTACATGACTTTCTCAAATTGCGCACGTTTGGTTCTTTATAAATGGTTACTGGGGGGGTGATATGTAAAATGTTAGGTTCGCCAAATGAGTTTAACATCATCCCGGCACCGAACAACTGTTAGGATCTGGGTGGTATTTGGGATATTGTAAGGGTCCTCCACCGATTTCCCTTCCACTTCCGAGCATGCGAGCATCTTTCTCAAGTCGGTAAAAGGGTGGCCTTTTGCTCTTTGAATAGTCTCAGCAGTCATTCTACATAAATCTTTTCCAGGGAGGAATAGCTGACGTTTCTTTTTTTTTTTGGGGGGGGGGGTATTTTTACCTCTTCACTAATTTGAGGTGAGGGAAGTGGGATGTTCAAGTCAGTTTTTATTGAGGAGTGGGGAGAAGTGGCTTTTAGTGCATGTTTGAGAAAAGGGGAGGGGAGAAGGAGTACTTGTAGGGGACGCAGGAAGAGTGTTTCTGGGTGTTTGTTGTGGGGAGACGAAAGGGGAGATCTTTGGAGAGTCTGTAATTTTCTTTTTTCGGGGGGGGGGGGGAGGGCTTAGCGGCATTAATTTGTATTCACACTCTTTTATTGGTGCAGTAATAGGTGGGGGCATGATTCTTTAGGGTGATTGCAGTTAGCTCGGTGGAGGGTTTGCTGAAATATTATTCTGTGGAGACTTGGGACTTGTCAATAGGGTCGATACTGAATTGGAAGAGGGTGTGTTTGGAGGAGAGTGGGCACTTGAATTCCAGTTGGACTATTTTAATGTATTTATCCTTTTGAGATTTTGATCCTCTCCTCATGTGCTCTAATCTGATCCAAGGATTCTCTTCTGGGTGTTTTTTTCCAGTGACTAGTACCCATTCTTTTTCTTCCTTCCTTCGAACCCACTTAGGTTGGGAAAACGGGCCGCTCGTCTTTGGTTGATGTGCCTGTAGAGGATTTCAAGGGCATCTCTAATCTTGTTGATGTTGGTTCCCAGACCTTCAGACCCAGGTGAGCCCCACTTTGTTTTTAGAGTTCACTGTTGGACCTGCATTACGTTTTTCCCTTTTGGGGCATTCGAAGGTAAGGTGCCCTACTTCACCGCAGGTCGAACATGAAGGTCTCCTTCCTGCGACAATGACTGGGATCTTGTCCTCACCTATTTTGAGATAATAGGGAATCTCATGAAGGCTTTTTTATCCACAGAATTTCAAAAGTCCAAATTGATAGGTGCTCATCACAGGAAATTGCTGTTATGCCCCTGTATTTCATTAGGAAGGCTGCCAGATGTTTTGTTTCTACATGAAAGGGAACATGAAATACGGAGACGGAGGTCCTTCTTTGAATCAAGTACTCCATACGAAGTATGTGTTCATTGGTAATGATCTCTCTCTGAGATAGAGATAGACATTCACCCAGGGTTGCAGAAAAGTGTATTCCACATACGGTATCCCTTACACTTAATGATTCTTTGGGGCCTGTGCCCTGTAGTCAAGATTAGTTTTGTAACTAATTCGCTTGCTGCTCGAATTACTTTTTTCGTTTTTCTGTCAACAACGAATATCTGAAGTGTTCTTTTAGAAGTTTCTTCCAGTTTTGGTAAGTCGATCAGTAGTCCTGTCTCGGTGACTAAATGTTGACATTTCCTTGCTTTTTCTAGGAATTCCTTAACATTAATTACGAGTTTTGGAGGTTTACTCGAGTCGGTACTTGGGATGGGAGGTGAAGCCTGGACCAACCCCACTTCCATTGTTGTTCCTTTACTTTCCCTTGGCCCAGGTGATAAAGGGGAGATAATCAAAATAAGGGAAGCTACTCTCAATTGCTTGTTACATTGTTGTCAAGGAATAAAGCAGCAAAAGATCATGATCCATTGAACAACAATGTTGTTGGTGTTGTTGTTTATTATTATCAACATGATCCATTGAGCAACAATGTTGTTGGTGTTGTTGTTTATTATTATCAACATGATCCATTGAGCAACAATGTTGTTGGTGTTGTTGTTTATTATTATCAACATGATCCATTGAGCAACAATGTGTTGGTGTTGTTGTTTATTATTATCAACATGATCCATTGAGCAACAATGTTGTTGGTGTTGTTGTTTATTGTTATCAACATGATCCATTGAGCAACAATGTTGTTGGTGTTGTTGTTTATTGTTATCAACATGATCCATTGAGCAACAATGTTGTTGTTTATTGTTATCAACATGATCCATTGAGCAACAATGTTGTTGGTGTTGTTGTTGTTTATTGTTATCAACATGATCCATTGAGCAACAATGTTGTTGGTGTGGTTGTTTATTATTATCAACATGATCCATTGAGCAACAATGTTGTTGGTGTTGTTGTTTATTATTATCAACATGATCCATTGAGCAACAATGTTGTTGGTGTTGTTGTTTATTATTATCAACATGATCCATTGAGCAACAATGTTGTTGGTGTTGTTGTTTATTATTATCAACATGATCCATTGAGCAACAATGTTGTTGGTGTTGTTGTTTATTGTTATCAACATGATCCATTGAGCAACAATGTTGTTGGTGTGGTTGTTTATTATTATCAACATGATCCATTGAGCAACAATGTTGTTGGTGTTGTTGTTTATTATTATCAACATGATCCATTGAGCAACAATGTTGTTGGTGTTGTTGTTTATTATTATCAACATGATCCATTGAGCAACAATGTTGTTGGTGTTGTTGTTTATTATTATCAACATGATCCATTGAGCAACAATGTTGTTGGTGTTGTTGTTTATTATTATCAACATGATCCATTGAGCAACAATGTTGTTGGTGTTGTTGTTTATTGTTATCAACATGATCCATTGAGCAACAATGTTGTTGGTGTTGTTGTTTATTATTATCAACATGATCCATTGAGCAACAATGTTGTTGGTGTTGTTGCTTATTGTTATCAACATTATCCATTGAGCAACAATGTTGTTGGTGTTGTTGTTTATTGTTATCAACATGATCCATTGAGCAACAATGTTGTTGGTGTTGTTGTTTATTGTTATCAACATGATCCATTGAGCAACAATGTTGTTGTTTATTGTTATCAACATGATCTATTGAGCAACAATGTTGTTGGTGTTGTTGTTTATTATTATCAACATGATCCATTGAGCAACAATGTTGTTGGTGTTGTTGTTTATTATTATCAACATGATCCATTGAGCAACAATGTTGTTGGTGTTGTTGTTTATTATTATCAACATGATCCATTGAGCAACAATGTTGTTGGTGTTGTTGTTTATTATTATCAACATGATCAATTGAGCAACAATGTTGTTGGTGTTGTTGTTTATTGTTATCAACATGATCCATTGAGCAACAATGTTGTTGGTGTTGTTGTTTATTATTATCAACATGATCCATTGAGCAACAATGTTGTTGGTGTTGTTGCTTATTATTATCAACATGATCCATTGAGCAACAATGTTGTTGGTGTTGTTGTTTATTATTATCAACATGATCCATTGAGCAACAATGTTGTTGGTGTTGTTGTTTATTATTATCAACATGATCCATTGAGCAACAATGTTGTTGGTGTTGTCGTTTATTGTTATCAACATGATCCATTGAGCAACAATGTTGTTGGTGTTGTTGTTTATTGTTATCAACATGATCCATTGAGCAACAATGTTGTTGTTTATTGTTATCAACATGATCTATTGAGCAACAATGTTGTTGGTGTTGTTGTTTATTGTTATCAACATGATCCATTGAGCAACAATGTTGTTGGTGTTGTTGTTTATTATTATCAACATGATCCATTGAGCAACAATGTTGTTGGTGTTGTTGTTTATTGTTATCAACATTATCCATTGAGCAACAATGTTGTTGGTGTTGTTGTTTATTGTTATCAACATGATCCATTGAGCAACAATGTTGTTGTTTATTGTTATCAACATGATCCATTGAGCAACAATGTTGTTGGTGTTGTTGTTTATTATTATCAACATGATCCATTGAGCAACAATGTTGTTGGTGTTGTTGTTTATTATTATCAACATGATCAATTGAGCAACAATGTTGTTGGTGTTGTTGTTTATTATTATCAACATGATCCATTAATCTACAATGTTGTTGGTGTTGCTGTTTATTGTTATCAACATGATCCATTGAGCAACAATGTTGTTGGTGTTGTTGTTTATTATTATCAACATGATCCATTGAGCAACAATGTTGTTGGTGTTGTTGTTTATTATTATCAACATGATCCATTGAGCAACAATGTTGTTGGTGTTGTTGCTTATTATTATCAACATGATCCATTGAGCAACAATGTTGTTGGTGTTGTTGTTTATTATTATCAACATGATCCATTGAGCAACAATGTTGTTGGTGTTGTTGTTTATTATTATCAGCATGATCCATTGAGCAACAATGTTGTTGGTGTTGTTGTTTATTGTTAACAACATGATCCATTGAGCAACAATGTTGTTGGTGTTGTTGTTTATTATTATCAACATGATCCATTGAGCAACAATGTTGTTGGTGTTGTTGTTTATTGGTATCAACATGATCCATTGAGCAACAATGTTGTTGGTGTTGTTGTTTATTGTTATCAACATGATCCATTGAGCAACAATGTTGTTGGTGTTGTTGTTTATTGTTATCAACATGATCCATTGAGCAACAATGTTGTTGTTTATTGTTATCAACATGATCCATTGAGCAACAATGTTGTTGGTGTTGTTGTTTATTATTATCAACATGATCCATTGAGCAACAATGTTGTTGGTGTTGTTGTTTATTATTATCAACATGATCCATTGAGCAACAATGTTGTTGGTGTTGTTTATTATTATCAACATGATCAATTGAGCAACAATGTTGTTGGTGTTGTTGTTTATTGTTATCAACATGATCCATTGAGCAACAATGTTGTTGGTGTTGTTGTTTATTATTATCAACATGATCCATTGAGCAACAATGTTGTTGGTGTTGTTGTTTATTGTTATCAACATTATCCATTGAGCAACAATGTTGTTGGTGTTGTTGTTTATTGTTATCAACATGATCCATTGAGCAACAATGTTGTTGTTTATTGTTATCAACATGATCCATTGAGCAACAATGTTGTTGGTGTTGTTGTTTATTATTATCAACATGATCCATTGAGCAACAATGTTGTTGGTGTTGTTGTTTATTATTATCAACATGATCCATTGAGCAACAATGTTGTTGGTGTTGTTGTTTATTATTATCAACATGATCCATTTGTTGTATTATGACGGGCCCTGTATTTTAAACGGGTAAATCAACTAGTATTAATTGTGCACCGTGTGAAAGAAATAGAATTCAGTGTAAACTAAGTACAAAATTAAGTGCATTGATAAATTGGGACGCATGTATGGACGTACGAAAGATCGCTTGAATTGCGCGATTAGTGACGGTGTCACCGCGTACAAGGTTAGTGCAAAGGTGTTCTCACACTCGCTATGACAGGGTGACGAGAGATGAGGTCATAGGTGAAACACAAAGGCGATTTGAGTGCAATTATGAGATCCGTTGAAAGGTCAAAGGGGTCTCTGACATCACAGATCCTTTGTGTGAAAATTTAGTTATTCAGTGAGTTCCCGATTTTGGTGGAGAGAAGTCGCCACGCTTAGCCGGGTGGCTTTGTGTGAAAAGTTAGTTTATGCAGTCAGTTCCCGATTTTGGAAGCGAGAGGATCAACAGACTCAGCCATGTAACTTTGTGTGCAAAGTTGGGTTTTGAGTTAAGTTCCTGACTTTGGAAGCAAAAGTCAAGACACTTAGCATGTAGCTCTTTAATGTGTAGTCGGGTGGAAATTCGCCAGACATGAGCAAAACTTGCTAGAAAATAGCTAATTGCATCAAACGTCCCATAGTATGAAAGGAAGAGTGGAATGAATGAACCGACAATGGAACCCTCTCCAACCGAAGTGTGAAAATAAAAGATAGAATCTCTCTAAGAAAAAATCGTCTCCGAATGTCCTTGTCTTCGTGCTTGGAACAGAATCTGCTCCCTAAACAGGTACACCACTGCGGCCACAGCCAAGGAGACACCACGAAACCGATGGTATCAATCGGCGATCGCGGCGAGACGATGAACGAACATGTAAGGTAACTTTTCTCAGTGCAGTTTTTTTATATTTTAACGAACTGTGTTTAAAAAGAACTATTGAAAATGACTATGAGAAGTGCCTTACAGAAAATGCTTTACAGAAAATGTATTAAAAAAAAGATTGTAACCGTTATTAATCCTCTCGTAAACTTTCGTATTGTTTCGGTCACGAGAGGATGTAATTCGAACTGTTTACGAGAGGATTAATAGCGGTTTCTAACTCTTTTTTTAATAATACATTTTTTAATACAATTTCTTGTAAAACATTTTGTAAAACATT
The DNA here is from genome assembly GCA_963556195.1 of Sepiola atlantica. Taxonomy (NCBI): domain Eukaryota; kingdom Metazoa; phylum Mollusca; class Cephalopoda; order Sepiida; family Sepiolidae; genus Sepiola; species Sepiola atlantica. The sequence continues at coordinate 20,203,055 of OY744551.1, read as the reverse complement.
TTCTGTAGACAATTTCTCATAGTCAATTTTAAACACATTTTCTGTAAAACTTTTTGTAAAACACTTTCTGTAGTCAATTTCTCATAGTCAATTTTAAACACATTTTCTGTAAAACACTTCTCATAGTCAATTTTAAACGCATGTTTTCAAGGGTCATTTTAACAGACATTTTTAAACAGACGACTTTTAAGTCTTGAAACTGCCCACCTATTACACATTTCCTCAGGGCGAATTCTAAGCATAGTCTCATTTAAATTCATTAAACAGTTTAAACACATGTTTTTAAACAAAAGAAGTTACCTTACACGCTCGCCCGCCGTTTCGTCGTGAGTTTGCTGGCCCTCATCTTTGTTGCTGGCTCATGATCGTCGTGGAGTACCTGGGAGCAGATTCTGTTCCAAGCACGAATACGATTTTTTCTGAGAGAGATTTCATCATTTATTTATGGTGGGGGAGTTTTCCATTCGTTTCGGATTCTCATTCATTCAATCTTTCTGCTGGGGACATTATTGCTGAATCTCCAAAGAGATACAGCCCTTATTACGAACGATTACATACTCGATTCGTCCGGGGCCGCTTTGACCCGACTCGGGACGCACAGAGAAGGTCGACCGCCTATCTCACTGTCAAACTTCTGACTCCTTTTTCAAAACTAAAAAATCTCTCACCAACAGGGTGTGACGTCATATGTACACGTGTTACTGTCATGCAAAACCCTCGCGTTCACTCATGCCTTTTTGACCTTTTGTTTCTCCAAACACGGGTGACTCATAACGGTTCAATTTGGTGCGTGTCGGCATGACCTTGCACCGAGCCCGACAGGTTCGCCCCTTCTCCTAATTCATACTAGCTAATTTTACACGTTTACAGAATATAGGGCCCGTCATAATGTAACACATTGAGCAACAATGTTGTTGGTGTTGTTGTTTATTAGTATCAACATGATCCATTGAGCAACAATGTTGTTGATGTTGTTGTTTATTATTATCAACATGATCCATTGAGCAACAATGTTGTTGGTGTTGTTGTTTATTATTATCAACATGATCCATTGAGCAACAATGTTGTTGGTGTTGTTGTTTATTATTATCAACATGATCCATTGAGCAACAATGTTGTTGGTGTTGTTGTTTATTATTATCAACATGATACATTGAGCAACAATGTTGTTGATGTTGTTGTTTTATTATTATTGTTGCCTTTGTAACAATTACAGAACTAAAAGAAAGAGATGGAAAGGTACTGATATAGCTTTTGAACCAGAAAAAAAGCCTACTTTTTGTTTGGCATCTTCCAAACGTTTACATAAAAAGCCCGGTAGATGTCGAAGCACTTAGCCAATCAGAACGCTCAAGAAGCAGACGACACATTTACCTGTAAACTGATTAACTCTTAACATTCCTGGCATGCTAAATAAACCGGACAAAAGACAAACTGTTTATTTTTAACCCTAACCTCGTCGGTTTTTGTCTATTTCAAAAGCTGTACCAGTACTCAAAAAAAAAAACAAAAAAAAACTGTAAAAATCATTGTTGCATTGCTTATGTTAAAAAACAAAACACATTTTATAGAAAAATAAATTATATTTAACTTTCCCGTAAAATATATATAAAAAAAGAAATCATTGACTTTTTTGTCAGAAAATAAATAAATTGTCATGAAAAACAAATATACGGTGAATATTTTTTATTTCATTATTTTTTGCATGTTGAAAATCAGCCCATTTAGCATACTGCTACTTGAACATGTGCTTCAAACATCATAACAAAAACTATAACAACTTGTTGTTGAGGTAATGTTTTAATCTCTATTTATAAAATTGTTGGATATAAATAGCTTCCAAAACTTTCAATCTTTTAATTAAATGAAGATTTGCTAAGAAGTTTATTTGATTTACTAAAAAGTTTAGACCTTGTATTCGACAGTTTAAATGCTTCTAAATTCGTTTCAAATTTCAAAGAGTCATAAAGCTATTCATTTTTTTTTCAACTATTAACAAATAGCTAACTTGTTTAGGAAGAAATGGAAATCTATTATGGTAGATTTAATTTTTTAATCAAATTATTTTTCTTAAATAGGATTTTTTTAAATTTTGCTTTAGTAATTTATGCTATTGCATCTTTGATTTGAATAAATAATCGATTAATAGTAGATAAAAAAAGTGCAAGTCACTTAGTGGCGATAAACACATACAAAGACACATGAGAAGTGATTACACAAATTTATTAAGTGAACAATCGAACTCAACAAAAATGATTGCTTCAGAATAGAGGCTGCTCATTTTTTAAATTAAAAAAAAATTCCGATTATTGTCAATTACAGAAAAAAATTTTCATAAAAAGTCAAAAAAACTATATATCTGATGATTGATCCTTCTTTATGACATCAATCATGGGACAATGACCAATGATAAAACTAGTAATCAAACATTTCTGAAAGTGGGTCAAATAATTTAAATTAGAAATATAGTTTTGAAATTGGAAACAAAGGAACAATAACATATGACTGGCATAGACGTTTGTTTTATAAACATGAATAGAACATCACACAGAGAGAAATGAGAAAGACCTTAGGAATTCACTTCGCCATTCTACCTTCATTGTAAATCCCTAATTTTAGCAGAAACAATGTTTTACTTTCATTATTAATTTCAGTTACACCGACTATAAAGTAAGTGTCCATTTTACAGAAAGAAATACTTTTTTTATATTTGTGCTTTAAACAGGATAATTGACAATAAGCTGCAGTTTTGAGGGAACTTTCTTTTTAAATCACTAAGCTTTGCCAAATTATGTTTCCACATATACAAATAAAATTTAGCACCCAGCAGGGATGTGACTAGCCAATGACAAAAAAAGCTGAAATCAAAATCAATTTCCCAACCTGTGTGTGTAGAGAGAGAGAGAGAGAGAGAGAGAGAGAGAGAGAGAGAGAGAGAGAGAGCTGCGCAAAAAAAACAATATTTTTCCTGAACAACTCCAATCAATTTGTATAATTTTGGTTATTCGGACTACATTTCTCATCTTGAGTGTTATCATCACAACGTTTCGGCCGGTGTAACCTCCAGCCTTCTTCAGGTGTATCTCTACAAACTCGGGAATATTTCTATTGAACTCGGGAATCTGGACAGAATTTTGAACAGAACTTTTTATTTAATCCATGGGGGTAGCATGATCTTGTTCCATCAGCCATGACTGAGAGATAACACTCAAGATGAGAAATGTAGTTCGAATAACCAAAATTATACAAATTATCAATCCTCATCTAAAAAAAATGCAGAAATATAATTCCAATCAATTTCAAATAAGAAAGTCAAAATTAAGAAAAAAACACTAAGTGCACATGTCGGGGAAAGGAGACGGGAAGTCATTCTTTGATGAAACAAAAGTCATCTAACTCCCCCTACCCTCACATGAATCGTTTGAAATCTTAGCCTTCACCGTAAAATTAACATTTTCAGTTTTCAGAGAAAACTCTCATTAGAAGAAAAAAGAAAGTAAGGCAGGATGGAGAGAGGAAAAGGAAGAGAGAAAAAACAGTAAAAGAAAAAGAATGATAAAGTAGGAGAAAGAAAGAGAGAAAGAAAGAGAAATAAAATCCAGCCAAATAGTGATGAAAAAATAAAGAGCTAAGGCTCTAACGATTTGAAAAAAAAGAAGCTTTTTCTCATTTACCCAAAGCTTTTGGCCGAAAAGTGGAGAACTCACATCTATGGGAGGCTTTAGTGATTTAAGCGGAAATCTGCTTTTTTTTATTAAAAGAAAAATGGAATTCTACTAAAAAGAGAACTCACATTCCTGAGCTAGGCAATGTTGGGTAGTTCTGCTAGTTATCTTATAAAATACAGAAATCTCTACTTACTGAGTTTATTCAGCTCAGATTGTAAACGATTGTTATGGTCAATCAAACGCTGCCGATCCTGAGAAATTGTCGCTATCCGCTTGACAGCATCAACGAGTTTCCCTTGCATTTTAGCCACCAAATCATTAGAATCATTGTCACTGGACAGATGTGTTCGATGGGTCAGTTCTTCATCAGTTTCTGCCAGGGTTGCTGCACGCTGACGAAGATTAAGGATTTCTTCTTGAAGCTGCTGAATGGTCAATTCCTAAAATTATAAGAAGAAATGAAATGATTGTGCACTACAACTCATTAAAACGTGCATGTGAGCGTGTGCATAGGATAATGTATAATTGTCAGGCAAATGAACAATGTATGAGTCGTCATGATATACATGTGTACGGAGGGGGAACATCAGGTGTAATTTTAGCAAATTTGGGGAAGCATATAAAGGATGCAGTGTCTCGGCAGTCAACAACTGATGCAAAGAAATTTGTTCCATGTTTCAGCAATTCTGAGCATGGAAAAATATTTTTGAAAGTCATGGGAGCTGTGCTGTTTTCTGACTTTGTAAGCATGTCTATGTGTGCTAGACACATGAATATCAAAAAGGTGTTCAGGGTTGTTGCTAGTGAGATGGTTAATAATTTTGTAGGTGTTTACCTAAATAAATTGCTAGATGTCGGAGCTCCAATGAATCCACACCCAAGGAAGCAAGGTGTTCAGTGTATTGCAAGTGTCTGATAGAGGGTATTCACTTGATTACATGTCTCTGAACGGTTTCCAAATGGTCAATGTTCTGAACAAGATGGTGGTTCCAGACTAATGATGCAAATTCTAAGTATGGTCGCACCATAGCTGTATACAATTTGGTTGGAGAGTGGCTAGCAAAGGTCTTAGTGAGTGATGGCTAGACACCCTCGACCTTCTTGACTATTTTAGAGATGTGCTTTGTCAAATGCTGCAGTAATGGCCAGGTCACATTCACAAGATAACTTCTTGATATTAGTGGAGGAAGTATGTGAATGCTGAATGAATCAAACAACAAAAATACTTTTTATCTACTTTACACCCCCCACGTAGCCAGGGGGGTGCCAGGGGGGGCCTTGCCCCCCCTGCAATTACATTTGCACCCCCTGAAATTTGTGATCCAAAAAATATTATAAATATAAATACTCTTATATTTCCTAGTCAACTATACTTCTTCATTATGAACCAGTATTTACTTTTGTGTAATATATTTTACAGCAGGGCCGGATTAAGGGGCCAAGGGGCTGGGGCCCTGGGCCACCCACCAAGAGGGGACCTCATACCAATTTTTAACATAATTTCCGATTTCAAAAACGCTTCTTTAAATTTTATTTTGTTTAAAACTTAATTTTCCATTCCCGGTACTAATCAGGACCGGCGGCACAGTTATAAAAGTGTGTGTGTGTGTGTGTGTGGGGGGGGGCTCTCCTAAAAAGTGGGGGGGGGGCGGTTAAACACATGCATATATAACTTCATTATTGATGACCGTAAAGTGGGGGGGGGGGGGCAAGTAAAAAAATGGGGGGGCTTGGGCCCACCTGCCCCCCCGGTGCCGCCGTCCATGCTAATGATACCATAACAAATATTTACGGATTTTAAACTACCAGTTAAAATAAATCTATTGACCATAATAACATCTAAATATTTATATTTAAATTTATGTTACCTTGTAAAAAGAAAAAAATTTAAAATATACGTGTTCTCAAACTCAAACATAACTTCGCTAGTTTCAGATCAAGTGGTGAGGGAAACAAAGCCTCGATGCTTTTCACCTGTTTACTGCTTGGTGAAAGAGATTGTCAGTGTATCTGTCTTTTTTTGTCAACTTACCAAATATATATTTTTAAATATTGTTAATTCACACTATTTAATATCATAAATTATCAATTTCATAATTATAATTAAAATGATGTAATATAAACACAAAATGAATTCACGTTGTTGTTCTGCCAGCTTCTTTTAAAGATATTTTTTTAATTTATAAAAGAAAGTGTTGTCTTCATTCAAAAGATAGAAATGAATACTAGCAACCTTAATTATTTTTAAATGAAAGTGGGAATTAGTTTAAAAAATTATTTTTGTATTTTATCACGAATCTCAAATACGTTTTTTTTCTTTTTGTTGTCAGTTGCAATTAGTAATTTAAAAAATTGTGAATGTTACATTCAACATTTTTGAAATTAACATAGAAAAAAATCCTAGATTTCACCCGAGATGAAGTTGAAAGAAATAACAGCATTGGTAGGGTATAAACCCCACGTACAAATAGAAGATTATAATAGAATTCTGTAGAGCTAGCAAGTAGCTACCTTATTTTACGAACTTAATGTTATTATTACTGTGTTTACTATGCTTTATGTGCTTTACTATGCTTATGTTGTTATTTACATGTACCTACCGAAATACACAACAATATATTTAGATTATATAAAAGAAATTGAAATTTTGTATCTACTTATTTATATTTATACACTAGTACACACACACACTGAACCAAAACGTCACTCATATTAGAATATCAATATTAGTTTTGCCCCCCCCCCCCTAAAAATGCCTTGCACCCCCTAAAAATGCCTTGCACCCCCTAAGTTAGAAGTCTGGCTACGTGCCTGCTTTACACACATTAGATTTGCTGGGTTAGAGTCATGCAAGGAGGCCTGTCTCCTATGTTATAGTTCAAGGAGGCCATTCCAAAGGACAACACAAAACAAAATAGAAAAATGAACCCATTTATTCAGATGGTAGATATACTCGCCTCTGAGCATTGTTTGATTACTAAATTTATAATTGTCCATTGTCCAATGATTGATGTCATACAAAAAGAATCTGTATGCAAATAATTGTGTTTTACAACTTCTCCAACCCACTGCATTTCAAATAATCTTTTGACTTTTTCTTCCATTACATGGTTTCAAGTTGAAACGTCTTCATCAGTGGTTTTATCCTAAGCTGTCCGCTCTCTTGCCTCATCTTATTACATTCCATTACTCTTAACAACACATTGCAAAAATGAAATAAAAAATGAACCCGTTATTTAGATGATAGATCTATTTGCCTCTGAGCAAAGACAACAGAACCAAGAGAACATTAAGAGACAATAAGAGATAAAAAGAAATATCTAGAGCAGAAAAAGAACTTGATATCAGAAATGTCAATCTTGCACAAAGTTCCTGTTCAATTATTTGATCTGTCTTGTTCAATCTATTTTACTTTGAAAAAGATCTTTCTCAACTATGATTGATCATCGTAAGTTCATCTTCAATTCTCATCCATGTTCAATTATTTAATTTGTCGTGTTCTGAGTAGGAAGGAAATTTTTCCTTTGTTGTGGTAGAAGATGAGTTCTTGCTGTGAATGTCTTACAAGGAGAAACCAGAGATTGGAGTTCAGTCAAACACCTTACATGGAAATAATAGTAACGTCTCTTCTGTGAGAAAAGAGCTTTAAGGAACAAAAGAGATCTAGATTTTGAAGTCGATACAAGAAAATCATCACCTTAAATGAATAATGTTCCTGAAAAAGTCCAGTAGGCACATTGTTCGAAACGTGATACATACCACCTAATAATAATACTTTTAAATATTTTTATATTTTCAAGGGAAAATGAATATTTTTTATATTTTAAAGGGAAATTACTTTGTACTCAAAAGTTATCTCCCTTGCCAATAAGACATTTTGAACCAGATGATAATAAGAGAAAATTTAAATGGTGACATTACTGACATCGGCTGAGCAAACCTCCTCATTTTCAAAGTAATTCCTTTTTGTTGTAAATTGTATAATAAATTATTTATTATTGTTGATCTCCATAGAATCGTTTTCATCCATTTTATTTCTTCATATTTATGTCTTACCACTCACAAACCTCACCATAACATGTGATAATGACTGATTTGAAGAATTCAGACACAGAAAATTCCACTCTACTTTGTTCAATAACATTGTTGACTCAGTATATTCTGAGTTATTTCCCTTGAACAATATTCAAGTTATCTCCCTTGAATTATTACTTCGAAATCAAGGTTTGAACTTTTTTGTGAAGGGGTGATTGGGGTATTTACCTCCCTCTCACCAGGCCAGAAGATGAGGAGAACAAGAGGCACCTTGAAAATTGACCGAGCAGCTCCATTGGCATTCCCCGATGAGGTGCCTTAGGCAGTAAGCTAAAAACTAACTCCTTTCCAAAGCGAGAAGACAAGATCTGGGAGGGTGAACCTCCTAAAACAAATACCACAACCTGACAGAAAAATGGCCACCACCGTTACAATGGCCAAATCTTTGTTGGACTGATTGTCGAGAACGAATCTTTGACTGGTATGCTTCGCGTAAGAAAAGAGACAGCTTTTTTCGTCATGGTCTGAAGAAATAAATGGATGAAAACGATTCTATGCAGATCAATAATATAAACTGATTTATTTAACAATTTTACAACTGAAGGAATTACTATGATGATGATGATGAGTTAGGATGTGATCAGTAGCAACCTCTATTTTGATTTTCCGTCTCTGTTATAATCATGTGATCTGCCTTTCTTTCTCACCAAGGGCTGATAAATCCTGATTCGAAATGTCTGTTGACAAGAGAGATAATTTATAAAAGAGTTATCTCCCTTTAAACATAGAAATATTATTTTCTAGGATTGGGCTTGAAGCTAGCTCTACGTTTTCACATGGTTTTACACTGATGATGCAAAGTCGTCTAATTTCGTTACTGGTGACAGTTTAGACAGGACTCTACAGACAGCTAATCATCTTGGCACTTTTCCACTGGTCGTAGCATTCTGGTGCAGAATAGTTCTGAGACATAATCAAAGTAGGCCATATTTATTTTATATCGCTCATGCATTTACTACAATTTGTTTGCGCCTTGATATTTCGATTTGTTCAGCACATTTATATTTTTCTACCTTTATATTTTGACCTTGTTAACTATAACAACATACTCAATATGGCGGCCGTGCATCGCTATAAAAATGTAAAAATTGGAATATGAAATTATGTTTTGGAATTTTTGAGATGAGGATTGATAATTTAGATTATGTAGACTACTATTCTCATCTTGGATATTAATTAACAACGTTTCGACTGATGCATCGTGTCGAACTCAGGAATCTGCACAGAATTTCAAATGGAACCTTTTATTTAATTCATGACTCTCATGGATTAAATAAAAGGTTCCATTTGAAATTCTCGTTCCGTCAGCCATGACCGGGTAGAAATCTTGAGTAGATTTTTTATTCTTAGTATCGCCTGTACTGAGGATTGAACCTTCAACCTCCAGAAGACTGTCTCTTAAAACTGATTACTACTTAGTACTTTTATCCATTGCATCATTCCAGAGATCGACAAGATGCACTAACAGAAAGTCGGAGGTTACATCAGCCTGAATGTTGTGAGAATAACATTTAAGTAGTCTGAATAATACGAATTGGAATATGCAAAATTCAAATTTTATGACACTCACTTGCGCACCAAAATTCAATGTAGGTCTTTTTTCAGACAATTCCATTTTTAATGAAGATATCTGAAAAGGTGAAAGAAGGAAACTGTCAGCTTCAAGCAAATGACATTCAAAATGGCAAATCCCCTTAAAAGTTAAAATATATAATTTATACAAATGGTACTTGTTAAGTAGAATAATTGAAGGAATACTTAGAAAACAAAGGTTTGAGAGTGAATGTTACCAAGACCAAAATGATAATCGGTGGTTGTAGTGTTGGAAAGCCCCAAGGAAAAGGAAAGCTCCCCTGCTCAGTTTGTACAAAGGGAGTCAAACACATGCCAGCATGTAAAACGGACGTTAAATCGAATATGATGAAATGCATAGCACAAGGATAACAGTCAGGGTCATACTTTCACTTGGTGAGGCCTTAAACTCCATCGACATTTATCTTTTAGAAAAGTTTTTTACCTCATTTTTTAAAGTTGTAATCTCAATATTGTTTTCTAAATTAGCACGATGATATTCGTCCGCTGAGCCTCTCGCCTCCGTCAGTTGCAGTTCAAGTTCTGAAATCTGTTTCTTCAGATTGTTAATCTCACCTTGAGATCTTTGGTTGCTTACGCTCAACTCATACTTCAGTTGATCTAAAGCAATTTGCTTTTTCTGTGGCTGCAATGAGAAAAAGAAATTGTTTTAATCCACCATTCTATAATAAAAGCCAATGTATATTTATTTGTATATAAACATATAAATAAATATATATAATCGTTCCATCATACAAATGTTAGTGAATAAAAGATTGCCGGACAAAAAGATTTCAAGTGTTTAGGGGAAAGCACAAAGCAAATATCAAGTGAGACACTCCCCTTTCCCACTGTCTTAAATGAATTCAGAAAGTAATCGTTCACTATAATTCTAGTAAATTCGTGTGAATCAGCATGGTACAACTTTATTGACCGGCTTAATTCTTGCAGGAATGACCACGTCAAGGTTGCCAACATCCATAAGTGAAAGAGGTGATACGGAACTGACTGGATTTGAACTTGGCATATCCAGGTCATCAGTCCGCATCGTTATCCACTCAACCACCGTCACCTCCTTATATTTTCATAATGAGACATTCTATTTCTTTTTTTCCATAGCGATTGATATTATTTTAACTTTCTATTTTCTTTTTAAAACATCTTCTTTCTTTCTTCTTACTTTCTTTTTAAAATATTTTCTTTCTTTTTAAAACATTTTAACATATTAAATAGACAGAGATTGTTTTCATTAAGGATCCTTTTCAAAGTTTTACTCTATTGTGAAAGGTGTGTGTGAGTGGTGATATACAAATATGAAGAAATTAATGGATGAAAACGATTCTATGGAGATCAACAATATAAATGATTTATTTAACAATTTTACAACTGAAGAAATTACTATGAATGAGGAGAGATTAATTGTGTCGCTAAGCTGATTTCGGTAGCATCCTCCATTTTGAATTTCTCGCTTTGTTACATTCATCTGATCTATGCAGGGGCAGATAATCCTGCCTCAATCTCACCAAGAGACATTTTGAAGCATGACTGATTAGTCATGCTTCAAAATGTCTCTTGGCAAGGGAGACAATTTTAGGGAACAAAAAGTTATTTCCCTTGAAATTGAATTTTTAGATCCACCTAAAACCCCCATTCGATATATATATATATATATATATATATATATATATATATATATATATATATATATATATATATATATATATATATATATATATATGAATATATATAAGTTTTAAGTCTGCAATATCTTGGATTTAGTTAGTTTGTCTGGGAATTTAAACTGCATTTTACATTTTTTTTTTTTTTTTAATGCCTCAAAGCTTCTTTAGACTATATATATATATGAATATATATATATATATATGAATATATATATATATGAATATATATATATATATATATATATGAATATATATATATATATATATATATATATATGAATATATATATATATATATATGAATATATATATATATATATATGAATATATATATATATATATGAATATATATATATATATATATATATATGAATATATATATATATATATATGAATATATATATATATATATATATGAATATATATATATATATATATGAATATATATATATATGAATATATATATATATATATGAATATATATATATATATATGAATATATATATATATATATATATATATATATGAATATATATATATATGAATATATATATATATGAATATATATATATATATATATATGAATATATATATATATGAATATATATATATATGAATATATATATATATATGAATATATATATATATGAATATATATATATATATATATGAATATATATATATATATATATGAATATATATATATATATATATATATGAATATATATATATATATATATATGAATATATATATATATATATATATATGAATATATATATATATATATATGAATATATATATATATATATATATATATATATATATAGTGAATGCTTTTATTCAAACATGTACTTGTACATGTTTGAATAAAAGCATTCACAATACAGCTCTATATTTTTTATTGAGCACTCTTTTATAAACCCGGTTTGATTCCCTTTGGATTTCTACCCTGTGGATTTTTACCCTACCTGGATTACTATATATATATATATA
>OY744551.1:19915845-20190845 GCA_963556195.1 Sepiola atlantica | reverse complement strand
TTTTTAGTAAGAGTCATATATGGCAATTAATGGCAGTGGTATTGATAAATTTAATTCTAGATAATATTTGATAATGAGTTAATAAAATATAATGGGGCTTATTTTTAGTAAGAATCGTATATAAATTTATGACATTGGTATTAATGAATTATACTATTATATTTGGTTTTAATTATTTTGGAGTATAAATAAATGTATTTTGATTCTAAATAATAGTTGGTAATGAATTAATAAAACAGTGGTAATTACTTTATTTTTAGTAAAAGTCGTATATGAATTAATGGCATTGGTATTAATAGATTTTATTATTCGTTGTGATTGTATTAAAAATGGTGGGTTAAAACCTGTCAGAAGATTAAAGATAATATTGGCGGTAGGGTGTTTTAGTTAAAGTTGTAAAAGAATTTATTGTCCATGAGTGGGGGACTAGAAATGTTGGGGGCCAGTACTTTTGGGTAAAGTAAGCAATATAAAAAGATGATTTTGGTAATATGTGGTTGGCTTTTGTGGGGTTTCGTAAATTAAATATTAAATATTTATGGCCAAGGTTAAGTATATGGGAAATGCCTATACACACATATAGACGCATACACGCACTCATAAATACATACATATACATATATATGCATGCATACATGGACACTCATACATGCACTCATATGCATACATATATACATTAACCCATAGATACATATACATACGTACACATACACACACACATACATACATATACAAGCACATACACATACATACAAATAGTTAGATTTCATATTTTCACACATATGCATATACATACATCCACAAAATACACCCACACATACATATCCAAAAGTTCTACTTGAAGGTGTTCTAATATTTATTCCAAAAAAAAAGGGGGGTAATTTATATTATACTTGTAATTGAGGGTTAAAGTTATCTGGTTTAGAGATGTTTATAAGTGTTAATTTTAGGGGGTTGGTGGGTATTCGGATTTTTCTGTTTAATGGTATTATTTAGGGGATATTGTACAAATTACTAAGGAGATGTGATCTGTTATACCTACAATTGATCGATGTTTCCTGTTTTTGTTTAAGAGCTTTCCTCTATCGGTAAATTTAATTATTTCCAATTTTTCGCCAAAGCATAAATAGCATGGCGAGTTTAGGGAGCTACAGGTGCTAGTTTTTCTGATAGTGTTCCAGATTACAGTTGGTGATTTATTTTTATTAGTTAGTTCCCAGTGGTAACTTGAGAGTGAAGTTCTATTTTGGTAGTTTGGGTTGTTGAAAGAACATTTATGACCGGTGTATCTTTCTTCGAAGGTATTACCTGCCATACCTATGTAGTATTTTTTTATATCTGGGTTTTCCTTAGTCGAGATTGTTGCTTGGTAAATAGTTTTTGTTATTAAACAATTTTGTTGCAAAGGGCATTCATTTTTATTTATGCAGTTACAGGAATTTACTTTAGTTGTTTTTTTGTTATCTGATTCAGGGTTTAGGGTTGCTGTTTAGGATTTTATTATTGTGTTTTTAATTATCATTTCTAAGTTTTCACTGCAACTGTAACTTAGTTTAAGTGTATTTTTGTTGAATATTTTATGTAAGATGATGTTTGGGGGAAATATGTGTTTATGAGGTTTAAAATTTTTTTACCAAGTTTGGTTTTAACTGCTTGATTGAAGGGGGTGTAAACCATATTATATTCCTGTTTCTTGTTTTTATTGTTAGTTGCTGTGGGTTTGGTAAATTTAATTTGTGTATTCTTGTACCCACTGATTTTTAGTGCTTTATTATAAAATTCCTTATTTTTGTTAAAGATTGTTTCATTTGAGGAGTTATTGCTTATCCTTTGCTGAATAGATTTAGGAGTGTGCTTAATGATAGTTTTGGGGTGGTTGGAGAGGGGGTGTATGTAGATTGGGTTAAAGTTTTCTTTATTGTATGGTTCATATGTTCCCTTAGTTAAATTGAAAGTTACATCTAGGAAGTTTACTATTTTAATGTTAGAAGTTATTTCAACCTTAAGGCATATCTTTTCATCTCTCTAATGATAATCTTTTTAATATTTTCGCACTTTTGCCCATTAGAATTTCTGACTACTAAGTCCATCATCTCTATATAGGCCAATGTCTTCCATATCTATATCCTTAGTTAAGTTGGAAAGGATGTATAGGCCAACTAGGTCGGTGATTTCTGCAGAGTCGAAAAACCCATCGAAACATCAAATGGGGCCATATATATGTATATATAATACATAATATATATATATATATATATATATATATATATATATATATTCATATATATATATATACATATTCATATATATATATATATTCATATTATATATATATTCATATATATATATACATATATATATATATTCATATATATATATATTCATATATATATATTCATATATATATAGATTCATATATATATATATTCATATATATATATATTCATATATATATACATATATATTCATATATATATAATATATATATATATATATTCATATATATATATATACATATATATATATTCATATATATATATATATTCTATATATATGAATACATATATATATATTCATATATATATATATTCATATGTATATATATTCATATATATATATATATATGAATATATATATATATATATGAATATATATATATATATATATGAATATATATACATGATATATATATATATATGAATATATATATATATATATATATGAATATATATATATGAATATATATATATAAATATGTATATATATATATATATATATATATATATATATAAGATATATATATATATATAAGAATATATATATATATATATATATATAAGAATATATATATATATATATATAACATATGAATATATATATATATATGAATATATATATATATATATGAATATATAAATATATATATATATATAGAATTATATTAATATGAATATATATATATATATTGATATATTCATATATATATATTGATATATATATATTGATATATTCATATATATATATATATATTCATATATATATATATATATTCATATATATATATATCATATATATATATATTCATATATATATATATTCATATATATATATATTCATATATATATATAATATATACTCATATATATATATACTCATATATATATATTCATATATATATATCTATATATTCATATATACATATATATATATTCATATATATATATATTCATATATATATATTCATATATTCATATATATATATTCATATATTCATATATATATATTCATATATATATATATTCATATATATATTCATATATTCATATATAATATATATTACTATATTTATATATATATATTCATATATATATATATTCATATATATATATATATATTCATATATATATATATATATATATATTCATATATATATATATATATTCATATATATATATATATATATAAATAATATTCATGTATTCATATATATATATATATATTCATGTATTCATATATATATATATTCATGATATATATATATATATATATATATATATACAATAAAATATATAACACGAAATCACATAATTGTCGATGCAATAATTTACTTTAACCGTTCGGTTTTTTCAAGCATCACTCAGACAATTACATTTTTGAGACTGATAGAAAATTGAATTTCCCTACTACAGTTCCAATACAATCATAGATGGTGGTGGTAGCAACCAATTTGATACATTCTTTTATAGAGAGGGGGAATTTAAAACTTATATTTAACTATGGCGGGCGAAGGGAGGGATCTTTAAGTTAATCAACTAAAAACTGCCCGTGTCAAAATTATGACACATACGACCTGGCGATATCATACATATATGCAACTTTACTCACGCGCATACATAAAACTAAATACGCACACATCCTATGCGTACGCACATACATAATCTCACTTGCACATTATCATAACTAAACATAATCACATACGCAACTTTTATTCATCTCTAGCCAGAATGCGTCCGGCGAAACTCGTGTCTTCAAATTCGGTTGGAGAAAAGAAAGAAAGAAACAATTAACAGGCACAGAGAAGAAATAGACAGACCGCGTGTCATAAATTCCCAGTCCGTCTGGGTTCCAAGAAGAGAATCTAACTGAGATAAAATTACACGCACACACATATATGTATACATACAAATCCATACGCACATACACACACATATATATACACATACACACCCACACATATACATACCTATACACATATACACACACACATATATATATATCTATATATATATACATGAATACACATATATATATCCTGAATCTATTTGAAATATGACCAAATGCATATGCATGTAGTTGCTCACACATGTAAACACATACATACACATACATACACACACACATATATACATATACGCACATATACACACATATACATACGCACACATACATATATATCCACACACCTACACACAATATTTACATAACACTCTATATTCTTACTGATGTTATATGAGTTTCTAAAATTAGTCTTATCTTATTTATATTTTAGATTAATTTGATAATCTATTATTATAAATATCATGCGGGGGGGTACCGTAAATAATGTTATTCAATTTGTTATCTTCACCGTTATCATTCTAGAGGCCCATCGGATTACTAATTCAAGTCTAATAATGTCTAGTGGTAATATTTGACATTTATACTTATATTAATTCACAAACTAGTGTATTACCTGCAGAAAAATTTTTTTTTCCACTATCTTATTTTAAGTAAATAATACAATATCCGCGTTCACACAAGTACTATATATCACCAAGTCAGTAAATCTGTGTCTATCACAGATATTATTATAAATATTATGGGGGGGGGGGTTACCGTAAATAATGTTATTCAATTTGTATCTTCACCGTTATAAGTCTAGAGGTCCATCGGATTACTAATTCAAGTCTAATAATGTCTAGTGGTAATATTTGGCATTTATACTTATATTAATTCAATAACTAGTGTATTACCTGCAGGAATTTTTTTATTTTTTATTTTTTTATTTTTATTCCACTATCTTATTTAAATAATCTGAATAATACCATTATATACGCATACACACAAATACTATATATCACCAAGTCGGCAATTCTGTGTCTATAGCAGATATTATTATAACTATTATGTTGGTGGTGGTGGTGGTGGGGGGGGGTTACCTTAAATAGTGTTATTTAATTTGGTATCTTCACCGTTATAAGTCTAGAGGTCCATCGGATTACTAGTCGTTGGTTATCTTAAATTTATATTTATGTCTGCACTTAGCCATAAGAATCCTAAAATATAATCGAAATAACCTCTTAAATAAACGAGATGAACTTATGGCTAAGTGCAGACATAAATATAAATTTAAGATAACCAACGACTAGTAATCCGATGGACCTCTAGACTTATAACGGTGAAGATACCAAATTAAATAACACTATTTAAGGTAACCCCCCCCCCCCACCACCACCACCACCAACATAATAGTTATAATAATATCTGCTATAGACACAGAATTGCCGACTTGGTGATATATAGTATTTGTGTGTATGCGTATATAATGGTATTATTCAGATTATTTAAAATAAGATAGTGGAATAAAAAATAAAAAAATAAAAAATAAAAAAATTCCTGCAGGTAATACACTAGTTATTGAATTAATATAAGTATAAATGCCAAATATTACCACTAGACATTATTAGACTTGAATTAGTAATCCGATGGACCTCTAGACTTATAACGGTGAAGATACCAAATTGAATAACATTATTTACGGTAACCCCCCCCCCCCCATAATATTTATAATAATATCTGTGATAGACACAGATTTACTGACTTGGTGATATATAGTACTTGTGTGAACGCGGATATTTATTATTTACTTAAAATAAGATAGGAGAAAAAAAAAAATTTTTCTGCAGGTAATACACTAGTTTGTGAATTAATATAAGTATAAATGTCAAATATTACCACTAGACATTATTAGACTTGAATTAGTAATCCGATGGGCCTCTAGAATGATAACGGTGAAGATAACAAATTGAATAACATTATTTACGGTACCCCCCCCCCCGCATGATATTTATAATAATAGATTATCAAATTAATCTAAAATATAAATAAGATAAGACTAATTTTTAGAACTCATATAACATCAGTAAGAATATAGAGTGTTATGTAAATATTGTGTGTAGGTGTGTGGATATATATGTATGTGTGCGTATGTATATGTGTGTATATGTGCGTATATGTATATATGTGTGTGTGTATGTATGTGTATGTATGTGTTTACATGTGTGAGCAACTACATGCATATGCATTTGGTCAATATTTCAAATAGATTCAGGGATATATATATGTGTATTCATGTATATATATATAGATATATATATATGTGTGTGTGTATATGTGTATAGGTATGTATATGTGTGGGTGTGTATGTGTATATATATGTGTGTGTATGTGCGTATGGATTTGTATGTATACATATATGTGTGTGCGTGTAATTTTATCTCAGTTAGATTCTCTTTCTTGGAACCCAGACGGACTGGGAATTTATGACACGCGGTCTGTCTATTTCTTCTCTGTGCCTGTTAATTGTTTCTTTCTTTCTTTTCTCCAACCGAATTTGAAGACACGAGTTTCGCCGGACGCATTCTGGCTAGAGATGAATAAAAGTTGCGTATGTGATTATGTTTAGTTATGATAATGTGCAAGTGAGATTATGTATGTGCATACGCATAGGATGTGTGCGTATTTAGTTTTATGTATGCGCGTGAGTAAAGTTGCATATATGTATGATATCGCCAGGTCGTATGTGTCATAATTTTGACACGGCAGTTTTTAGTTGATTAACTTAAAGATCCCTCCCCTTCGCCCGCCATAGTTAAATATAAGTTTTAAATTCCCCCCTCTCTATAAAAGATGTATCAAATTGGTTGCTACCACCACCATCTATGATTGTATTGGAACTGTAGTAGGGAAATTCAATTTTCTATCAGTCTCAAAAATGTAATTGTCTGAGTGATGCTTGAAAAAACCGAACGGTTGAAATAAATTATTGCATCGACAATTATGTGATTTCGTGTTATTATATTTTATGTTATTGTTGCTCTGTTTACTACATTGAGCTCTCATACCCGGATTTCCTCCTGGAATTATTCCATTATAACACAAATATATATTTATATATATATATATATATATATATTTATATATATATATATATATTCATGTATATATATATTCATGTATTCATATATATATATATATATATATATATATATATATATATATATATATATATATATCTATGTATATATATATATATATATATATATATATATCTATGTATATATATATATATATATTCATGTATATATATATATATATTCATGTATATATATATATATATTCATGTATATATATATATATTCATGTATCTATATATATTCATATATATATATATATATATATATATATATATATATATATATATATATATATATGTATGTATATATATATTTAGATTTTTCACTTATAAAATAGATCATTCAGTGAAGACCGGGGTTGTTCCAATAAAAATAAGCTCGATGATACTCGATTACAGAGTACAGAGCATTTATATGTGATTTTATGAAGGCTTACCGAAGCATTCCTTTCAGGACACCAATGATCACCATTAAAGATATTTTTTAATACAAATATTATTTATTCAAATTAAATGTTTTTTCCTACATGTGTTTCACTACCAAGCAGTTACTTGCTTGGCAGATCATAAGGAAAATTAAATGTCTGGAATACTGGTTTCAACTTCTGACAATACACAATGTGGCGTTGCAATAGTTGAGGTCACTTAAGAAGAGAAGAGGAATAAAAATAAAACTTAAAATTAAAAAACAAGGAAGAACAACGATAAAAAAAGAAAGTCCTAGAAGAAGTCTTAGAAAAATAGCTCGTGCATTATTTCTTCCACCAAGCCAACAAGCAAATAATCGGTACCAAATACATTAAAAAAAAAAAAAAACATACTATCATTGGATTGGAATGGTAACTTGTGAGCGGTATCTTGAATGACTTAGTTCTTTTGTTTTGTTTTTGTGGGAGGGGGGATTTATTCATCATTGTGTCGGCCGACGTGAAAGTGTATTATCGCACATTGTTCCGTTTTTTTGGGTTGGGGTGTTTTTTTTTCCCACTTTTATTCTTAACGAAACTTCTTAATTGTTTTATTCGATAATTATACATGAACAAAAAAATTTTGTGATATTGCCCTTTATTCAAGATGGCTACACTTATTTTATTTAAATATATATATATATATATATATATATATATGAGTATATGAAAGGATAAAAATAATCCGACGGTATGAAATTAAAAATGGAAAAGCGGAAGACATTTTCGCTCAACGTTTCGCCCAAATTTCACGTGGGCTTTGTCAAGAGCAGACGAAGAATACAAAAATGACAAAAGACGAGAAAGTCTGTAAATTATCGGGGAATATATATAGTGGTTGGGTTCATGTTGAGATGAAGGGTATGCAAAAAAAAAAAAAATAGAAATAAATATATATATATATGCACATAAATGTGATCGAGACATATATATAACACATATACATACATATATATCAAATATACATAGAAGTAGCATTGGAAAAGAAGAGGAGAAATTAAAGAGCAGAAAGGGGTCCAAAGGATATTTAATTTAAAGCTCAGGGAATCATCCGGTGTCTAGAATTATCTTGTTTTCACTAATGATTGCTTTTGATAGGTTGGGGGAGATATTGTAGAAGCCCATTCTTTGTTTAATTTTATTTGTGGAAAGGGCTATGAGGGCAGAATAATTGAATCTATATATATATATATATATATATATATATATATATATATATATATATATATATATATATATATATATATATATAGTCAGTGTCGAATGATGGCGTAGGGGTTAACATCGCCGACTGTCAGTTCAACGGTTGCGTTTCGATCCCGGCTTGAAGCACTGACTGGTGAAACAGCGAAACAGTCTGTATGTGGATGACTATATATATACATATATATATATATATATATATATATGAATATATATATATATATATATATATATATATATATATATATATATGAATATATATATATATATATATATATATGAATATGAATATATATATATATATATATGAATAGGAATATATATATATATATATATATATATATATATATATGAAAATGAATATATATATATATGAATATATATATATGAAAATGAATATATATATATATGAATATATATATATATATGAATATGAATATATATATATATATATATATATATATATGAATATGAATATATATATATATATATATATATGAATATATATATATATATATATATATGAATATATATATATATATATATATATATATATATATATATATATATATGAATATATATATATATATATATATATATATATATATATGAATATATATATATATATGGATATGAATATATATATATATATATATATATATATATATGAATATATATATATATATATATATATGAATATATATATATATATATGGATATGAATATGAATATATATATATATGAATATATGAATATGAATATATATATATATATATATATGAATATATATATTAATATGTATATATATATATATATGTATGAATATATATATATATGAATATATATATATGAATATGAATATATATATATATATATATATATATGAATATGAATATATATATATATATATATATATATATATATATATGAATATGAATATATATATATATATATATATATATATATATATATATATATGAATATGAATATGAATATATATATATGAATATATGAATATGAATATATATATATATGAATATATATATTAATATGTATATATATATATATGAATATATATATCTATGAATATATATATCTATATGTATATATATATATATGAATATATATATATATGAATATATATATATATATGGTAAAATGAAAAAGGAAAACCAAAAACTGGATGTTTTTTATGTGTACATCAACGTTTCGTCTTTATTTATAAGACTTCATCAGGATGATGATATAGAGAAAAGATGTCATGCAAGTACAAATACATGTAGGGTAGACATGTTGGGAGGAAAAATAAAATAAAATGAAAAATAATGGCCACGTCTTGGTGGACGTCCGTACTTGTTAGAGAATGAAAATGAGTGAAAAAAATGAGTGGGGAAAAAAAAGGAAGGATGGAGGGAGCAAGGACTACTGTGGATGGCGGTAAGAGAAAGAGGTGGGGGATGAGCAGGGGTAAAGTGGATGGCAGAGAGAGATTGGAGGAAGAGGGGGAGGGAGGTGTTTGACCAGATGGCTGTGGTCAAGATTGAAGGGGAAGAGTAAGTTGGAATGTTTGTGTGTGGGGGGTGTATGCAGGGAAAGGGGGATGGGTAGAGAGGGAGGGGGGCTGTGATTTTGGTGGATGGGCGAAAGTTATGGTCTTAGAGAGCGTTTTGAGAAAATGAGGGAATTTAAGAAGAGGTATGGGAGAAAATAGTTGAGAGGGGGAGAGGGAGGATTTGTTCTGATAGGGTGTGAAATATTTGAAAAATGATAGCAATGAGTGAGGGATTGGAATGGGTGGAGGAGGGCGGTGATTGAAAGGGTGGGTGAGGAATATTTGAAATATTTGGAACATGAGAAAGTTTATTTGGACTGTAGTATTAAAAATGTGAGGAAAAAAAATATATATATATATATACAGGGCTTTACACGCTCTACTACTTTTGGAGCTTCTCCTGCTCCAAGGCCCAAAATGTGAGCTGGCTCTTCTCACGCTCCCCATTTTCAAAAAGGAGCCGCTCCAGCTCCAACTCCTATAAAAAAGGAGCGCCTTTTTTCAACGCTCCATAATGAAAATGTACCTTCTTTCATAAACGTTCTATTCTGCCAATGAATTGTCGAAGGATAGGGATGGCCGTCAAAGGATCTTGTCAATATGGGTGGGGATGTCACTTTAAGTGTAAGACCGTAAGATAATATTTCACAAAATCTTGCTAATATTTTGAGAGTTATAGGAGAACTAAACATGTCGGACAATGTATAGGATTATACGTAAATTTTCGTTTCCTGGGGTATAAAATAGAAATAGAAAAATCCCTGAAGTATTTTAAAACAATTTTAATTTTTCATTACATTAACAACCTATATTTTCAGGGGAGGAAAATTTGACCTGATATTTTTCTATTTATTTTGGAAGGGAATTTAGATTTGTTTTAAGTAAATAAAGTTTTACTTTTAAACATCATTAGTGATTATTTTCTTTTTAAAGAAAACATTTCTCTGGAAGAGGAGAGACAGCCAGGGCAACATTACTTGTGTTGTTGTTTAATATTTGTTTGTTTTACGAACGTAACTATATTGTATAATGTATATTATCATTTATCACTGAGAAACGTGCACGTACTTTCAAACAAATCGATTCATGCATTTTTTTCTATAGTACAATTTGGGGCGAAAAAAAACTAATGAAGTTTATTTTTTAAAGATTGAATAAAAAAAATATTTTCATAAGCTGCCCCAAAAATATGAATAAATTGTCAATAAACAATTCAGAGATCCATTTCACGTCTTAAAATTTCATACAAAATATCTAGCCTAGACCTTGGGAGTTGACAAAATATCGGGTCAAATGAATATATATATATATATATATATATATATATATACATGAATAAGCATGAAACATTGATGTCTGTAGGTAATAAATAATTAAATAATTAATATTTATTTATATATATATATATATATATATATATATATATAAAGTTAATCCAACAAAAGATATAAGAGACAACTAATATCTTTTAATTAGTGAAACATCCGGATAAAGACTGAAGCTCAATATACTGGATAGAGCATAATTTCAACACAAAGTGAGTTTATTGAACTTTTATTTGATTTGGTTCATTTATCATTGTATTAATTAACATAAACATTGGATGCATTTTTCACTGTAATTTATGGCATCGATTGCGGATGCTTTTCCCGACTGGATAACCTTTTCGGTTTTTCAGTTCTTTCAATTTTTTTGCCTTTGGACTGTTATTCAATACCTGGATCAATCTTCAATCAACCTCTTGGATACCTTTCCTGAATATGATTTAATTTGTATGAATTGGATGGATTTTATAACTTTAACAAATAAGTATGTTTTTTGGCTTGATATATTTGATGTGTTATGTACTCTTATATATTTTTATATATTTTCAAAGTGTAATTTCATGACGTCACTGCGGTAATGGTCTTCTGAGGAGAAGAATTATCTTTGAAAACTCATGAGTTAAGGACGTTGAGATACTTTACCTGAACTTTGAACTCTAATAAAATTTGATTCGCACCTTATTTTATTATTTCATTTTATATTATGCTATATATATATATATATATATATATATATATATATATATATATATATATATATATATATATATATATAAAGCAATCTAACAAAAGATATAAGCGTCAACTAATATCTTATAATTAGTGAAACATCCGGATAAAAACTGAAGCTCAATATACTGGATAGAGCATTACTTAATTTTATTACTTCATTTTGTATTATCATATATATATATATATATATTGAAGCAACACACATTATTATGGTTGATAATAAACGAATTTACCTTTTCTGCAGAAACTTTCAAACTTTCTTCTAAGAAATTAATACGGAGTTGCTGCTTCCTGGCATGCACTAATAATTCTGTTTTTTCTTTTTTCAAATCACCTGAGAAATAGAATTTAGTAAAAAAGAAATATCCAATCGCAACAACAATATGCTGAAGAAATAAAAATTGCAATAAAATGATAACAATAAGAAGTGTAAAAATTCAAATTGCTGCAACAAAAAAGTGAAATAATAATAATAATAATAATAATAATAATAATAATAATAATAATAATAATATTTTTCAAGGAGACTCTCTATCACCACTATTGTTTATAATAGCCATGATGCCACTCAACTACATACTCAGAAAGTGTGATGCCGGATACAGGTTTATGGATACAGAACAAAGAATAAACCACCTGATGTACATGGATGACCTTAAACTGTTTGCAAAAAACAAAAAAGAACTGGAAAAGCTGATAAATACAACCAGGATATTCAGCCAGGATATCCAAATGGAGTTTGGAATAGAAAAATGTGCACTGCTAGAGATTAAAAAAGGAAAACTTGAGACGACAGAAGGTATAGAACTCCCCAACCAAGAGGAGATGAGGGCGCTAGGAGAACAAGATAGTTATAAATACCTGGGAGTTCTGGAAGCAGACACAATCAAATATACAGAAATGAAAGAGAAGATTGGAAAAGAATATTTACGAAGAACAAGGAAACTCTTAGAAACTAAACTATATAGCAGACACCTAGTAAAAGTGATAAACACATGGGCTGTATCACTAATAAGATACTCTGGACCATTCATAGGCTGGACCAAAGAAGAACTCAGGCACCTTGACCAGAGGACTAGAAAACTAATGACTATGCACAATGCATTGCACCCAAAAGACGATACGGACAGACTCTACATGAAAAGAAATGAAGGAGGTAGAGGACTGGTAAGTATAGAAGACTGTGTGGAAGACACCAAAAAAGAGCTGGAGAAATATGTAACCCAGAACACGGAAAGACTGATCACCACGGCAAGAGACACCAGCCCAACAAACAACTCCGGAAGCACTGAAACCAGAAACAAAAAGACAAGAAAGAAAAGTGGGAAGAAAAACGACTACATGGATGCTTTATAAGACTCACAAGCGATGAAGCCAATGAGAACAGCTGGGCATGGCTAAGAAAAGGACACTTGAACAGAGAAACGGAATCCCTGCTGACGGCCGCACAGAACAATGCGAGTAGGACAAACTTTATTAAAGCAAAGATAGATAAAACCCAGGAAAACAGCAAATGCCGATTGTGTGGACAAAGAGACGAAATGATAAATCATATAATAAGTGAATGCAGCAAGCTAGCCCAAAAGGAATACAAGAACAGACATGACAGCGTGGGGAAAGAAGTACACCGGAAAATGTGCAAACAACTGAATTTCGAATATGCAACAAAACGGTACAAACACAAACCAGAAACTGTACTAGAAAACGAAAAACACAAAATCATATGGGATATGAATGTACAAACAGACAAACCCATAACAGCAAGGAGACCGGATATGATAAAAATCAACAAGGAAGAAAAATCCTGCAAAATCGTAGACTTTGTCGTTCCAGCGGACCACAGAGTGAAGATCAAAGAGACGGAAAAAAGAAGCAAATATACTGAACTTGCCAGAGAATTGAAAGGAATATGGAACATGAAGAAAGTCAGTATAACACCAATAATCATAGGAGCACTAGGAACAGTCCCCAAAAACATGGAGAAAAGACTAAGAGAAATAGGAATCAAAGGGATAACTGAGACCATACAAAGGACAGTAATGATCAAAACAGCTACAATCCTGAGAAATGTCCTCGAATGCGGAAACCAACCCACATAAGCAACGAATGGAGAGCAAACACATGGAAGTACAAGACAACAGAACCAGGGAAAATACAACCGCGAGAGAGAGGCGCAAGCATAGGCTGACACCACGAAAATTATGGACAGAGGGTCGAGGAGGGAAAGTGCAAACCAGACCTCCACTGGAATAGCGCGGACAGCTCTGGGACCGTGGGGAGGCTTGTTGCCACTCGAGCCCCAGAGGAGACCAATGGCCTTTATCACCGTGAAATCGGTGGTAGGTGGCTGTTGCGATACCACAAGGTCATCAGCGGTGATGGACGAAAAGAGGTGGAGCATACTGGAAGTCTGAGGAGACTTGTTGTCACTCAGACTCCAGGGAATACCACAGGTTGTTGGCAGTGGGTGATCACTGACGATGACCAGTGTGATAACTCCTAATGAGTAAATAATAATAATCATCATCATCATCGTCGTCGTCACATATATCGCATCACACAATAAAAAGAAATTCTACAACAGGATTTAGCCTATTCAACATTCTATTGGATACATTTGTTTATTTCAACAAAATCGAAAAGAAACACACAACCTAAAAACAAACGAGGAAATAAATTGATTCATGGCGCTGCATTGGGATATTCCGCGTTACCTTTTTCATCAGTACCTGAAACGATTTCTACTGAATGCTTCTTTTTCGGTTTTTGATCGCTGTGGAACAAGCTTTAAATGTAATGTGAACAAACATCTCGCTGCACAACTCCCCACTTAGGATGCCCTTATAATCTGCCGCCTAATTCGCAGTACCCTTTACATTTCAGTGGTGATGTGCCTTGTTTGAAGTGAATATATTTTTAAAAAATATTATGAAATCCCCAATTTTAAAACAAGTTTTCTCGACAGAAAATTGTCTGACCTTTGGTTACTCAAATTCCTAAATGCATGCAAGAACATTTCTGATATTTTTAATCTTAAAAAATTGATGAAATCATGAAATTCTTAATTCTGACACTCAAACTTTCCAGACACAAAATCGCCTGACTGTCATGATCCCTCTAGTCAAATTCATATAACAATTTTTTTTTCAGGTTGCTGCACCATGGAACAAGCTGCCAGAAGCTGTGGTCAGCCTGCAGATGTCCAAACAGTTCAAGGTGGCACGGGATACATCGTGGCCATTGACTTTTTGATAATTACCCCTCACTCGAAGGACCGATTTTGGCATACAATATTAGCAATGGGAATTTAAGTCTACCTTTTGAAAAGTTTTTCAACCCAGGGCCAAGTTGTGATCTCTATGTGACTTAGCAAAAGATGTACGATTGGCGCTTTCATCTCAATAGAAGAAAAGCAGCATTCCTGTCTCTGGAACAGCCTACCAGTAGTAACGATACCTACCATATCTAGGTCTAAAGTCGCTTTAGACAAATATTTAGACGGTATAGACTTACTGTGACGCATGAGGCAGTCAAAATAAACCATCATTTTCGGTCTGAAGTCAGATCCACAGCGTCCCTCCAGCTTCTTCCTGTTGCAATCGAATCTCTCTCAATTGTTTGCTTCCAGTTCATTTTTGGTCTTCCTCTTCTTTTTCCATCAGGATTCCACTGAAGCACTTGCTTAAACATACATATCTTCTAACTGTCCTTTTACATGGCTTGTTGCACTTTGCTATGTTTTTGCCAATAAATTTGATTTGATTTAAATGTAAGTGGAATTTAAGTGGGAATAAATGAAATCAGGGTGCAGTTTTGGGAGTGGGCGGTTTCCTTGCAAGTAAAATACAATTTAGAGAGGCCAAGGGCAAAATACAATTTGGAGAGGCCAAGGGCAAAATACAATTTGGAGACGCCAAGGGAAAAATAAAGTCAGGAGTGGGTATTTTGGAGGATCTCTATTATCAAAAAATAAAAATGAAAGAACAGGACCCAATCACTAGATAAGAGGTAATATCTAACTTAAGTCGGTTGGAGTCCAACATAACCAAAGGATTGCATGCGCCATGCTTAAGCAGAAAACAAATATTCCCACGTGGGCCCCTGTATTTTGACGAAATCTATAGAATGTAATATTTCCTTATTGCATCTAATTTTAACCTTAGTCGATGCTTGAAGATTAAAATCAGATTCCAATGAAAAAAAAAAAAGATCAATCTTATACAATCCACTCAGACGCATCATCCACACCATTTTAGATACAACCAGGATTGCGAAAAACACCATTCACTTCGACTATGGTGTGTCTATTGTGTTGTTGATACAGCCAGGATTGCGAAAATAACCATTCACCTCGACTATGGTGTGTCTATGGTGTTGCTGATACAGCCAGGATTGCGAAAAACACCATTCACTTCGACTATGGTGTGTCTATGGTGTTGCTGATACAGCCAGGATTGCGAAAAATACCATTCACTTCGACTATGGTGTTGTTGATACAGCCAGGATTGTGAAAACCATCATTCACCTCGACTATGGCGTGTCTATGGTGTTGTTGATACAGCCAGGATTGCGAAAAACACCATTCACCTCGACTATGGTGTGTCTCCAGTATTGTCGATACAGGCAGGATTGCGAAAAACACCATTTACCTTGACTACAATATTTGTAGAATCTGTGGTTTCATCTGAACTTACCTAAAGTCTGATTAAGTGACTGGATGTGCGTCCGGATGAACGTATTCTCGGTTTGATGAAAATTCAATTCACCAGGCTTCTCGATTTTGGGCGGAACATTTTTCTCTGCATGAGGCATGTTCAATTTCATCAGCCGATTCTCTTTCTTCAACTCTTTTAATGCCGTTTCCAAAGAACTCACATATTCTAAGTGACAAATCCAAAAAAGAAAACATTTTTAAAATAGATATATACAATAGAACATTTTTCTCTATATTTGTGGTGTCTGTGTCTCTCTGCCCGAGGATAGAATTATAAACAAAGACCTATACCAAGATCAACCACAATATTTTTCAAGTAAAACTTTCAAGGAATCCAATGCTCGTATTAATTTTGTATCAGAAGTTTTTACAATAATTTTGTGGGGTCAGAGTTCACACCGGACATCCATAAACAGAAAAGACAATATTTTACTTTATTTTATTCATAACAAAGACCTGCAATTAGATTAAACACAGCTTTTTTAAAGAATCCAATGCTCGTTATTATTATTCCATCTGATAAATATAATATAATATAATATAATATAATATAATATATAAATATAATAATTAAAATTTCAAAATCGTAGAAAAATTTAATTTATTGAGTATTTTGTATTGTATAATAATAAATATGAAATGCCGTCTGTGGAGACAGGATGTATGAAAAAAGACAAAAGGGGAAAAACGATTAAACACAGGAATAAATCATTAAAATGAGAGATTGACCAGTTTCGTTCAGATCAACGAACATCTTCAGAAAAAGTAATTGATCTGAACGAAACCAGTAAATCTCTCTTTTTGATGATTTTGTCCTGTGTTTAATTGTTTTTCCCCTTTTGTCTCTTTTCATACATCTTGTCTCCACAGCATTTCATTTTATGATATATCGTTTATTTTATCTTCATATATATATATATATATATATATATATATATATATATATATATATATATATTAGCTGTATCTTTTTGGTGTTGCCTTGGGAGTCTTTACTTTCATTTTTTCCCCTAATAATTAATTTGTTTGTTAAAAAGACTTTTGCAGTTAAATTGACTTATTATAGTTATTAGTTTTGTAATTGATTTATTAATTTAACCAAATGGTTATAAAATTATAACTAATTTTGTCAAGGTAATGTTATTTTAATGTCTATTTATGGAATTATAGGATGTAAATAGCTTTTAAAAGTTTCAATCTTTTAATACATAAGGATTTGCTAATAATTTTAAAGGCAAAAATTATTTCATGTTCAAAAATTTAAATGCTTTCTCCAAAAAATAAATAAACAGTTTTAAAAAGTTAGTTTCAAATATTAACAATCTTTAAAAAAGTGGAAATAATAATTTTTTAAAGTAGAAATAAAACCGATAGGTAACTTAAAAAATAATTAAAAACAACTGAATGTAATTGTATTTTTTTTAGGAAGGAATTCTGTCAACGTTCGATTATCTTCATGGGCACATGTGTTATATTACTATTGACACACTAATATACAAAAATATAATAAGATACTTTTATTGTCAGTGGCCGTGAAGAAATGTGGGTTAATGAGGAAGGAAGACGCACACACATGAATCTGATGGGAGGGGGGGGGGTTCTTGAGCCCAAATTGGCAACCAACTGACGATATAAATTTCAGGTTGTTATTATATAACAATTTGTGACCCCCTGCAGACACCCACCGTAAGACTTCACTATCAATGTAGTCATGCTCCTAAGCCATTTTATTCAGCAATGGAGTGTTTTCTTCTACCGCTAAATTTTTGCAAGTGGTTCCAATCAACAATTATTTTATTTTTGACAATCTACCATATTTGTTTTTTCAGGTCAGATGCCCCACTTCAACCACCGATTATTTTAATTTTTGACAATCAATCATGTTTGTTTTTCCCCACCCTGGATATTTAACACATGCATCAGCACTGTATATTTATTTCTATAAATTTAATTTTCTTTTTATTGAATAGAAATTATATTATTTATTAAAAATAAATAAAATAATGTATTATTTTTAATTATTGTACAATTTTATTTTTATTTTGTATTTTAAGAGTTGCAGTAGTAGTGCTATTTTTCTGTGGGCCAAAATAACCTCCTACTCCTTATTTCTATGAATACAAAGAAATGGAATGTTGACCCGGATCAAATATTTATTAAAATTAATTTCAAATAATTTTTTTTAAGAACATAGTAAGATAAAAACCAGGTGTTTATGGATAAACATAATTTTTAAGTTTAAATTCTATCGAATGTTTACAAACCTACACTTTGGCTGGGTCTACTTATATATTTATAAAGAGCTGTGATACAGCGAAACAGTCTGTATGTGGATGACTATATGAAGCTCCCTTTCTTGGGTACAGCTTATTTGTAAGGAAATCACCAACTGCCACTAGCTTTAAGGCATATCGCATTGGTTAAAACCAATTCGAGCTCCCGGCACTTGACAATGTTTACAATGAAATTTCACTTACATTCAACCAGTGTTGCATGATAGCGCAGGGGTAGAGGTGCTGAATGTCAGCTTGACGGTTGAGTTTCGATCCCAGCTTGAGGCACTAGCTGGTCCAGCCGCACTGAAGAGCTGTGATACAATACAGCAAAACAGTCTGTATGTGCATTACTATATATATATATATATATATATATATAAAGGAGTAAGGCTACCAACATTCGTAAAAAGTTTTTTTCAACATTTATTTATTATTTTGTTATTTTATAATTTTATATAACGCGTTTTAAGCGGTGGTCTGCTCTCATCAGATATGTAAATGGATTTACATATCTGATGAGAGCGGACCATCTGTGAAGCCATGCTGTTTCTGGAACCAGATCATAAGGTTGTCAATGAGTGCAATTGAAACTACTGCAATTGAAACTACTGCAATTGAAACTACTGCAATTGAAACTATTGCAATTGAAACTACTGCAATTGAAACTACTGCAATTGAAACTACTGCAATTGAAACTACAGCAATTGAAACTACTGCAATTGAAACTACTGCAATTGAAACTACTGCAATTGAAACTACTGCAATTGAAACTACTGCAATTGAAACTATTGCAATTGAAACTACTGCAATTGAAACTACTGCAATTGAAACTACTGCAATTGAAACTACAGCAATTGAAACTACTGCAATTGAAACTACTGCAATTGAAACTACTGCAATTGAAACTACTGCAATTGAAACTACTGCAATTGAAACTACTGCAATTGAAACTACTGCAACCCGTGGAATGATTTGTGCTCAAGGTTAACTCCTCTAGATCTGCCATGCTTTGTCTATACACATGCATATTCACAGGGTAACCGTGAGAAGGATATGGCTCCTCACCCGCACGGATAGTTATTCACTATGGAGAAGCTATATTTTGTGCATTGCATAATGCTGAGATGCATGGAGAAAAGTCAAGGACAACCCTGAAGGTCAACTCTCCCCTGCAAACCCTTTTAAATACTATTATGAGAATTAATACTTTCGATAATATGGTTGTATTTTAATACTTATTCAAAACGATTTTGTGGCGATACAAATTTTTGAAATGAGGATTGATAATTTGTCTGTAAGGACCTGTGGCACAATGAATAAAACTGTTCTAAGTAACAATCTTCTGGGGGTTGAAGGTTCAATCCTCAGTGCGGGCAATACTAAGAATACAATTATGAATTACTTGAGACTAGTGTTGGGACAATTAACTGGAATTAGAATCGGGAATCGGAAAAATCAGAACTTTTTAGGATATCGGAATCAGAAAAATTTTAGCCTAATTTCTGATTCCAAAAATGATTCTTTTAATTTTTTAGTTAAAAACTTAATTTTCTATTGCTGCTAATAATGATAAAATGATAAATATTTTTTGATTTTAAACAAACAGTAAAACTAAAATCTAGGGATCATTATAACGAATTTAGGTAAAAATGGCACCGGAAAAAATGGCACGGTAAAAATGGCACAGGTTAAAAATGGCACTAGTGGATAAATATGAAATAATGGCACGAGTTTATCAAAATCTTGGATACAATACATAAAGGGAAAACATTAAGAAGTTTGTCAAATTAAAAAGAAAATTATATCTACATTTAAAAGTCAATGAGGACTCTCTGCTAAATCCCCCTCCTCCCTAATGAAATTCTACCTTTTTAGGTGATTAGGCCATATTAGAATCGGAATCGGTAATTGTATCGGATATCGGAATCGGGAATTGGAATCGTCCCATCACTACTTAAGTCTTCTACCTGGTCATGGCTGAAGGAACAAGAGAAATCTACTCCTGTCGATTAAATAAAGGGTTCAGTTCAAAATTCCATACACATTCCCGATGCACCTGAAGAAGGTTGGAGGTTTATAATAAGCGAATCCTATACACACATATATATAAACCAATACACATATCTAACTAAATAGAGATTAAGGAAATTCATGGATTGAAAAGATTAATTCTTATTTCAGTCACCAAATTATTTAGATTGAAATGAGTTTTAGCTTTGTCATTCTTTTGTTCATGTGGATGCGTTTTTGAAATGTGTGTGATGGGGAGGACCTTAAAATAAACCACCACCACCATCATCATCATCATAGTTTATTAAACTCACGTGTTTACCAAATGAGATGCCAAATATTGATAAATACACATTGAATTATTTTATTTTTATGAAAGAGGATTTTAAGAGTTAAATTTAAATATTACGGCATCGTTTGATCATTACATTGAATTCAATTGAATCAAATTTTTATAAAACTATATCTGCTGTCAACAATTTTACAAAATGTAGGGATCCCATTGTATGCAAGAGTAGCAGCATGCAACACACATGTCTGATCTGTACTCTTGTATGACTGCGAAACATGGAGGGGATCAGTTGATGACAACCTGATCCTGATGGGTGCCACAAGCGAAATAGCAGCAGACAGGAAATGCTTGAAGTCATTCACCAAATATCAAACCTCAAGCTTGAGACAAGAAGACGAAAAATGAAAATAAATATATTATTATAATAATAATAATAATAATAATAATAATAATAATAATAATAATAATAAGAAGAAGAAGAAGAAGAAGAAGAAGAAGAAGAAGAAGAACTAATTATTGTTAAGATAATGTTTTTTTAATCTCTATTTATAAAATTGTTGGATGTAAAAAGCTTTCAAAACTTTCAAACTTTTAATGCATGAAGATTTACCTATTTGTTAAGGATTTTTTATCACCAGAATGCATTTCCATAAGTAAATTGAATAATAATAATTCAAAAATGAATATAAAAAAACCCTGGACAACGCTGGGTATGTACAACTAGTTTAAAACAAAATAGTATATCTATGGAAGAAGAAGAAGAAGAAGAAGAAGAAGAAGAAGAAGAAGAAGAAGAAGAAGAAGAAGAAGAAGAAGAAGAAGAAGAAGAAGAAGAAGAAGAAAAATCACACGAGCCCTAAGGAACTGAAACTGACAGAAATTCCATAAACTGACCCCCACTCCACACCCTGGAGAGAGAAAAACACATAACATATACGCATGGCATGGCACCAGTCTCGGCTGATATCACACAAAATGGTTGTGAAGATTCTTGAGTTTGACAAGATGCACTTGAAGAAAGTCGGAAGATACATCGGCCGAAACGTTGTGAAAATAACATCCAAAATAAGAACAGTAGTTCGAATAATCCAAATAAAATCCCTTTCAATTAGCATTTCCTTTTCCACGTTGTTCATCAGATGAAAACCTGATGATACCTTGCTTTTCATCGCTTGCGTAAAAGTATATATGTGCCAACATGATCCGGAAAGAGTATCCATTGGCAACAATGGAAAAAGAGCAGCAGATTTTAAAAGTATAGTGAATGGATTAGAATAGAAAAAAGCCGTTGAATAATTTTTTATTATGTATTTTTTTTAATCCTTTTTTAAATTTATTTATTTTTCAATGCTGTAGCATCATCTTTTTTTTGTCATGTTTCAGATTCCCCTCATAAAAAATATGTAACTAAAGAAAGTAAGAAAAATGTTCCCGGGTAACGTCGGGTTTCCTTGCTAGTAGAAAATAAAACAATAACCTTCTGAAACACTTGGCATCCTTTTGTCAGTGTTTTGCATGTCAGCATTTCTTCCAAGTGAAACGGGCTGTGTTTTCTCAATTTCAGACATTTCCTGGCGCATCTCTTTAATCAGTGCACGCAGATTCGCGTTTTGTTCTTCTAACGAAAGGAGTTTCTCTGTGTTGTCATCATTTATTTCCAAATTACCCAAGGGAAGCTGTAAGAACGAAAAAATATACAGTCAATAAATTATTTTTATTTTTTGACTAAAGACAAAAGTCAATATCTAAAAACACGTTATATTTTAAACATTAAATGGAAATTATCATGTGCAATTGTACCGAGTTCTCTCCCTTGACTCTTCAAAAATCAATATATATATTAATTAAATTACAACTTCATACATGTCTGTGTATATGTGTGTTTCTCGCCTCCACGTTACTTACACATTATTTGTTCTTTATTATTAATCGATTAACTTAAAATACTAAAACGAATTTAAAAAAATTCTTATTTCACAAAATAATTAAAATTCACCAAAATTAATTTTTAAATTACCAGAGGAATGTGTGTTCCTATGCTACAATGACTGCATACATTCAAAGAATGTAGATATTTTAAGGAATGGCATTGTAGAAAAAGATAAAAATATAATATTTTGCCTTTCTATTTCAGATAAGATATCCATTTCAGTCCTCACCTCTATTCTTTTTAGATATACATGTATACCTCTATGTACATATATGCATAGAGGCGTAAATCCTAAAGGTTTAAATGCTTCGGCCAAAGAGGAAATATTTCTGAGGGTTGTGTAGTTCTAGGATATGATGATCACATGCGTTCTGACTGGTTGCTTTGTCAATACTGTCCACGTTGTGTTAAAGAGATCCACAAAACTTTAGAGTTCACACAACTTGGTCAGAGACTTTGATAACACAAAAACAAGACAAATTCTCTGTGAACAAGTATTTATTTGAACACAGTTGCGTATATTAGGGTGCCCGTAAAGTCTGGACACAGGATAATTGGATATTTGCCAGTTATCATACCAGCCTTGGTTCGCTTTGTCATCATTCTGGCAACCTAGTGGCTGACTTGAACCATCAGACCTTTCTTTGTTGGAATAAGGTATGGTTTTCACTCCTGACAAAAGTGCATCCTTGGGGGAGCTGGTTCTCCACCTTCTGGCCTTCTGGATAAATGTCTTTCTTTGTTGAAACAAATATTCATTTTGTATTGTAATGGCAATTTTAACATTGTACAAAAGAAACATATTTGGTTTGTGTGGATTCTTGACAGAACGTTTTGCATTTTTTTTACTATTTTACGATTGGTAAGTCAATCAAAGCCCTTATTTCATGCATGTGGGAGGAGCCTCTACTCAAACCACAATATAGGGGCTTGGTCTTTTAAGGATACTAGCATGTCTTTTAATTTTTACAGGTAAGCTGATTATCTGATGTAGGGCTGGTGACCCAGTGATCTTTTAAAATGTACACCTGCATTTGGCCACCCGTATTAGTCAAAAACATAATTGTTTTTAATAATACAAGCCGCATGATTAGTGTGATCTTTTAAATTTTAAATTCGCATTTGATCGCCTGCTTCAGTTTTTATGATCGCCTGCGTCTTTTTTTACTTCTTTGTCTTTGATCGGTCACAAATTTCTCTGTCCCACTTTAGAAATATCTCTCATCCCAAAACACTTTTACATCACATTGGAGAATCAAATTGACACCTACCGGCTAAAGTGCTCAAATAGTTCATATGTAAATATTGCTTAATTCAACTAAGCAAGAATTTTCCTATTAAATTATCAACTCATGGGCTAGCAACCAATCAGAACTCAGAGAATAGACTTGCCCATCTGAGCATAATGGAACATTCCAACCTTTTTATAAACCGGCTTTTTAGGGTTTTTTTCAGTTTTATTGTTTGTAGCTCAACTGGTCAAGTATGGTTGACCACTGATTACTAAATTCAATATGATGCTGCAAACAGGATTCGGATCTGTGAAGGAATGTCCCATTGTATTTCGAAGGGGCTACTCCTGATGATGTTATTTGAAGGCTTCCAAACTGAACTACATCCTGGCAAAATTAGAATTTAGTTTTAAAGACAACTCTGTTTTTTGCATAAAGTGATAGGTACTCAAATGTATAGTAGAAGGCATCTCCTATACTATTGTCAAAAAATAGTGTCTCATCAACGACTTTCACTTTGAAGAAATATTTTTAATGATCTCATCATATCTACATGTACAGGTGTTGCCAGAGGCTAAGTATCCTGAGGCATCCAGAGATACATGAAACGATCCCACTCCGTGATAAAGGTTGTAAGTGGCTGAGATTCCTCATCTAGAGGGATTGAATGATAACCGTCTATTGCATGCAAGACGTTTTTTTTGTGTTGGGGTGCACCTGTAATGCAAATTTGAATGACGAGCTAGTGTGGTGTGTCTCTCGTTTGCATTTGCGAGTTTAAATGCTGATAATCTACCGCTCTTCTTATTTTTCTATCTGTTTTTGCAGTGATTACCATAGTGCTACATAAATCGGTAGGGGTACCAACAGACACTTGGGTAAGGATGCTTCCTTTCACATCATCCCAAAGAGCGCATCGTACTTGCTCCTTGAAATGATAAGGCACAGGAAAGTTGCACAAGGATTCTGATGCTATCTCCCACAATCCAGTCCTTACTTCTCTAGTCTTCACACACCCTCCCTCCGAAGACAGCCACCTTTCTCGGACAAAATAGATGCCATGGCGGAATTAGCAACTTATCAAGTCATGACTGATTATAGGGGCAATACTGTCAGCTGATCACATATGGGTATCAGGCCGAAATTAAGTGTTACACAACTCTGATCAACATTATACAACAAGAATTTTGATACAAAATTTCTCTTTCTGAACCGGAAATCCACAACTTCTGTGAGAGTTAGTACTTACTTTTGCCCCAGAGAACAGGGAGAGGGGAATGCAGGGGTGTGGGAGCGAGCAAGAAGACAGTAGAGCGAGGGAGATGGGGGGGACCAGGGTGAGGGGGCGACCAGGAAAGACACAGCTTTTGCCCCGGGCAAACGGGGAAGAGAGAGATTGTTACACTGCAGAAGGGGGTGGGGAGGGGGGGGGGAAGAGCCCCGGGCAACGCCGGGTACCCATGCTAGTCTATTATATAAAGGGCAGTTGTCTTTTTGTATGTTTGTATGTCTGCAAAAGGCTCCCAACAGGGAGGGAGCGAGTGGGAAGACAGTGGGGGCGGGGATGAGGGGAAAGCGGGAAGATAGTGGGGCGAGGGAGAGGGAGGGTGCTACCAGGATGAGGGGAGCAGTGATGAGGGGCGACCGGGGAAGACACAGCTTTTTGCAAATGGAGAAGAAAGAGATTGTTACACTTTTGCCTGCAGAGGGGGGCAACCGACTCCCAGAATTTTTTTTAACGGTAAATACACATCGAAGTGGGGGGGGGGGACAATCGGGAAGACAAAGTTAGCACTTACTTTTGCCCCGGGCAATGGGGAGGGGGATGAGAGGCGAGTGGGAAGACAGTTGGGCGAGGGAGAGGGGGCGACTGGGGTAAGTGGGGCGGGGATGAAATGGCGATCAGGAAGACACAGCTTTTGCCCCGGGGGGGGGGGGGATTACCGGGAAGACAGAGTTTGTACTTACTTTTGCCATGGGCAACGAGGAGAGAGTGGGATGGGTGTTAGGGAAGGGGGAGTGGGAAGACAGTGGGGCAAGGGAGAGGGGGGATACCAGGGTGAGGGAGACGGGGATAAGGGGGCGACTAGGGAAGACACAGCTATTGCCAGGGGCAAACGGAGAAGAGAGAGATCGTTACACAAAAGAGGGGGGAAAAGCCCGGGCAACGTTGAGTACCCCTGCTAGTTAAAATATAAGAGTCTAAAAACCTTCATTTAAATTCTATTCAGCTACTTTTTCCACTTTAGAAACATTTCTCATCTGAAAACACATGATTAATCCACCCCAATTAGATACTCCTGAACAAGGGACAAACTTGGCTAGATAAACAAAACTCCCACTACTTTAGTGATTGGTCAACCAACAAGAATCTGTCACACCTTTTAGCTGACATGTCTTCAAATTTCTATTATACCAAAAGTTGTTGCACCTACTGAAATAATATTGCTGTACACTGCTCAGTCAAAAGTATGTTTACCCCTTCTTTATTTTAATATATTACTTCCATAATTAATTTGTAAGAAACAAGGATGTATGTAAATCTCCTGTAGTCATAAGGTTACAATGAAAGTCCAAACTTCAGAAGGAACTCCTGTTAAATATCCAGGCCGTGTGTACCGAAAAGTCATTTCAACAAGAAGAAGTGCACCTGGCAATGGGATGCAAGAAACAACCTAACATGATCGATTGTCAAAAGCTAAAATAATTGTTGCATGTACTAAAAGGTCATTTGAATAGAAATAATGCACCTGGCATCAGGGACCCACTTGCATGGAGAGAAACAACATAACATGATCGATTGTCAAAATATAAAATCAATGTTGGATGAACAGAAAGGTCATTTGACAAGAGATAGATGCAGTTGCCATCGGGACGCACCGAGAGAAGAAAAACAAATATGTTGGATTGTCATTTATTAAAACAATCGTCGCCAAATAAAATGCCCAGGAAGGGTGTGGCTACATTGGCATTTGAGGTGGTCAACATTGTTATATAATAACAACCCAAAATTGATATCAGGAGTTGGTTGGCAATTTGGGTCCGAGAAGCATCAACCGTCAAATTCCCGTGCATGCATCTTCCTCCTACCAACCTACCATCCCTCACCGTCACCAACAATAAAGATATATTGTTATATTTTCATATATTTATGTGTTGTCATTCTTTTTAAACACAGCAGTAATACAACATGACTATTCATCCAACACCGTAATAACACTAACAAATTTCCACTACCAACGCTTTCTTCCAGTTGGTTTCTACGCATGCAAATTGGTTCCAACTATAAAATCTGCAATTATGAACACAAGTTCTTTTCTCACTGGAAAATGATTGCCAACATACAAAACATTGCATGCGTACGTTTTCGTTTTGTTCCATAATGTAAGCTAATTTTAATTAACCAAACTAATATTGCTAGTCATCAACTGGTGCCAGTCATGGTGGCATAAATTTAATGTTACATTTTTTAGTCACCATGACATTCAGTACATTTATTTAAACCATTTTCAAAAATAAATGTGTCACTAATGAGTTTAATTTCTATTTTTAGGCCAAAGTATATTTGAATATAAATATTTTTTAATAAATTAAAATATAACAAAATGTAACCTCTGAAATTCTTCCAATACATCTTTTCAAACATGGGAATCTTTATGTTGAATTCGGGAAACTATATGAAATTTCTAACCAAACCTTTATGCTATGTAGACAATTCTTGTATGAATTTTGAAAGCTTAAATCTAATCATGTCTGGATGTGCAATACAATGGTTAAAGGCGTTGATTAATAATCAGTTCTAAGTGACAATCTTATGAAGGTTGAATCATTATTACAGACAATAATAAATAAAAATAGCATAATAATTAACACTTTTACCTGGTAATGGCTGACAGAATGAGAACAATCAACCCCTTGGATGAAATAAAGGGCTGGGTTTGAAATTCTGCATAGGTTCTCGAGTTCGACATAAAGATTCAGAAGTTTGAAAAGATGCACCTAAAGAAGATCAGGTGTCTGAAACATTGTGAAAATAGCAACCCAGATGAGAATAGTAGTCCGAATAATCTGAATAATACAAAAATAATTTAAAAGTACAAGAAAACTGTAAAGTGAGATTGGAGTAGCGTCTCTATTCATCTGACTGAGTTGGCGTGAAATGAAGAAAAAAAAAGTCATCAAAGTTTCATATGAAAATACCAACATCTTCTCTTCAGTTGAATCAACTTTATTTAACAAATTCATCGAACAGAACAGGAACCAGAAGGAGTCAGTAAAACAAGAATGTGAAACAGCAAGATACGTTGGCTCAGTCAGCATGTATTATATAAATGTAATTGAGTCCAGGTCTATTGGCCTCGAACGTGAATTTGTACTTCGCCTCCTGCCAAGTCCTGGCAAGAGACAAGGAAGGCAATAGAGCGTCTTGCTAGACATGCATCTCAGCTGGAACTGAATCATATTTGCGCGCCAAGTGTCTGGATGAAATTAGGAAAGCTGAGCATGTACAAAAGAGTTTGAATTGGCCGATGTATTTTTACGCAACTTTTAACATGCCAGTTTTAACTAACTGAACCACAAACTAATCACTACGCAAGAGACTGCGTGTAAACACAAAAGAAAGTACATCTCAATCATGTAACTGTTACAAAATTATTGGCCCAATATTTAACGATGAAAATGTTATTTCAGAGTAAAGTGTGACAGACCAACTGACTGATTCTATGGAAATAAAAAATGTATCGATAATCAAAAAGAAACAAAGTTCAAAGAATTTCTTGAGATGAGCCAAATTTTTTACCTTGTCTTCTTCCGGAATCTCAATATTATAGAATGAGAGAATTTCATAAGCTCGGTTCTTTTCAAGTTTTGCTGTTTGAAGGAGCTGACATCGATTTTGTAATTGACGCTTTTGTTCTTTCACAGTTGCCAACGCCTACATGAAAGGAAGCAAAATCACTGAAATGATTTTTTAAACTCAGTTGGTCTCTGTACAAACAAATGAGTGTTGCTGTTGTAGCTATGGAAGCTAGACTACATGATTATCAAAAGTACTGGAATAAAAGACAACAATAAAACAAAACATTACCAGACAAATAATGTGAAAAGAGGGATTATGTTAGCTTCTGCTTCCTTTGGCAGACTAAAAAAAACTATCTGGAGCAGAACAGATTTGTCTTTCATGCATTGAAACACAGACTCTACAATGCACTTGTGTTTCCAATAGTTACATATGCGTCTGAAATTTGGAACGTTAAAGGCACAGGATGAACGCAGGCTCTCTGTATTTGAAAATGACGGTATAAGAACCATAGTCAGTAAAATCCGTCTGGATCGCTGTAGAATAACCCAAATTAAAATAAAACTCTTGGGTTTCAAAAGGACATTGTCAAGGTTTATCAAGAAAAAGTAAAAGAATGAAATTGTTTAGCTAAGTCGTCAGAAAAGGTTTTGAAAGCAATGTAAATAACCAAGCATTCAAGGGAGAATTTCCTGGTAAAAGACCTCATGGTAGGCCTCCAAAGCGCTGGATTAATCATATCTGCAGCAATGTAGGGCCTTGTTTGCTAACTATTGAAAGATTGGCAAAACACCGAACAAAATGGAAGGATTGTGTATCCAGAAAGTGTGCAAATGACCTTAAGGATTATGCAAGTAAGTAAAGTGTGGCAAAAGGTTGGAAAAAAAGACAAAAGCAATCAAAATTAAATAAAGTAAAAAAAATTTATTTACATATAAATTTTTTATAATTATTAATAACTAACTGTCCCGACCCAGCATTACCCGGGAGTCTTTTTACTTTTTACTTTCAGTAATAATTTACGTGATCAAAATAGGATTTCTTCACCTGCAAATAAAATGTTATTTGGATTATGAATAAATGTAAAAAAAAATTTGTATTCCATTTTTTTTTTAAATTTAAAGTTCCATTAAAATAAAAAAATCGACCGCAATTTAAAAATAAATTTTTAAAAAGATTTTGCATCCTCAGATGGGAATCGAACTCAGAACTGCATCTTAACTAATTTGCCCACCATGCTAGTGTTATTAATACACAGATTATAAAGGATGCTCTTGAAATGTTCAATTGTGGGAAATCTATTAAAAATGGAAGAGGGAGAAAGGATAATAACGATAAAATAATTAGATTTTTTTCAGATTTTTTCAGTGTCATTTTCTATTTTCAACACAAAACTGTTAATCGGATTAAATATGAAATTCGATGAAATCAATTTGAAATAAAATTTGTTTTAAAAAAAGCACAGACTAATATTTTCTAAAATTGACTGAACAGTTTTAAGTATGTACCTTTTGTTACCAAAGCTATTAAAGTCAACGGAATAGAGGAAAACTGGCTCTATTTTACGTGTAAGATTTTTGCCAGTGTTTTTTTCTTTGACAAGAAATTTTAAAATCTAATTTTAAATGTGTAATTAAGCATTAAACAAAACTTCATAATTTTGTGATTTTTCACTGAATCTGTATTTTAATACAATAATCAATTATTAACATTTTTGCTAACATTTTTTCCAGTACCTCATAAATAAATTCTCTAGTTGATTTGTCATCTCTATCCAGTGTCAGATCGCAAAAACAGCCCAGAACCAAGATCAGATATGTTCGGTGTGTATAACTAAGGTTAAAAATGGAAAATTGCACACAAGGTTAGTTAAACAAGAAAATGGAATTTTCTATTACAGGTCAAGTTAGAAATTAGGCTGATGTGTACAGGAAGTTACATCATAGTAGGAAGTATGCGGCAGAAGAGCTAGAGAGTTTCTGCCTCTGGGGAGTTTGGCGTCAAAGTGAGCGGACACTGTTTTAAAGGCCTTATAGAGGTTTTAAGAAGAAGATGCAGTTCATCTAGATGTAAATTACTGTAAAAATTGCTGTAAAAAGTAAAACCAAATCCTTGAGTAAATAATGGAGTTGCTTTTTAATTGCTTCTATTATTAGAGCTGAGAGGAGAAAAAGAGAAGAAAAGAACAACATCTGTGCAACTGCTACTTTCACCACCACTGAGAAACAACTACAACATGGCAACAAGACAGGAAACGGCTGTTTCTTGTTCACAATGCATCATCGTCGGATGGTTGTTGTGCACAATGGGGATCGTAATAGTACACTAGCCCCATCTAATTTCTTCTCTGTGAATCACAACATTTTGTTACTGATTAGGCGGGAGGCTGCTTGATATCGATCGGTAGCCATTCAACGATTGTCCATGTTCATTCGTGTCATTCGTTCTTTTTTTAGCTTTTCAGACAAATCAGCTAAGTCCATCACCTTGATCGTTGCTGACTCAGTTGACCCAATTCATGCTGATTATGCAAAACTTGATTTCTTCTGCCGGTTCACCATGGTAGTCGACTTATAGAGCAAGGCCGGCAGCACATTGCTGTTGAACAGAAAGGAAATGACATCAAAGTCAACTTGTTCAATAGCATCGTAAATGTATTCAGTTTAATGTCTGTTTTACTTCCAAACTAACCTATCTCTGGGCAGGTCTTTATTTATCCCTCTTTCTCTCAAATCTGTCCTAGTCAATTTCTGAAAGTTGTCCTGTCGCATAGCCCCTTAATAATTTATACCTTTATTTCTTCTCGGTTAGCTCTGTCGTTTAGTGGTTGAATACTTTCTTCGCCTCTGCACTGTAGTGGCCATCTCTGTGAGTTGTCTGTAACAAAACCCTTTCTCGCTTCATAAGACAACAATCTTTTCATTTTAATTACTTTTTATTCGGTGTCAGTTTCTATTGCCCGTGGAGATGTTTTTCTCATCATTGAGAGAGAGAGAGAGAGAGAGAGAGAGAGAGATTTACGAATATCATGGTTAATTCTTAGCTAGCTTATTGTCTAATCAGTCCTTTGTTATTTGAGGAGACAGGGGGGAGAAGGACATCTCGTACGCCC
Organism: Sepiola atlantica; assembly: GCA_963556195.1. Classification (NCBI taxonomy): domain Eukaryota; kingdom Metazoa; phylum Mollusca; class Cephalopoda; order Sepiida; family Sepiolidae; genus Sepiola; species Sepiola atlantica. The sequence continues at coordinate 20,157,965 of OY744551.1, read as the reverse complement.
GTATTCTTTTTTAGGGAAAAACATTTCCCGTTCTGACTTGGCTACATCGTAATTTCTTCGTCCGACTTCTGCGCCTCCTAAGTCCGAACTAACTTAAAAACTCCAATTTTCTCACACATGAAAACTGTGACGTAATATCACGTGATCACCACACAGGTGCAGGATGACCTTTTGAACTAGGGTCATCCATTGTCTCGTCACTTGTCATGTTTCGATTCCCAGGAAACAACATCGCACTCTATGCACCCGGCGGCCCACACTAATCGCACAAGCCAAACCAACGACCCCACACCCGTTCTCCGCCACATACGTCCATTATCATATAACATTCTCATAAAGGTTTTTATAATCCCACAAGTTACGTCCATCATTATATAACAGTCCAACACATGCCAGCTTGTAAAACGGACGTTAAACCGATGATGATTATGATGATGATGATGATTATGATGATGATGATTATGATGATTATGATGATGATGATTATGATGATGATGATGATGATGATGATGATGATGATGATGATGATGATGATTATGATCAGCCATGTTGGTTGGCTTTGTATTTGACTGCACACTTTTTATTTTTCAATGCTTTAGTGAACTTAATTCGCTTTTGCAGACACCAATCTGCCTGTAAAATAGGAATATTTTATATTCTATTTTAACATTTGTGCAGCAATCAAGTGTTGGAGTATCTCTTCCAAGCAGGTGGTTGCCATATTGAAGATGTGCTTTTTGAGAATACAGCGTCAGAAGTAAACGGGAAAATAACAATGATAAAGAAATAGTATTAATAAAGAGACGGTTGTATTTACATACTTTTATTTCTCACAGAGAAGGTTTGTCATAAATAAACATATAGGGACATAATAAAACATGATATACATAAAAGGAGATGTAAACCACAGATATAATTACTGAAAGAAATTCTATGTAAATGTCCCAAACATAATCAAAATGCATGTATTGCCAGGGATAAACCAACTGTAGAGAATGCATTGTCTATGTAAATGAAATACAACTTACTTTGATGATGTCTGAGAACTATTTTGCACAAGACTTCTGTAACAAGTAGAAAGTGCCATGCTGAGATGGTTAGCTGTCTGTGGAGTCTTGTCTAAACTGCCACCAGAACTGAGATCTGACGACTTTGTGTCAGCAGTGTAAAACTATGTGGAAACGTAGAGCTAAGCTGGAACACATTAATTCAGCTAGAGTCCAAAATCAGAAAGAGACAGAATCATCATCGGTTTAATATCTCTTTTACATGCTGCCATCTGTTGGATTCCTTCTAGAAATTGACTTCCGAACTAACCTATCTCTGGCCAGGTCTTTATTTATCCCTCTTTCTTTCTAATCCATCCTTATCACTTCCTCCCTTATTTTCCTTGACTTTCCCCTGTCAACTGACTCTGCTACCTCAACTATTCTACATCTAGTAACCCACGCACTCTCATCCATTCTTTCAATGTGCCTAAAGCAATGAAGTCCCCTGTTCTGCACACATCTTCCTGTTTTCAAATCTCCCACGTTAGGTGAAATTTAATTTGGTTTTTGTTAGTAGAAAAGTGCATTCTCCCATTGCCCAGTATTATTCAGGAAAGATAACAAATATATTTCAAGGATAATAACTCTGAATATACTGAGTCAACATGCCCATTTCAAAAGTATACTGTGCAAAACATATTTGAGTATGCATGATGCAGACCTTCCAAATGGACGCAACACCAACATTGTACTCACCTTGTCCCTGCTGATTGAATCACTAATTCTTTACAACAAAGAATCATTTAAATAGTCAATCTGAAAATCGACATCTTTTAATCATTTAGAATATTTTCACTTTACCTCATCTCTCGCGTTTTTTAACCTTTGAATTAAAGATTCAGATTTCTGGAAACCGTTTCTCTCCGCAGACTCGTATTTCTTTTGCCAATCCATGTTCAGCTGAGATTTACTCTGCTCCAAAGTGTTCTCACGTTCCATTGCAGCATCCATGTCTTTCCGATACCTTAAAATAAGAAAGAAAATTTAAAAAACAAATTAATTATTTCTTAATTTAGAGTTTAATTGAATGCACAAGAATCAGAGTTGATACATTGTTGCAATGTGTGTGTGCATATGCATGCGCCTGCTATGATGCATCTATGGCAATGTGTGTGTGCATATGCATGCATCTGCTATGATGCGTCTATGGCAATGTGTGTATGCGTGCATGTGCTATAATGTATCAGAATATGGCTGAAAACTTCCTTAGTTTAAAGTGTTCTACATCCCTAACCCTAATCTTCTACTATCGGAGTTGAATTAATTCCTCTTCTCCAGTCATGTCTTCTTCACTCAGACGATGAAATCCACAATATCTACTGCATAAATATTTCTTCATGGAATAAACCAATTTCGTGTTTTAATGCCAAGAATTTGGTCCATTTAGCTTTTGTCATGGTTGTATATTTAAAAAAATTCATTTCTTTGATTTAATAAAGTTTTTCATTCAAATCGGGTATGTCATTAATGAAATCTTCCTTATGGCCGTAGACAAAAATAGGTTGGTGATTTATTTTTGTTCTCCTGGTGCATGCATGTCTCGCCATTTTTTGTTCTAGCATGTGCTTCAAAGCATTCTATCCAAATTGTGGCAATGTGTGTATGTGTGCATTTATGTGTGCACGTGTGCCTTTATGTGTGGTATTTGAGTGGAAACAGTCTTAGTTTAATTTTTGTCCTCTTAAAAAAGAATTTTGGATGAATGACTTTCAGGTCAATACATCCAAAATTCGTTTCTACAATTTTATTTTAGAATTAGATTTTAGAATTAAATTTTATTTTATAATTAGATACTCACAGGAGGGACCACCTGATGGTTATTAACATCCCATAATGAAAGTGGACACAGATTTAAATTTCAACATTTCATAAGATGTCCTACTGATTTTATTGCAAAACCGACTTTTTTAATGACACTGAATTATCTTTTCAAAAATGTAAATATTTTCTTACAATTAAAATTAATTAAGAGAAAAGGCAAAAACTGTGTGTGGAGTAGGGGGAGGGGCAATGAGTTATACAACATTTAAAGTAAAAAAGACTCCCAGGCAACACCAGGTAGATACCGCTAGTTTATATATATTTATATTACAGAGAATTTAAGCGAATTTCACTTTATTTGTCCCAATTCGAACATGGCCATCATAAGAAATGTTTTATTGCAGCGTTTCAGTGTTGCCAAGTTGATACTTCGAGTTATTCAATCCGCATCCTCTATGTTTTTTACCTCGAGTACTTTTCGAATAGTAGTAGTTGTAAAAAAAATGGCTAATACAGACATTAAATATGGCACCATTTACAAGACGTGTGAAAAATATGTTGATTTATGCAATTGGCTACAAAAAATAAATAAGATTTGAAGTTTTCATGCTATTCATCAATCCCAACACTAACCCTAAGTCCGAGGTGACAGCTACGAAAACACATGCCCGTCACCAACCCCAACACTGAATAAAATGGCAGTACAAAAAAATATAATTTTATTGTGATGTCTATTTTTGTTAAATAAAGTTTACTGACTTCTGATGAGATCCTCTACTCCATCCTAAGATGGAGCACTGCTGCCACATCTGCTGAGAATTTTTTCTTGTCTTGACAGAGTATCAAAATAGACATCGCAATCTAGTGGGGGTGATCTCTTCTCTGCCATAGAAGAGACATTGCAAGTCTTTCTCTACTCAATCGTTATTTCCACGGTAAGTGCTCGGCTGAACTCCAGTCCCTCGTTTCTTCCTTTCACAGCAAGAAATTGTCTATATCTACCACCGCTGCAAAGAACTTTCCTTTCTTCCTCCTAAAACTAAACTGAATTTCAATGAACAGAGTTTCTTTCTAACGACTTCCCATCTGTGGAACACGTTACCACGGAACTGCTTCCCTGCAGACTACAACACGGTCGTCTTCAAGTCCAATGTTAGCAAATACTTGTCAAGCTGTCTTCTTAAGTAGTCAAATTTTGTTTAATCCGTCCATCATTTTTGGTCGTCTCATGGTGTTTTTTTTTTTTATAATCCAGTTGACAATTGCGCTAACTCTTATCCTCAAGTTACTTTTGGCCTTGGTAAGTGTTGACACATCTCTTGGCACTGCCCTGATTTCGTCTGTGATAACCCTTCTCTTCAGTTCAGGAATTATCTGGTTAGGGTTGTTTTGATAGACATTATCTTAGAGATAACCTACAGATAAAAATCTGGGGGCTTAAGGTGAGTGTGAAGTCCATTCAGGATCACATCTCCTACTGATGAGACGATCACCAAAGTTTCCCCAAATATCATTGAACAGCAATAAAAGACCGCTGAATATTCATGCCTGAAACTTGGTGGACAAGTCAGGTATAGACTGAAGTTTATTTATACCAAATATGGTTGGATTGCAAAAAGGATTCTGAATTTTATTCACAATTCCATTGGGTGGCATATTTGGAGGGATCTCCTTTGCAATATTGAACATTAATTTGAGAATATATGTTGTTTTGTTTATATCATGCGAGTGGTGTTCGAGTTTTATTCTAAATACGTTCCTTTTAATTGCTAGCATAACTAGGGTGGTGACCTTGGTTCAAAGATGTTAGTCAATAACAAATTGCTAATTTATTGGAACATTTTTTTTACCTTTCAATTGTGTCTTTTAGTTCCTGAATGTAAACATTCAGTTTGATTTTATCTTCCTTAAGTTCTTGGACTTCAAGTTCCCATCGCACAGAAGTCTGCGATGCTTTCTTTTTTTTGGATTCAATTTCATTGTTCTTATTTTCTAATTCCTTTTTTAACCTGAAATTGTAAAAAAGAAAAAAGTAAAGTACAAAACTAAGAAAAAATGTTAAGTTTCAAACATACATGAAAACAAGGTTATACAAAATAATCGACACGAAATTGAATCACCTACCCTTGTGCAAGGTGTTTTTCTCACACCCACTCATTCCAAAATACATCTTTCAACATTTTTTATTTAAATTTCTTTTATTCTTCTGTCTAATTCAAACCGGTCATGCGTATGATCTTTGAAGTGACTGTGTTGGTTAACTGAGTGGATGTAACTTTGAATATGTGAATGTGAGTTAATAAACAAAAATATGAGAAAGAATTTGAAGGAAAGAAACTTAGTATGGTCAAGAATTAATTATTTATTTTTACAAATGGAAGAAGATTTACTAATTAATTGACAGTTATTGTGGGAGCTGATAATGCCATACGTCTTAGAAAATGTCTGTCTCTCTTGGAAGCCAAGGGATGTAACTCTTACAATTTCGCAAGGAAAATAACTCTGACAAGTTTTCTTCCTTTAATACGTCTATTCTGAATGTCTCATTATTTTCTAGCTCGAAATGCCTCTAGCTAACAACCTTAAACTACATCTAGTGGTGAAGCACCAATTTGGGAGCTCTGAGAAATGTAGAGTCAACCTTAGTTACTATTACTTTCAGGTTCACTCTGACTTGAGGTGACAGTGTTACATGATTAATGGTGAGATTGTATTTTCCTTAATCATATAACAAAAATGATGCAAGGGCGATTACTCAGATATCGAGATATGTAGCTCTTAGTACTTAACGAGTTATTCCCCTTCGATTATTTCTCTGCTGTTATCCAATTCCCAGATAGAAAGAAAGAAAATTAAATACAAATCAATCTGTGTGAGTTGTAAGAAAAATATCTGTTTTATCTTTAACATATTTAAAATACAAAAGAATTTGATTCTCTTTTTCACTGACAATTCATTCAATATTTTTAACTGCCAATCAGCTACGTGTATCCATGTCTCCACTTATCTAGCTATTCTGTGCAAACTGATATCTCTTTGCTCGGTGTATGTCTCTCTCTCTCTCTCTGGGTTCTCTCTCTCTCTCTCTCTTTGTCTGCTGCTTTGTTTGTGTTTTAAAACAAATGACCGTTTCAGCCCTACATCATCGTTACTTTGTCTTCAATTACAATACAATATTTTACATTTAAATTGACCGACATTGCAGCACTATTTGATTACCTAATTTATCATTTTCATTGTCCGTTGACTGATGTTATATAAACAGAATCTCATCACAAAAAACTGCATTTCATAAATTCCCTAAATAATTGCATTTCAAATAATCTTTTGACTTTTTATTATTATTTTTTTTGCATGGTTTCAAATTGAGACTTTGTCCATGTTTTATTGTAAACTATCTATTCCCCGACTTATCTTGTTCCAGTATTCAAGGATGTGAGTATCCAATAGCAAAAAAGCTGAAATTTGGATGAATTTCCCAACCTGCACCCCCACTCCCACCCGCGTGTGTGTGAATGTGTGTTGAGAGGGTATCGCAAAAAACAACAACTAAAAACAACTTGGAAAAGGAGAAAGGAAGTCATTCCTTTATGAAATAAAAGTCATCTAACTCCCCATCATGAATCGGCAAAATTAATATTTTCAGTTTTCAGAGAGAACTGTCATAAGAGAGAAAAGGAAAACAAGACAAGACGGATAGAGAGAAAAACGTGAAAAGAGAAAGAAAGATAAAGGAGCGAGAGAGAGGAAGAAAGAGAAATAAAATCCAGCCAAATAGCGATAAATAAAATAAGAATTAAGGTTCTAGCAATTTAAAAGAAATCAGTTTTTTCTTATTAAAAAAAGTGGATTTTGACCAAAGAGCAGAGAACTCGCATCCATGGGAGGATTTAGCAGAAATTAGCTTTATCTGGAATAAAATTAAACTGAATTCTGCTAAAAAGTGGAAAACCCTAACAAGCCCGGGTTCATTCATGTATGGTTCCATATATATGGTTCATCCATGTATGGCTTAAATAATAAAATGGTTTAAATAAATTAAATGGTTTAAATAATAAAATGACTTAAATAATAAAATGTCTTAAATAATAAAATGTCTTAAATAATAAAATGTCTTAAATAATAAAATGTCTTAAATAATAAAATGTCTTAAATAATTTAATGGCTTAAATAATAAAATGTCTTAAATAATAAAACGACTTAAATAATAAAATGGCTTAAATAATGAAATGGCTTAAATAAATTAAATGGCTTAAATAATAAAATGTCTTAAATAATTAAATGACTTAAATAATAAAATGTCTTAAATGATAAAATGTCTTAAATAATAAAACGTCTTAAATAATAAAATGGCTTAAATAATAAAATGTCTTAAATAATAAAATGACTTAAATAATAAAATGGCTTAAATGATAAAATGGCTTAAATCATAAAATGGCTTAAATAAATGAAATGGCTTAAATCATATCCATCATTTACAGACTATTCATTTACAAAATATTCACCTTCAAAACAAATTAATCTACAAAAACTACAATAAAACACAACAAATAAATATTTGAAAATATTAAAAATTTGTAACATAAAAATGTTTTATTAAAAATGCTACATTAAATAATCAAATTGTAGATGACTGTTTTTTTAGTTATAGTGATTTTTTCAGGTGATTTTTTCCAGTGATTTTTTTCAGGTGATTTTTTCAGGTGATTTTTTCAGGTGATTATTTACTGTGATTATTCATACTAAGTTATTTCCCCTCGAATGTTTGATAATCGCTCGAATTAGATAACAGGAATTTCATACCACAAAATTTTCATACCCTGTGAAAAATTTTAATTCGAAAATGTAGAATGTTTGTTTTAAAATAGAATGTTATTATTTGTTAAACTAAAAAAAAAATGCGAACGTAGCATAAATATATTTTTAGAATCTTAGAAAATGTTGTAAAAAACGATATTGTAAATTTTAAACACAATTTCTTATATTATTTAAAGTGCAGAATATTGATAGCATATTTAATATGTGGTTATGTCACAAGTACAATGCTGCATGCACGTGAATGATGGGCTTCCACTGATTTGGTCTTTCTGATGATGCAAAGGAATGGCAGGAAGATGATTTGATGGATTTGTGGTGTGCATCTTGATGGCAGTTAATTCTGAAGGTACCCAAACTGGAGTCAGTTTGTGTTGCAATCACCATGTTGAACGAAGCTCTGATTGGATAAATTGATGTACACACATCTCAGTTGATGGTAGGAAAAGGCAGGTCGAAGAAGACTTGGAATCATCATCATATTCGGTTTAATGTCTGTTTTACATACTGGCATGCGTTGGACAGCTTTTAAAAATTGATTTCATAACTAAACTATATCTGACCAAGTTTTTATTTATCCCTCTTTCTCAAGACCATCCTAATCACTTCCTCCAATGTTTTCCTTGGCTTTCTCCTGTAAACTGACCCAGCTATCTCAATTGTTCTACATCTACTAACTCAAAAACTCTCATCCATTCTTTCAACGTGGCCATACCATTTAAGTTTCCTGTTTTGCACACATCTCCCTATGATGTCTACAGTTAATCTTCCTTTGAGGTCATCAAGCATGTTACACATTTATCATATCATTCTTATATCATTTCTCTCCATACAACGCATGTCCTCACCCCTCACTGGGCAAGTTTCACTTCCATATATTATCAATACTATGTACACATGTCTGATAGATTCTTCTCTTATTCAACAACGGTAAGACTTGAATGACTCAGTCAAAAATGACTTCAAGCCATGGCACATTGGAACCGACGTAAATGGTAAAATTTAATGGAGAAAATCAATTCTAACCATCATGGCCAACAATGTGCAACCCACATCTGATGCGGAAAAGACACGCCAAACGAGAAGATTAACCAAAAATTGTTTATGGTCATCCTAAAAACATATTTAAAAAATGTTTAAATGAATGCAATTATTTTAAGATATGTAGATATCAAATATCATTTAAACACGATTTTTTTTTTTTTACATTTTCACAATAAGAATTTTCATAAGTTATGCAAATCTTGTGGGTAAAAATTCTTATTATCAAAATAGATGAAAAGATTCAAGGGGAAATAACCCATCTACAACAATGATAGTGAATTTGAGCTCTATATTTTTTATTATACGAGTGTATACCCTTTGTCAAAAATGAAAAAATCATCCTTCAACAGTGTTCACACTAATATTCATATTCATATAAAATAGCGTCTCATTTGGTGAAGTGATAAAAAAAAGAAAAGGATAAGAGAAAGAAATACTTGAAATGGATTCGTCCAGCAGTTTTGTACTCACTAACTTTTGTGTGACTGGACGGATATATATGTACAAATCAGTGCAGGATACCAGAATGATTGCCTTTTATGCACATAGCACCATATTTATTCATATTTCTTTACATTTCATTATATTCAACATTGATTGGGTAGTAGGCGGCGTAATTGTATTAATTAAAATAAATTTTGGTAAATTTATAGTCTTTAATCCCGGCATTCCGTGAAATCCATGACGATTTCTGTGTATCCCTCCTACTCCAAGCCCTGAACCTCTTATTAACATTTATGTTCTCATTTTTTATCTATATACTACTAAAACTCAGTACTGGTACAGTTTCTGACCCATGCTAAAACCGAATTTTCGTCGGCATTTTCCGGCTGTTTACATAAACAGCCGGAAGATGCTGAATGAAAACGAAGCGACATTATCAAACAGGAAAAAATAATGAAACAACATTTAAAGCAAGAAAAAAAAACACTCACCGTATGTAAAATTTTATGAAAAAATATTTATTTTTTATGAAGAAAATATAATGAAACAACTGTTATAATTTGTTTTTTCACAAGAAAGTTAAGGTTTGTTTTATTATTATTTTTTTGGTTTCAATAATTTTTTTTTGTACTGGTACAGCTTTTGAACCAGACCAACTAGGTTAGGGTTAGTTTAGGATTAGGGTGAAAATAAAACATCTTTTTACCTTTTTTTAGAGTTAGGATGAAAAAAAAAAAAAGCAGTTTCTTACAGGTCAGGATTTCCAAGAAATTTTTTTTTCATTTTCCAAAATTTTACAAATTTTCTATTGTCGTTAGTGCAGACGAATTTTACAATTTACTCAATTCACAATTGAAAATTGTCACCTGCTATCTCGCAATCTGATTGGTTAAGTGCTTTATCAGCTTCCGGCTGTTTACGTAAACAGCCAAAAGATGTCGCCAAAAATTCGGTTTTAGCATGGGTCACAAACTGTACCAGTACCTAAAATTCTGATGTTATCTTCCTTGCCTGTTTTTTACTGCGCATACATGAATGTTTTAGATGGTGGAAGGAAGGGCCAATGACATAAATGATAGGAGAAGTGGTGAGAGAAATAAAATGATGTAAATAAGAGGATAGCAAGAGACGAGCAAGAGAGAGAGAGAGAGAGAGAGAGAGAGAGAGAGAGAGAGAGAGAGAGAGAGAGAGAGAGAGAGAGAGGAGTCTAAAATATCACAAAAGAGTTTTATAAATATTTGAAAATTCCAAAATGTTTTCATAAATGGGAATTTTCAAATATTTATGAAAACATTTTGGAACCTCCAAATAGTGGAGAAAGGGAGAGAAAGGAAAGCGGAGAGAGAAAGAGACAAGGAAAAGAAAAAGAGAGCGAGAGAGGGAAGAGAGAGAGAGAGAGGGTCTATTATGACATCATAAGAAAATTTTACAAACATTTGTAAATTAAAAAAGTTTCCATAAATATTTAATAATATATATAAAAAATACTGCCCCTATACTGTCACTATAATTTCAAAGTTATAAATAAAATAAAGTAGCACTTAATTTTTTATGTATGTCAAGAGCGAACACAGATCCAAGGATAATGTTGTACCCCCTTCAAACAAAATGAAATATACTTATCCATATAGCCTGGATAATGTAGTTTCGGAATATATATTATTATTATTATTATTATTATTATTATTATTATTTCTTTGTTATGCCTCTTTGGGCATCTCCTCTTTAACTATCTTTTCAATTTAGCTGTTAAAAAAAAAAATTAAACTCTTAGTACAGTATCGATATCCAGATCAAATTCTGTCAAATATTTCATTTGACAACTCCCAAAAGTTCGCCTCAATTTCTCCCTCCTACCACTTTCTCTGAATTCATCCAACCTCATCTTAAACTGATCCACACTATTGCTGTTCTTAATCCGATCTGGCAACTTATTCCACAAACATATTACTCTGTGAGCAAAAAACCTTAACTGGTTAACAGATCTAGTTTTTGAAAACTGCCTTGACAATAACCTTCCAGATCTAGGAGAAATACTAAAAAAATGCACACCATAGTTAGAAATGCCATTAATTATCTTGAAAGTCTCAATCATATCACCTCTCATTCTTCTCTCCAGCAAAGTAGTCAATCCCAATCTGTCCAATCTCTCCCTGTAACTGCACTCCTTTACTTTACTTATTAGTTTTGTCACCCTTCTTTGTACGCCTTCCAGTTTCAATATTACATTCCAATTTCCATGTCTAGTTGCTGCAGTCCAGGCCTGGGGGCAATATTCTATATGAGGTCTTATTAGAGCTTTATATATCCTTAACAGGATAGGGTGATATGGATGTATCTCCAAAAGCCGAGGAAGAGTTTATAAACAAATAAGCAAACACACAGGAACTACAGAGATGTATTTTTGAAATTGACATGAGATTAGTGTTGAGACGAGGAATTGGAATCGGAAAAATCACAACATTTTAGGGTATTCGAATCGGTATCGGAATCAGAAAAATTTGAGCCAAATTTCTAATTTCAAAAAGGATAATTTTATTTTATTTTATTTTTTTGTTTAAGATTTAATTTTTCATTAATGGTACTAATGATGAAATGATAAATATTTATTGATTTTTAACTCCCAGTAAAACTAAAATCTATAAACCATAATAATAAATTTAGATAAAAATGGCACAAGTGGATAAATTGGCAAAAAAAGAAAGAAAAAAAGGGGAAATTTTTCGATCCCTTTTTTCTTCTCTTTATAGCATTTTCATTTTAAAAATAAGTTACTTATTCGTCTATTTTTTATTTATTTAGTTTTACCAAAAAGAGGTCTTGGTTGACTATGTTCAATTGTTTATGAAAAAATCTAAATAAAATCTTGTCAACTTACGACAAACTACTGCAAATTGTCTTAAAAGAGAAATAAATCTTTAGTTGCCTCACTATTTTCAGTCAATTACAGGGAAAACATTTGAGAAAAAATAGTTAGAAATATCTACTCGTGTAATGTACGCCCCACGAACACAAGTGTATTTTTACTTTTGTGAAATTATGCACACATTAGACGTTTTTTTACGGTTATCTAAAAATTAAACAAACAACAACGCTATAACTGAATATTTAGAATTTTAAAAAGTATCAGAATCAGTAATTGTATCGGAATCAGAAAATTATTGGAATGAGATCATTAATTAAAACAAGAGATGCTCAAAGAGGTATACTAAACAAATAAATAAATAAATAATAAATAAATAATAAATAATACATAATAAATAAATGATAAACAAATAAATAATAAATAAATAATACATAATAAATAATAAATAAATAAATAAATAATATATAAATAAATACTAAATAAATAAATAATAAATAAATAGATAAATAATAAATAGATAAATAAATAATAAATAATAAATAAATAAATAAATAAATAAATAAATAAATAATAAATAAATAATAAATGAATAATAAATAAATAAATAATAAATAAATAAATAAATAATAAATAAATAATAAATAAATAAATAAATAATAAATAATAAATAAATGATAAATAAATAATAAATGAATAAATAATAAATAAATAATAAATAAATAAATAATAAATAATAAATAAATAATAAATAAATAAATAATAAATAAATAATAAATAAATAAATAAATAAATAATAAATAATAAATATGTAGTGGGAAGAGTTTTACTTACCTTTCAATTTCAGCCTCATTTTCTTGTTCTTTCCCCTCCATTGTAATCTTCAAACTTTCCATTTCGGTAGCAATTGCTTCCTTTTCCGATTTAAGATCACTGATTGCTAAAATATGACATTTTTCTTGTTCAAGCAAAGCCGTTCGTAATTTCTGAATCTCAGTCTCCTTTTGTCGGAAATTTCCATCAAATTCATTAAACCTGTAAAAAGTAAATTAATATGTGAACACATGCATGCATATCTACATGGTGTGGATAATATCTGTTATTTTGAACTGCTAATTTTATTTTTATTTTTGCTGTCAGTTCATGAAAACAGTGACTATATTTCCATTTCTTTTTTTTTCTCAGAATAATCAACTAAAGACAATTATGACTAAAAAAATAGTCTATAGACAATTTGAAGCTTCATATTTGTAAAAGGACACAGAATTCTCTTTGGAATCTATGCTAGAACTACAGTCTCCTGGAGGTTCAAGGTTCAATCCTCATTATGAATACAATTACAAATTACTCATGGCTAACAGAATCAGAACAAGCAACCCCCATGGATTAAATAAAAGGTTTGGTTTGAAATTCCGTACAGATTTATGAGTTCGACATAAAGATTCCCAAGTTCAACAAGATGCACCTGAAGAAGGTTGGAGGTTACATCGGTGGAAACGTTGTGAGAATAACATCCAAGATGAGAAGAGTAGTTCGAATAATTCAAATAAAGAGATTTTACACTTCCTCAACGTCAGCAAAAGAGAAAAGGACAGAAAGGAATTGAAAGATTACAGGATTCAACTATGGACAAAATCAGAGGGAAAAAACGCATGACGTTATTAAAACAGTGTTGTCAACAGTGAAGGTGACATCATGCCCCCCCCCCCCCACTCCCCCCTCCCTGCACTTCTTTCCTGAGGCTGAACACCAATGACTACATACATGTTCTGAATAAGGTAGTGAAACTCTGGATTGAAGGTATGTATGGCACCAAAATTCAGATAACTTTGTCAACCACGCTTCACCTGGCCTCCCAGATTGTGAGACAGAGACGATGACCTGTAGCCTATTCTGAGACCACCTCGATGCTGCTATCAAAACCAAAGACAGATTCATGAAGTGAAATCGTCAGAACAAGTCATAAAGACAAACTGACACAAGTTTAATGAATAAATCTAAAAAATGAAACAGTGTTATTTTTTTATGAGACAGTAATCTTGCGAACAAATATTGTCTGCATCCCATGTTGTTTACAATATACAAGATATTATATATATATATATATATATAAAATAAATGAATTAAGAAGGCTGCAGTCAATACAGAGAGCTGGATTGCTGGAAAGAACAAAAATAAACAATGGAAGGAAAGGACTTACAACTATCTATTTATTTTTCTTTTCAATCTTATATAAACATCAAGTATGGTATTAGCTGTGTGTTCTAAAAAATGTTTTAATTTATTGATTTCTTATTTGCTGCAGTGTTTCTATCTCTATCTGCGGGGCTAGCCTGTTTTCATTTCTACTTTCTGAATTCCACAGTTGGACTTTTCTTTTGTGTCTAATTTTGACAAGGGGAACATTTTCCCGAAATATCAAATGATTTCTAATCATCAGGACATCACACACAGCTAACACCATACTTGATATTTATGTAAGATTTAAAATAAAAATAAATAAATTGTTGTAAGTCTTCTCCTTCGATTGTTTATTTTTATTATTTCCAGCTTCTCATCAATCTGGCTCTCTGCATTGCTTGCAACCTTCTTAATTCATTTATTACAATTCCCAGCAATACTTCAAGCAAACTACCATTCTCTCTTAATATATATATATACATATATACACACACATATATATATATATATATATATATATATATATATATATATATATATAAACTTATATAAACATTACAACAGCCTCCTGAGTTAACCAGCGCAGTTATATAAGTTTATTTATAAAGCTCTACTTTGTATTGAGCACTTTTGAAAAATATTGGTTTTAAATTCATTTTATCAATATATTTGAACTTAATATATATATATATATATATATATATATATATATATATATATATATATATATATATATATATATATATAGAATACATCTCCCAAGATGGGTATTCATATTATTTATATATATATATACATTTTATTTATATAATATATATATGTGTGTGTATACATATTTATATGTATATTATTTATATATATATATATATATATTATGTGTATAGATATTATTTATATGTATATTATTTATATATATATATTATGTGTATAGATATTATTTATATGTATATTATTTATATATATATATTATGTGTATGTATATTATTTATATATATATATATTATGTGTATACATATTTATATATATATATATATATTATGTGTGTACATATTTATATATATATATATATATTATGTGTGTACATATTTATATATATATATATATATATATATATATATATATATATATTATGTGTGTACATATTTATATATATATATATATTATGTGTGTACATATTTATATATATATATATATATATATATATATATATATATATATATATATATATATATATATATATATATTAGTAGAATACACCTCCCAAGATGAGTATAAACAATAAATATAGCATTAGTTTTAAATTTTTATGTTTTTTCTTTCTTTGGGGGAATGATACGGTTTTGGTGGCATCCCACTAAATGGTAAAGTTTACAAAAAAAATGAATAATGTACCCACGTTATTTACCCTGTTGCCTACAATACATATTCTATAATTCATAATGATAAGTTCAATAGTTTCGGATTTTACCAAGCACATACATATAATTGATGCTCACGCATGCTCACCGATCCTTTTAAAAATGTATCTTTTAATATAACTTTATATAGCAGTTTTTTATATATTAAATTTTCTATCTAATTTGTTTTAAAAGTTGTTTTTCTTGGGGGGAGGTAGCAGGGTCAGTTAGCAGAGGAAGACCAAGGAAAACATGGGAGGAAGTGAGAAGTATGGACTGGAGAGAAAGAAGGATAAAGAAAGACCTGGCCAGAGATAAGTAAGTTTGGAAGTCAATTTCTAAAAGCTGTCCAGCACATGCCAACATGTAAAACGGACGTTATATCAAATATGATGATAATAAAACATAAGAAGTATATAGATGATACATGAAGCAAGTGAAAACCACAAACATAGTAACTAAAGGAAAATGTTATGTTAAAGTTGACTAACACAATCGATAAAGAACATGTATGTCCAGGGTCAACAAATAGAGAGAGATATGCAATGTTCAATATGCAAGTAAATTTTGATGTTCTGGGAGCCTGATTGTCCTTGACAAACCATCTCTATGCAAATAAATGTCTATGTCAATCCAACTGTTTCTTCATCATTCTCTTTTTGATCTCTTTCTTCCAAACACCATGCACAAAACACAACAAACAAAATAGTGACTGCCTGTTTGGAAAAAAAAGCAAACACGTGGTCGCTACAAAAACAAAGAAATGGAATATCAAATATTCTAATTCTTCTCCTCTTTCACCCATAACTCACACAGAACACCCAGTTCTGTTACTTTTCAGACCCCCCCCCCCATATATTGCAATAGCTACTGTAGTAGTGAAAGTTGAAAATGTACACAAACAAAAAAAATCAAAAGTCCGACTCCCGAATTGTATTAACAATTCTCCAAAACACACAAATCTCGTCAATAGAATAACCTGACACAAACGACGCACACTAAATCTTTTCTTTTTTCTCTCTCGCTGAACACTTGACGTGGTCCCAACTCGTCACATCAACTTTATCTGCGCTGGGAGGAAGTTCTTACTCATTTTATCTCAATGGCATCGCACAAAAATAACAAGATTTTATTTTGTAAGCAAAATACTCTGGGAGAACTAGCCATATAAAAGAACTAGCCATATAAAAGAACTAGTCATATAAGAGTCAGATACATCCTAAGAAGTAGTACTGATGCCACATCTGGGGAGGTGCCGCCCAGAGAACCCTTTCTTGCCTTGACAATAAAGCATCTACTTCTAAATCTAGTGGAGGATGATTTCTTCTGTTCCTTACAGCCTCTTTTCTTACATAAGAGACACTGCTAGTCTTTCTCTGCTCTACCATGGCTTCTATGGCTTTCATGAGAGATGTTTGACTGAGCTCCAATCTCTGGTCTCTCCTTGTAAGACATTCACAGCAAGAACTCTCTTACTCTTCCTACCACAACGAAAAACAAAACCTTTCCTTTCTTCCTCAATATGCCTAGCATTAGGTGGAATTTCTATGAATATAACTGTTTTCCAAACGTTTTTCATCTGTAGAACTTCCCTGCAGATAACAACATAGTCATCTTCAATGTCAGCAAATACTTGTCATACACCGTCCTCATAAGTAATTAAACTTAGTTCGTTTGACTAATCATTTTCAATCCTCTCATAATATTCTTCATCTTTCAACTGACAATTCAACCATCTCATAAACCCTTATCCTCAAGTAGTTTTTGGCCTTGATAAATGATGACTCATTAGTAAAGTAAATGATAGAAAATCGAAGACTTTTACTTTCTTTGAAAATCTTCTTGCATCTTGTTCTTATTCCGACCAACAGCAGAGAGATGTGCTTCCAATTCTGCCTGACTGCAAAAGTAAGAGAAAGAATTATCATAAAACATTATGAACCAAACACTTTACAACATTATGCAAGACACCAAAGACTTTACAACATTATGCAAGACACCAAAGACTTTACAACATTATGCAAGACAACAAAGACTTTACAACATTATGCCAGACAACAAAGACTTTACAACATTATGCAAGACAACAAAGACTTTACAACATTATGCTAGACACTAAAAACTTTACAACATTATGTAAGACACCAAAGACTTTACAACATCATGCAAGACACCAAAGACTTTACAACATTATGCAATACAACAAAGACTTTACAACATTATGCTAGACACCAAAAACTTTACAACATTATGCAAGACACCAAAGACTTTACAACATCATGCAAGACACCAAAGACTTTACAACATTATGCAAGACACCTAAGACTTTACAACATTATGCAAGACACCAAAGACTTTACAACATTATGCAATACAACAAAGACTTTACAACATTATGCAAGACACCAGAGACTTTACAACATTATGCTAGACACCAAAAACTTTACAAAATTATGCAAGACACCAAAAACTTTCAAACATTATGAAAGACACCAAAGACTTTACAACATTATGCAAGACACTAAAAACTTATCATCATGCAAGACAACAAATACTTTACAACATTATGCAAGACACCAAAGACTTTACAACATCATGCAAGACACCAAAGACTTTACAACATTATGCAAGACACCAAAGACTTTACAACATCATGCAAGACAACAAAGACTTTATAACATCATGCAAGACACCAAAGACTTTACAACATTATGCTAGACACTAAAAACTTTACAACATTATGTAAGACACCAAAGACTTTACAACATTATACAATACAACAAAGACTTTACAACATTATGCTAGACACTAAAGACTTTACAACATCATGCAAGACAACAAAGACTTTACAACATTATGCACGACACCAAAGACTTTACAACATTATGCAAGACACCAAAGACTTTACAACATTATGCTAGACACCAAAAACTTTACAAAATTATGCAAGACACCAAAGACTTTACAACATCATGCAAGACAACAAAGACTTTATAACATCATGCAAGACACCAAAGACTCTACAACATTATGCTAGACACCAATAACTTTACAAGATTATGCAAGACACCAAAGACTTTACAACATCATGCAAGACACCAAAGACTTTACAACATTATGCAAGACACCTAAGACTTTACAACATTATGCAAGACACCAAAGACTTTACAACATTATGCAATACAACAAAGACTTTACAACATTATGCAAGACACCAGAGACTTTACAACATTATGCAAGACACCAAAGACTTTACAACATCATGCAAGACACCAAAGACTTTACAACATTATGCAAGACACCAAAGACTTTACAACATCATGCAAGACAACAAAGACTTTATAACATCATGAAAGACACCAAAGACTTTACAACATCATGCAAGACACCAAAGACTTTACAACATTATGCAAGACACCAAAGACTTTACAACATTATGCAAGACACCAAAGACTTTACAACATTATGCTAGACACCAATAACTTTACAACATTATGCAAGACACCAAAGACTTTACAACATCATGCAAGACACCAAAGACTTTACAACATTATGCAAGACACCTAAGACTTTACAACATTATGCAAGACACCAAAGACTTTACAACATTATGCAATACAACAAAGACTTTACAACATTATGCAAGACACCAGAGACTTTACAACATTATGCTAGACACCAAAAATTTTACAAAATTATGCAAGACACCAAAAACTTTCAAACATTATGAAAGACACCAAAGACTTTACAACATTATGCAAGACACTAAAAACTTATCATCATGCAAGACAACAAATACTTTACAACATTATGCAAGACACCAAAGACTTTACAACATCATGCAAGACACCAAAGACTTTACAACATTATGCAAGACACCAAAGACTTTACAACATTATGCAAGACACCAAAGACTTTACAACATCATGCAAGACAACAAAGACTTTATAACATCATGCAAGACACCAAAGACTTTACAACATTATGCTAGACACTAAAAACTTTACAACATTATGTAAGACACCAAAGACTTTACAACATTATACAATACAACAAAGACTTTACAACATTATGCTAGACACTAAAGACTTTACAACATCATGCAAGACAACAAAGACTTTACAACATTATGCACGACACCAAAGACTTTACAACATTATGCAAGACACCAAAGACTTTACAACATTATGCTAGACACCAAAAACTTTACAAAATTATGCAAGACACCAAAGACTTTACAACATCATGCAAGACAACAAAGACTTTATAACATCATGCAAGACACCAAAGACTCTACAACATTATGCTAGACACCAATAACTTTACAAGATTATGCAAGACACCAAAGACTTTACAACATTATGAAAGACACCAAAGACTTTACAACATTATTCAAGACACTAAAAACTTATCATCATGCAAGACAACAAATACTTTACAACATTATGAAAGACACCAAAGACTTTACAACATCATGCAAGATACCAAAGACTTTACAACATTATGCAAGACACCAAAGACTTTACAACATGATGCAAGACACCAAAGACTTTACAACATTATGCAAGACACCAAAGACTTTACAACATCATGCAAGACTACAAAGACTTTACAAAATTATGCTAGACACCAAACACTTTACAACATTATGCAAGACACTAAAGACTTTACAACATTATGCAAGACACCAAAGACTTTACAACATTATGCAAGACACCAAAGACTTTACAACATTATGCAAGACACTAAAAACTTGACAACATCATGTAAGACACCAAAGACTTTACGACATCATGCAAAACAACAAAGACTTTACAACATCATGCAATAAAGAAAGACTTTACAACATTATGCTTGACACTAAAAACTTTACAACATTATGCAAGACACCAAAGACTTTACAACATTATGCAAGACACCAAAAACTTTACAACATTATGCAAGACAACAAAGACTTTACAACATTATGAACCAAAGACTTTACAACATTATGCAAGACACCAAAGACTTTACAACATTATGCAAGACACCAAAGACTTTACAACATTATGCAAGACACTAAAAACTTGACAACATCATGTAAGACACCAAAGACTTTACGACATCATGCAAAACAACAAAGACTTTACAACATAATGCAATAAAGAAAGACTTTACAACATTATGCTTGACACTAAAAACTTTACAACATTATGTAAGACACAAAAGACTTTACAACATCTTGCAAGACACCAAAGACTTTACAACATCATGCAAGAAAACAAATACTTTATAACATCATGCAAGACACCAAAGACTTTACAACATTATGCTAGACACCAAAAACTTTACAAAATTATGCAAGACACCAAAGACTTTACAACATTATGCAAGACACCAAAGACTTTACAACATTATGCAAGACACCAAAGACTTTACAACATTATGCTAGACACCAAAAACTTTACAAAATTATGCAAGACACCAAAGACTTTACAACATCATGCAAGACAACAAAGACTTTACAACATTATACAAGACACTAAAAACTTGACATCATCATGCAAGACAACAAATACTTTACAACATTATGCAAGACACCAAAGACTTTACAACATCATGCAAGACATCAAAGACTTTACAACATCATGCAAGACAACAAAGACTTTACAACATTATGCTAGACACCAAAGACTTTACAACATCATGCAAGAAAACAAAGACTTTACAACATCATGCAAGAAAACAAAGACTTTATAACATCATGCAAGACACCGAAGACTTTACAACATTATGCAAAAAAACAAAGACTTTATAACATCATTCAAGAAAACAAAGACTTTACAACATCATGCAAGAAAACAAAGACTTTATAACATCATGCAAGACACCAAAGACTTTACAACATTATGCAAGAAAACAAAGACTTTACAACATCATGCAAGAAAACAAAGACTTTATAACATCATGCAAGACACCAAAGACTTTACAACATTATGCAAGAAAACAAAGACTTTATAACATCATGCAAGAAACCAAAGACTTTACAACATTATGCTAGACACCAAAAACTTTACAAAATTATGCAAGACACCAAAGACTTTACAACATTATGCAAGACACCAAAGACTTTACAACATTATACAAGACACTAAAAACTTGACATCATCATGCAAGACAACAAATACTTTACAACATTATGCAAGACACCAAAGACTTTACAACATCATGCAAGACATCAAAGACTTTACAACATCATGCAAGACAACAAAGACTTTACAACATTATGCTAGACACCAAAGACTTTACAACATCATGCAAGAAAACAAAGACTTTACAACATCATGCAAGAAAACAAAGACTTTATAACATCATGCAAGACACCAAAGACTTTACAACATTATGCAAGAAAACAAAGACTTTATAACATCATGCAAGAAAACAAAGACTTTACAACATCATGCAAGAAAACAAAGACTTTATAACATCATGCAAGACACCAAAGACTTTACAACATTATGCAAGAAAACAAAGACTTTACAACATCATGCAAGAAAACAAAGACTTTATAACATCATGCAAGACACCAAAGACTTTACAACATCATGCAAGAAAACAAAGACTTTATAACATCATGCAAGACACCAAAGACTTTACAACATTATGCAAGACACCAAAGACTTTACAACATTATACAAGACACTAAAAACTTGACATCATCATGCAAGACAACAAATACTTTACAACATTATGCAAGACACCAAAGACTTTACAACATCATGCAAGACATCAAAGACTTTACAACATCATGCAAGACAACAAAGACTTTACAACATTATGCTAGACACCAAAGACTTTACAACATCATGCAAGAAAACAAAGACTTTACAACATCATGCAAGAAAACAAAGACTTTATAACATCATGCAAGACACCAAAGACTTTACAACATTATGCAAGAAAACAAAGACTTTATAACATCATGCAAGAAAACAAAGACTTTACAACATCATGCAAGAAAACAAAGACTTTATAACATCATGCAAGACACCAAAGACTTTACAACATTATGCAAGAAAACAAAGACTTTACAACATCATGCAAGAAAACAAAGACTTTATAACATCATGCAAGACACCAAAGACTTTACAACATCATGCAAGAAAACAAAGACTTTATAACATCATGCAAGACACCAAAGACTTTACAACATTATGCAAGACACCAAAGACTTTACAACATTATACAAGACACTAAAAACTTGACATCATCATGCAAGACACCAAAGACTTTACAACATTATGCAAGACACCAAAGACTTTACAACATCATGCAAGACATCAAAGACTTTACAACATTATGCAAGACATCAAAGACTTTACAACATCATGCAAGACACCAAAGACTTTACAACGTTATGCAAGACACCAAAGACTTTACAACATTATGCAAGACAACAAAGACTTAATAACATCATGCAAGACACCAAAGACTTTACAACATTATGCAAGACACCAAAGACTTTACAACATCATGCAAGACACCAAAGACTTTACAACATTATGCAAGACACCAAAGACTTTACAACATCATGCAAGACACCAAAGACTTTACAACATTATGCAAGACACCAAAGACTTTACAACATCATGCAAGACACCAAAAACTTTACAACATCATGCAAGACACCAAAGACTTTACAACGTTATGCAAGACACCAAAGACTTTACAACATTATGCAAGACAACAAAGACTTAATAACATCATGCAAGACACCAAAGACTTTACAACATTATGCAAGACACCAAAGACTTTACAACATCATGCAAGACACCAAAGACTTTACAACATTATGCAAGACACCAAAGACTTTACAACATCATGCAAGACATCAAAGACTTTACAACATTATGCAAGACACCAAAGACTTTACAACATCATGCAAGACACCAAAGACTTTACAACGTTATGCAAGACACCAAAGACTTTACAACATTATGCAAGACAACAAAGACTTAATAACATCATGCAAGACACCAAAGACTTTACAACATTATGCAAGACACCAAAGACTTTACAACATCATGCAAGACACCAAAGACTTTACAACATTATGCAAGACACCAAAGACTTTACAACATCATGCAAGACACCAAAGACTTTACAACATTATGCAAGACACCAAAGACTTTACAACATCATGCAAGACACCAAAAACTTTACAACATCATGCAAGACACCAAAGACTTTACAACGTTATGCAAGACACCAAAGACTTTACAACATTATGCAAGACAACAAAGACTTAATAACATCATGCAAGACACCAAAGACTTTACAACATTATGCAAGACACCAAAGACTTTACAACATCATGCAAGACACCAAAGACTTTACAACATTATGCAAGACACCAAAGACTTTACAACATCATGCAAGACACCAAAAACTTTACAACATTATGCAAGACAACAAATACTTTACAACATTATGAACCAAAGACTTTACAATATTATCCAAGACACCAAAAACTTCACAACATCATGCAAGACACCAAAGACTTTACAACATTATGCAAGACACTAAAAACTTGACAACATCATGTAAGACACCAAAGACTTTACAACATTATGCAAGACACCAAAGACTTTACAACATCATGCAAGACAACAAAGACTTTACAACATCATGCAAGACAACAAAGACTTTACAACATCATGCAATAAAGAAAGACGTTACAACATTATGCTAGACACTAAAAACTTTACAACATTATGTAAGACACCAAAGACTTTACAACATCTTGCAAGACACCAAAGACTTTACATCATGCAAGACAACAAAGACTTTATAACATCATGCAAGACACCAAAGACTTTACAACATTATGCTAGACACCAAAAACTTTACAAAATTATGCAAGACACCAAAGACTTTACAACATTATGCAAGACACCAAAGACTTTACAACATTATGCAAGACACTAAAAACTTGACATCATCATGCAAGACAACAAATACTTTACAACATTATGCAAGACACCAAAGACTTTACAACATCATGCAAGACACCAAAGACTTTACAACATTATGCAAGACACCAAAAACTTTACAACATTATGCAAGACACCAAAGACTTTACAACATTATGAACCAAAGACTTTACAATATTATGCAAGACACCAAAAACTTTACAACATCATGCAAGACACCAAAGACTTTACAACATTATGCTAGACACCAAAAACTTTACAAAATTATGCAAGACACCAAAGACTTTACAACATCATGCAAGACAACAAAGACTTTATAACATCATGCAAGACACCAAAGACTTTACAACATTATGCTAGACACCAAAGACTTTACAACATCATGCAAGAAAACAAAGACTTTATAACATCATGCAAGACACCAAAGACTTTACAACATTATGCTAGACACCAAAAACTTTACAAAATTATGCTAGACACCAAAGACTTTACAACATTATGCAAGACACCAAAGACTTTACAACATTATGCAAGACACTAAAAACTTGACATGATCATGCAAGACAACAAATACTTTACAACATTATGCAAGACACCAAAGACTTTACAACATCATGCAAGACACCAAAGACTTTACAACATTATGCAAGACACCTAAGACTTTACAACATTATGCACGACACCAAAGACTTTACAACATTATGCAAGACACCAAAAACTTTACAAAATTATGCAAGACACCAAAGACTTTACAACATCATGCAAGACAACAAAGACTTTATAACATCATGCAAGACACCAAAAACTTTACAACATTATGCAAGACACCAAAAACTTTACAACATTATGCAAGACAACAAAGACTTTACAAAATTATGCAAGACACCAAAAACTTTACAACATTATGCAAGACACCAAAGACTTTACAACATTATGCTAGACACCAAAGACTTTACAAAATCATGCAAGAAAACAAAGACTTTATAACATCATGCAAGACACCAAAGACTTTACAACATTATGCTAGACACCAAAAACTTTACAACATCATGCTAGACACCAAAGAATTTACAAGATAATGAACCAAAGACTTTACAAAATTATGCAAGACACCAAAGACTTTACAACATTATGCAAGACACCAAAGACTTTACAACATTATGCAAGACACTAAAAACTTGACATCATCATGCAAGACAACAAATACTTTACAACATTATGCAAGACACCAAAGACTTTACAACATCATGCAAGACACCAAAGACTTTACAACATTATGCAAGACACCAAAAACTTTACAACATTATGCCAGACACCAAAGACTTTACAACATTATGAACCAAAGACTTTACAATATTATGCAAGACACCAAAAACTTTACAACATCATGCAAGACACCAAAGACTTTACAACATTATGCTAGACACCAAAAACTTTACAAAATTATGCAAGACACCAAAGACTTTACAACATCATGCAAGACAACAAAGACTTTATAACATCATGCAAGACACCAAAGACTTTACAACATTATGCAAGACACTAAAAACTTGACATGATCATGCAAGACAACAAATACTTTACAACATCATGCAAGACACCAAAGACTTTATAACATCATGCAAGACACCAAAGACTTTACAACATTATGCTAGACACCAAAGACTTTACAACATCATGCAAGAAAACAAAGACTTTATAACATCATGCAAGACACCAAAGACTTTACAACATTATGCTAGACACCAAAAACTTTACAAAATTATGCTAGACACCAAAGACTTTACAACATTATGCAAGACACCAAAGACTTTACAACATTATGCAAGACACTAAAAACTTGACATTATCATGCAAGACAACAAAGACTTTACAACATTATGCAAGACACCAAAGACTTTACAACATTATGCAAGACACTAAAAACTTGACATCATCATGCAAGACACCAAAGACTTTACAACATTATGCAAGACACCAAAGACTTTACAACATCATGCAAGACACCAAAGACTTTACAACATTATGCAAGACACCAAAGACTTTACAACATCATGCAAGACACCAAAGACTTTACAACATTATGCAAGACACCAAAGACTTTACAACATCATGCAAGACAACAAAGACTTTACAACATTATGCTTGACACCAAACACTTTACAACATTATGCAAGACACCAAAGACTTTACAACATTATGCAAGACACTAAAGACTTTACAACATCATGCAAGACACTAAAAACTTGACAGCATCATGCAAGACAACAAATACTTTACAACATTATGCAAGACAACAAAGACTTAATAACATCATGCAAGACACCAAAGACTTTACAACATTATGCAAGACACCAAAGACTTTACAACATCATGCAAGACACCAAAGACTTTACAACATTATGCAAGACACTAAAGACTTTACAACATCATGCAAGACACCAAAGACTTTACAACATTATGTAAGACACCAAAAAGTTTACAACATTATGCAAGACAACAAAGACTTTACAACATTATAAACCAAAGACTTTACAATATTATGCAAGACACTAAAAACTTGACAACATCATGTAAGACACCAAAGACTTTACAACATTATGCAAGACACCAAAGACTTTACAACATCATGCAAGACAACAAAGACTTTACAACATCATGCAATAAAGAAAGACTTTACAACATTATGCTAGACACTAAAAACTTTACAACATTATGTAAGACACCAAAGACTTTACAACATCATGCAAGAGACCAAAGACTTTACAACATTATGTAAGACACCAAAAACTTTACAGCATCATGCAAGACTTCATTGTCTCTGGTATTGGCCAATATATACATGGAATGCTTAAAAAAATGGCATTAGGATCCACATCACTTAAAGGATTAATATGTGGATATGACATTCATACTCTTGCCTTATCAGGAGGATGTGCAAGCATTGCTGGACAATGTCCATCTATACAGGTCACCATGGAGAAGCAACATCACAAATTGTGTTAATAACTCACACTGAGTAAAGGTTCAGGTCATCCACACATCTAACTTTAACTTTAACTCGCTTAGGACAGTGTATTTTAGACGACGGTAGCTTTTTAGAAAAGTGCCAACTAATATAAATTTAGCTAAAATGGCGAATGAGACAAATGAATACGAAACATGAATATTATGAATATTGAGAATGTGTCACCATTTAGCAAGTGCTAAATTGAACAACAGGGTTTAATGAATGAAAGAGATAAAACACAAGTTAAAGAGCAAAGCATATTTATATATTAACAATTTTACAGAGATGTAAAAGATATTTTGAAAGAGTAAAGTTTGTTGAGAAAGTTGCAAGTTCTTGAACGAGGAAAATAAACAAGCGTTAGAAAAATGATCATTCATTTCAAATTCCCATTGCTTTCTGGTGGGAAGAAATACTGTGAAAAAATAGTTTGATAAGTGTTATTCAGACTCTACTCCATCGAAAACAATTGTTAAGAGGTGGTATACGTGGTCATATAGACACAAATGTTGCTGAACGCTCAGATCCCCCAAATTCGGCAGTTGTTCCAGAAAACATAAAAATAGTCCATAAATTCGTTTTGGCCAATCGTAAATTGAAGTTACGTGAGACAGCAGACGGGTTGAAGATATCAGAAAGCGGAGGTGTATTCACCATTTTGCACGATCATTTATCAATGGGGAAGCTGTGTTCAAAGTTGGTGTCTAAATTGATCAAAGATGCAAACATCAGCAGGCAAGGTTTTAGCCTCTGTATTTTGGGATTCTCAAGGTATTTTGTTCATCAATTACTTTGAGAAAAGAAGAACCATCAATAGACAATATTATATAGCATTATTATTTAAAGGAAGAAATCGCCAAAAATCAGCCGCAAATGAAGAAGAAAAAAAAAGTGCTCTTTCACCAATATATTGCACCATGTCAAAAATCGATCAAAACTAAATGAATTGTACTTCAAATTTCTTCTGCACCCACCCTATTCTCCAGATCTTGCCCCCAGTGACTACTGGCTGTTTGCAAATCTGAAAAGAATGCCCCAGGGAAATAGATTTGGCTCCAATGAAGAAGTGATATTAAAAACTGAGGTGTATCTGACAAAAACAAATCAGATTTTGAGGAAAGTTATGTCTCTTGCATTCCAGCCAGCTGACATTTTGGGATTGGACATGTCGCACAGTGACTTACAATTAATTACATCCTAATTATAAAGTAATTCTTCTTAAGTTGTAAATATATGATAAATAATTATATTTGTTGATCTATACAGACACGTTTTTATTCAATTCATTCTTTATATTCATGCCTTATCACCCACAAATACTACCACATTACTTTGAGTCGAATTTGTCCTAAAAGTTGCTGTTTTATTAGTTAGGCGCAGAGTGATGTATTAGAAGTGATAATACTTTTCTGACTAATATTACTTTTAATATTACTTTTACCTGACTTCATGGCTGGCAGTCAAATTCTTTATTTCCCATTCTTTCTGTTTTAGTGTTGTCTTCAATTCGTTTTGACTCTGCTCAAATGTCACCAATGCATTTTCCGTTTCCTGTTGACTGTTCTTCAAAATTTCCAATTCTTTGGCTGAAATTTTAACCTAAAATCACAGAGAAATACAATCTGTGCAATCAAAACGTTTGCAGATTGAATGGACATGAAATATAAGAATATTTGATTCTCCATTTTATCAAGATTAGCAATGTGTGGGTAAATAATTTAAATTTATTCTCTGAGCATGTTGAGTGTTGTTAAGAATGACAGTATATTGCATTAGCTATGCACACATGTAGAAAATAAAAGACAGTAAGCATAAATGATAGCAGAAACCTATTATATACAGATTAAACATACCAGTAAATACATTGCTCCCATACAGATAAAAATGCATAAGTCATTCACAAGAAAGCAAAAAATGCATTTTCCCCATGGCATCTATTCTATTAGAGGACGTTCTCAAAGCAGGTCCTCTCTGTTCAGTGTCCCATGTGCAAAAGAGGGTGAATTATAGTCTTTATTTTCGACCACATTTTCATATGAAATTTGCTACTAGATCTCATGTTGGCCCAAACCGTGACATTTGTTAAGAAGGTCTGTTTGATCAAAAATGATGTCATACAGTTTGGGGAAAGCGAGACATGTTGAAAAGTCACTGGAAGTCAAAACGAACAGACAATCTGTACCCTTATAGGCTTTATAGAACGCTTAAATATATGGTGGAATATTTCCATGATCACATGATCCCTAACGTTTGGCTTTCTAGCTCCCCAGATCTCAATATTTTGAACTACTATGTATAAAGCATAGTTGAGAAAAAGGTTAATGAGAACCCTCATTATACTAAATAATCTCTAAAAGTCTCAATAGTTAGGGTTAGGGTTGGAGTTAGGGTACGAGTTGGGGTTAGGGTTAGAGTAGTGTCCAATATGAACAAAGAACTACATGATCCTAGCATGTAATCGATACATACATAAATATAAAAGTTGAAGGAGACTTTAATAAATAAAATTACAAAATAATATATTATATCCTCAATATATTTGTCAGTGAAAAGATATAATTATTTCTAACAGTCATTTTGGTGTTTGTATATGTGGCGGAAACTTACCTGACCAGAGCAAGAGGAGGCAAATTTTTTGTATGCGTGCTTGTGGACATGGCAAACTTGCGAGATGAACGTCCATAAAACTATAATGGAATGACACAGTGCATACGGCATTGGCCAAAACGAGGCTAATTCAAGCATGACATTCTTGATTCTAAGTCGAGACTGAGAAGGTATAAAAAAGGTGTGTATTGGTTAAGGGGCAGTTTCGTCTCTGAGACTCGTGAAGACAAGATGCATCGTTCAGAAAGAGAGCGAAAAGGAAAGAAGATATATAGATATATATATAGAGTCCAGTTACAAAATTTTTGTGTGTGTGTGTGTGTGTGTGTGTGGTGGGGGGGAGTTCAGTATAAATCTGTCTTTAAATATGTTAAGCAGTTTGTACCTGCTGAAATGCACAAGCCCTCTTTACTTCGATTCATTTATTGTTTCTGCAATTCAAAAAATAACTATTTTTTTGGCTCTATCTATAGGTTTTTCCAGTATTGAATATTGCATAACCAGTATTGAAAATTGCATAACCAGTATTGAATATTGCATAACAAGTATTGAATATTGCATAACAAGTATTGAAGATGACTTATTCAATATTCGTTACTGAATAGTTTCTTACCATTACTGTTGATAAGTCGTTACTGGATGATTTACTAATTGAACTTTCTACAAACATGGCATAGCAATGGAGAAAGAGAGAATACAATTTTAGCTGTGAAGTATGGATTACAATGATATCAAAATTTTGCCACGACCATCAATTTCCAACTAGTGCACTACAAAACATATGGACCATGAAATCATAAGTGATCCCAGAATCAAGCACAAATAGATGAGGAGGAGGATGGCCTTTTGGCCAAGATCAAAGTGTAGTATCTGTTCCGATGGATACTGCACCCCATAGACTGGTATTGTCTTGGCCTTCGGGTCTTGATTTACGTCGGTCTATGGGTCTGTGTCCTGTGCAGTTCTAGGAGGTCCACCCTCCCAGGCTTTGCCTCCCCTTTTTGGGGAGGAGTAAGTTTATTGCTTACTGCCTGAGGCGCCCCTACCAGGTAATACCGACAAGGCTGCTCAGGCAATTTTTAAATGGCCAGAGTGCTCACCTTCTCGAGCGCTGGCTTATCTAATCCCATTTTCCTGACCTTGTGTCACATCTTACCGCTGTGGGAGGTAGATGAATAACTAGTTGAGGAGGAGGAGGAGGAGGAGGAGGAGGAGGAGGAGGAGGAAGCCGAATGGTATGAAATCAATTTTGATTAATTTTTGAATAGATTGAAAAATTACTTACATTTAGGAATTAATAAATAAAATAACGTTTTTTTCTGATTATTATTATATAAATATATTTACCTTATTCTTTTCTAAATTCATATTTTAAATCATACATTTAGCGTTTCATGACCACTGATCTAGAGAATCCTTACCTTGATCTGTTCGGTTTTCAAAGCATTGATCATTTCATCCATTTTTAGACGGAATCCGTGTTCCTTTTTCTTCAGAGCATCATCAAAACCTGATAAACAAAAAGAAAATGTTAGAATTTAGTGGCACAAATTTTCCATTTCTAATTTTTCTTAGTTTCACCTTTGATAAATTCCATTCTTTTTTCGTTGCCACTTTTTTCACAAAAATTCTAAACATTTTGAAACCTTGCTTTATTATGCACTTGCGTAGCTACTCGGCGTTGCGCGACAACAAAATAGAAGAATTAAAAAATGTGTAAAACATATTTTTAAAAACTTTTCTTTCTCTCTCTATTCCTCTCCCTCTCTTTCCGCCACCCCTATCAAGAAAGATTTCCTCTCCTCCAACTAATGACAGAACAAATACTCTGGTCCTAGTCTGAAGGCCAACAAAGTTTATTTCAGTTTGAGTTTCACGCCAAAGGTCGATTGAAGAAAAGAAAAAAATAATTGATCTAAATGAATCTTAGGAGCGTAGAAAGTGAACTTTTGGTTTACTCTTGGCAGACGCCTAACTCTCGCTTCCCTTATTTTGTCCTTTAGTCCTCACATTCCATGAGCGATGTTTCTGACAAAGGGGAAAGAATTGCTGTTTTATCGGTCAGAATCTATCTATCTAACACTTATCGTTGGCTAGTTTTTGACCTTGAAGTAGTATATATATATTTTTTTTAGTTTCTTACATCAAGTGGCTTAATGCTTTGTCTGGAGCGATTTCCATAAAAAAAAATATCGACACCCAAACTTACTAATTTTGTTACTGTTGACCGACAAAAGAATGATAAAAAAATGTGCCTATATTCTGTCTACGGCAATGCTGAAAAACTTTGTGAATGCATCGTGTAGTTTCTCACTTTTAGCTGAACACATAGACAAACTAAAACTGTCCTTTATATAATAGATTAAACTTATTGCTGTTATGTTTGTCGCTATCCACTTTTACCCCCCCCCCCCCCCTCTTCCTCACCATGATAGGGGTGATAGCAATATGCTGGTGTTAGAGCTAACAAGGCTCTAATGAAAAAGGAGGAGGAGTCAACATTAGTAACCACAAATTCATGGATTGAACATAAGAACATTGCTTCTGCACATGTGCAACCAGCATTTCTTTGTGTGTTCCCGGCCTAACCTTCCTGGACTTTGTATGCAATTGCTGGCCTTGCTGCTCTGAGTGTCGGGCATATAAACCTGTAATCCTGCAGGTATAGCGAATAGCTATGGTCAACAAGGAGGACTTCATGTAAACCAGACAATCCTGAAGCACAATCTTTGTGGGCTCTGGGTTAGGGTTAGATTTGCTCCTCCTCGTCCTTTTTCTTGACGATGCCGCCGGAAATGGAAGAATGACTTCAGTCCAACTTAGCAGAGGAAACAAATTCTCATAAGCCAATGAAAATATTATTCAGAAAGAAAAACTGAAATGTGATTGGAGAGGAGAAGCAAAACTTGTAGCAGTGTGGACCGTAGCTTGAATAAATTGTAGACGATTATTGCGTGTTTGAAATGTGCCACATTTGTATAAGATGTTGAAAAATGGATTAAAAAAATGGATAAAAACATAAATGCTGAACAAAAAGAAGAGATAAAACATGTTTAATGAATACACAAGATATTTATATATGTACCAATTTACAATTGAGTGAAAGTTATTTTGTGTGAGTAATTGTTTGTTTGAAAAGTTGTATTCTCATATTGTAGAATGTTTAGAGTAAGAAAAGTTACGAATGTTAGTATTGAATATGTCTATACATTTGTTTTCTGTCAGTGTGTATATGCATGTGACAGTGTGAAAGGATTAGGCATTGTGTGTGTGCATGTATATGACAGTGTGTGAGTGAGTTGAGAATAGTGATTTACTCTCCCTAGCCCCTAAAGGGCAGGGAAGCTGTGCATAATATCATGTTTGTAGACTGTCTTGTTTTTGGCCCAACTGGGTGAATGCTGAAATTTTGAACCCTATGTGCTGTGCAATCGGATCAAACGAGTGATTTTTATTTTGGGTGTGAAAAGTGATTTTCAAGTGCAACAGATAATTTTAGTATGTGGATGTAAGTGTACACTATTTTTGCTATTTTGTAAATATTCCATTAGAAGCAGTTTGTACAAAAAATGTACTTTCTTTTTTCTAAAGTGTTTTTTAGTCGTGGCTTATGGAATTTCGCACATGCCGTTGGTCATTTAATAGGATTGGGATGTCAATCGGATAAACTACATAAATATGATGCAGAGAAAGTAATTATGTTGCATTTATTCTGTTTTTAGATGTATGTAAACAATCGGAATATTCGATATTCCATTTTATATATTTTTATTGTGGCAGATATGTTAGAGCAGTTACTCCAACACACGGCCACCCTATTGAATATGTTGTGTTATCATGAATAACATGACCGTTTCGTCTTCCAACCAATTTCAGTGGAAATGTCGGGTGTGCTTGGTCCCGAGACTGTTAAATTTTTTCAAGACATTGGATGGAGGATTTCAACGTCTAGCCACGAGCCCCGTGAGTCAGCCTGGTTGTTCCAACGTATCTCCCTGGCTATCGTTCGTGGCAACACTATGTCAGTAACGGCGGCGTCACTTCCGTTCTTATCATCATCTGTTGACTCTCTCTTTCTTTCTCTGACAATTGTTTCAAGCCTTATTGTTTGTTTGTTTGTTTTATTGTTTGTTTGTTTTGTTTTTTTTTCTCATCTAACAGCACCACCCTCCCTGTTATTTGTGGCATGTAAATAAAAGTGATTAAAAGTTAAAAAACATGAAGTTGGAACACAAAGGGGGAAAAAAAGCAACAATAAAGAAATGGTAATAATAAAAGAATGGCTGAATATGCATATACACATATTTGTTACTCACAGAAAAGGTTTATCAAAGAGAAACGTAAGAGGGACATAATAAAACATCCAAATGAATAAATGCGAAAGGTTTTCCCATCTATCCGAACTATATTAACATAAAAAAAGGTTGTGCTTATTTAATTCTATGATACCAAATAAGATTTTGAAATACCGTATATATTAAATAACCGGTAATACTATTTTTGTGTCGGAGGCACTTCCACCCAAACCTTTTCTCACTCTCTTTCAGCATCGGGAATTCCGCCTTCCACTGAAAGTGGAAGTCTATAGGAAATTTCTAAAAATGATCACCCATCTTGTACTGATGTATCATGTGAATGTGATATATATATATATATATATATATATATATACCCAACAACACCTTTAGGTCTTCTTAATTTGCATATTTATTTTATAAAACTTCTAATAAATTAATATTCTGTAATATAGAGTTGTAATTTTGCATGGTCATATTTTCTTATATATATGCAATAATTTCATCGATAATAAAATACCTGATATCGCAGGGATGCTGAGAACAGATGCTACACTTTGACTTAGCCTTAGCTAAAAAGCCAAGGAACCATAAAAATACTGTTTTTATGGTTAGGCATTTTTAAATGAATAAAAAAATGATTTAATCTATTATTGTATTATCTTTTAATGGAGGTGGTAGTGTAGTATCGGTTCTGTTGTCATAAGAATTATCTCCTCCTTTTTTAATCCTCCCAGGTATAACATCTTCATTTTGAAGGAGGGGTAGTGTAGTATCTGTTCTGTTGCCATGATATCATACTCACAGGCATTATTTTCTCCTTTTATGGCTCGATCCTTCCAGATATTAACTCCTTTTTTTTGGGGGGGGGGCATTATAATATATGTTCGTTCCTTATGATACCATCCTTCCATGATTATCTTTTCAGTTTGGAGGGGGGAAAGTGTAGTTCTGTTCTGTTGTTAGTCACGATATCATCATCATCTCAGTTATACCTCCTCCTTTTGTAGTATGTTCATTCACCATGATATCATCTTCGCAGGCTGGTATAGTGATACATAAAGGGGGGGGGGGTGAAAATTACAACGAAAGAAAATTACTAACGAAAGATTCCTCATTAAAAGTCTGTAGAAATGTCCTGTAGGGAATGAACGGCAGATTTAATCTTCCTCTGAGATTATAAGATCTAAACTTGTCTTTAAAATTCACATTACACATCCATCACATCATTCATATTAGTTCGCTTTGTGCCACGCATGTCCTCAACCCTCACTGACCAAGTTTCACCTCTACACATCATCACACACATCACATTTGTATGAGAAAAGGGCTGATGCATAGATATCCATCTTCTGGCCTTGCTGGGTATGAAGAAAAACGGCTTACCATAGTTTGGTTATAAGGACAAACTTCTTTTTCTACAATTTAATTCATAGTTTCATCAGCACTAGACATGGTTGGGAAAAAGTTTTGTTAACCAGAATACAAAAATATGTTGAGTCAGTAGATATGCAAGTACTATAAAATGAGTTCGAGTCTGGGTCTTTCATCTCACCTATCCTAAATCATGGCTAATTACGAGACAGGCATACAACGACTTGTCACGTTGACATTTAAAAACTGATTGTTGAAAGAGAGCGAGAAATGGTTTGAGTAGAAGTGCCTCCAAAGCCAAATTGTTTTGACCGGACAACGTATCAATCACTCCGTGAGTGAGAATATGCTAGCGCAAAAGAAAATATATCGTAATTATATAACTGCTACAAACCTCTACACACAATCGAAATAAATATGGATTGCCAGGGTACACACATTATAGAGAATGAATATACAACTTACTTTGGTATTGTTTGGGAACTATTCTTGATACAGATGCTTTGACCAGTAGAACAAAGGCAAGCTGTCTGGGAGTCTCATCTTAACTGCCCAGAAGCGAGATCTGATGACACAGTGTCAACAATATAAAACGATATAAAAACTTAGCATTGGGATGAAACACGTCCACCTAGTTTCAAACCCAATCCGGAAAGAGATTCAGTCTTAATTTT
This sequence comes from Sepiola atlantica, assembly GCA_963556195.1. Taxonomy (NCBI): domain Eukaryota; kingdom Metazoa; phylum Mollusca; class Cephalopoda; order Sepiida; family Sepiolidae; genus Sepiola; species Sepiola atlantica. The sequence goes on along the minus strand of OY744551.1, from coordinate 20,121,479 downwards.
GAATCTAGCACTACACATATGCAAGTCTTTTTTGTACTTCAAAATTGAAGAGGTAATTCTCACTTTTGGTAAGTATTAATTGAATATCGTTCAGGGTAAATAACTGAATATACTTTGCCAACTCATATCTCGATGAGAAACTTTTCGGTCAGAAAATTATGAAACTAAAGAAAAATTGAATTAAAATTGAGATGAAAGAAATACGTTTAAAATATTTTACTTTTTTGATTTTTCAAAATAAACTTTTTGCATTTTTGAAAACTAAAAAATACATTTTCAAACTAATTTTAATGAAATGTTTGACAGAAATGCTTATAAGAAATCTTTTACAGGCAATTTCAAATAAAAATTTGAAAAGCAAATTTATAAAAAATATATTTCCATATAAAAACGTCCAAATAAAATGGATGTGTAACATTTTAAATGTGTTTGCTTTTGCCTTTTTATTTGTATATTTATAAAGTTGGGTCATTTCTCACACTAACAGTGAGATTAAAACACCACAAAATAGAAGAACAATATCTTTCTGATATACTGATTCTGGTATATCATTCATCCTGGGTGGGTTGAGCCGGCTTTCTTCAAAAGGGGAAGTTTCTAAGAAATATTAAATTCACGTTTTACTTTCTTTTGATTATAACTTGCAAATTGATACTTATAGAAAGAAAAAATCTGAATAAAAATACTAATATGGGGTTCAGGAGTGGGAACAGGAGTTTCTTGGTTTCCTCAATTTTCCTGGGCAAAGCCAGGAAACGAGTCCCATTAGTAAGTTTATAAAAGGTTTTGAATAGGTTTTTTTACCAACGAATTTTACAACACCTACAAAACTCATTCATAATCATTCATTTCATAATCTTATTTCTCTTGGTCAGACATCTGCAATTCCAGTCTCCAGGTTTGGTAGTCTTGAGGATTGATTCCATTCAAGTTCCATTATCTAAGATCCTTGTTGATGGTCTGCATCCAATCTTTTTGGGGGCGTCCAACATTCCTTCGGCTGTCCATCTCAGGGTCTCTGCATTTTCTTATCCAAGACTCGTCCTTCTCAACGTGGTCAAACCAACATAGCTGACCGATCAAGCTTTGGTATATTCAGCTTCACTAACAAAGGGTCAGAGCTGATATGATGGGTTTGATCTGACCCAATATTGCAGATTTATCTGATCTTTGCCCTGTCATTATGCTGAAAATATTTTAAACAAATTTTCACTAAAAATATGGATGAATGTTTTCACATGAAACTCCACTCCATAAACATCACGAACTTCTCACCCTTTTATTATAGATATTCGGGTTCAATTGTACATTACACAGGAACATTACGTTTGGTTTGATATTTTCTCAAATATTGAATAAAATCGATTAAAATTCTAACTTACTATCAGGCATGTGTACACTGTGTGATGATGATGTATAGAAGTGAAACCTGGCCAGTGAGGGTTGAGGACATGCGTGGCATAAAGAGAAATAATATGAATGATAAAATGGATGTGTAATGTGAATTTTAAAGGCAAGCTTAGATCTAATGACCCCAGAGGAAGATTAAATCTGGACAGTATAGGGAGGTGTGTGTTGAAAGAATGGATGAGAGTTCTTGGATTAGTAGATGTAGAACAGTTGATGTAGCAAGATCAGTTAGTAGGGAAAGGCCAAGGAAAAACTGAAGTGAAAAGAATTGACTTGAGAGTACGAGAGATAAATAAAAAGATGGTCAGATCTAGGTTAGTTTGGAAGTCAATTTCTAGAAACCTTCAAACAAATGCCAACATGTGAAACCGAATATGACGATGACTTTTCAATGAATATAAAGTTGAATATTTCTACTACCAATCGCAGCCATTTTTTGCCAATAATTTGTTATTTTAAAATTATCAACTAGTTTACAAATCAAAACAATGGTAAAAGATCAGATAAAACTGTCTTTCCATGTTGATATCAAGATTGGAATGGAAAAGTATTACTTACTGACAGTCAACTCTCTCTTCTGTAATTCAAAAGATTCTTCAGTTCGCAACAACTGCTCGTCTAATTTTCGTTTCATGTTTTCATATTCTCTTCGTTCTTGATCCAATTTAAATTCTTTGCCCCTAGACATTCAAAAGAAAAAAGGTGAGTACATGAATCAGAAGTCAAATAAAAATGCATAAATAATCAGGATAATAGAATAGAAAAAATGTGATCTATTGGGTCAGCCATACAGCTCGGGTTAGATTGTTTGAATCAGGAAAAAGTGAGTTTGCAAAGCCAGTTTAATTGCAAAATGTATAAAAAGAAATTTCAGAAAGATCTATTTCTGCTTCCTACCTCTCTCGCTACAAGTTAAATAATATTACTACTTGCAGTAATATTCCCTTTTTTTATAATGGATATTCCAATCTTTTTTATTCTTTCATTTGTTTATTACCTTCGACTGTTAATAAACAATGAGAGAGAAAGAGAGAGTAGAGAGAGAGAGAGAGAGAGAGAGAGAGAGAGAGAGAGAGAGAGAGAGAGAGACAGACAGACAGACAGACAGAAAGAGAGAGAGTGAGAGAGAGAGAGTGAGAGAGAAAGAGAGAGTAGGAGAGAAAGAGAGTGTTGAATTGTCAACTGAATATAGTTCCACTCAACCAAGTTGTGATAAGGCCATCGACCTGATCACCGTACTACGTGATAATTACTGCGCTGCAGAGGTATCACGTGACATGAAAATTAGGCGCCAAATTTGTTCTTTCAAAATTGTATCTTCAGTCCGAGAATAAAAGTTGTGCAATACGCACGTATTATTGTTAACCCCATTCTATTCTTCTTGTCTTTTCTTCTATGTCTTTGTGACTCATAGTCTACCACGATGTTATGCTCTACCCCTCAAAGCTTAACAGAGAAAGAGAGTGAGAGAGAAAGAGAGAGTGAGAGAGAAAGTGAGAGAGAGAAAGTGAGAGAATGAAAGAGAGTGAGAGAGAAAGAGAAAGTGAGAGAATGAAAGAGAGTGAGAGAGAAAGAGAGAGAGAGAGAATGAGAGAGAGAGAAAGTGAGAGAGAAAGAGAGAGAAAGAGAGAGAGAGAGAAAGAGAGAGAGAGTGAGAGAGAGAATGAGAGAGTGAGAGAGAGAATGAGAAAGAAAGAGAGAGAAAGAGAGAGTGAAAGAGAAAGAGAGAGAGAGAGAGAGAGAGAGTAAATAAGTTTGTGGACTTTTTCGATGTTTTCCGTGACAACTACCAAATTTGGGTGACCTGAGCATTCAGCATCATTTGTGTCTGTACGACTGCGTTTAAACAACATTTACCAACTATTGCTTTGCTTGAACAGTATTTTTTCGCATCAGAAAGCAATGCTTTATCAACACACGAAATTCAGATTTAACCATCGTTTTGAAAATTTGTAACAATAGCTTCACTTAAATGATTGTAATTTGTAAACTAATAATCCAATTGGGTTCACATTTTAACGTGTGTCATTTGAAGGTTAGTACTTTATGAAAATCATATAAATTTTTTATTAGTTGCATCATTTATATGTCAGGCCCGGGACCTATTGAGTGATGTGTTATATATACTAGAAAACTACTTGTCCTAAGACGGCTAAAATAAATTCCCCGGGCAGAACTGTTTTGTACCACTTTTATGTCCCCTTACGAAGATGTAAATCAAGATATATACTAAACCTTATGTCCATATTACAATTACATGATTTTTATTCTAGAAAATGTCTAAAATTTAAGGCTTAAGCTTAAGGGGTCTTCAGAAGAAATTGAAATTCAAGGAATCTATAGATAAAAATTTAATGCAAATCTAAAATATTTGAATTTTCAAATGGGTGGTTGTTCCCATATTATCCCTTTCTAAAAACCCTTTAATACTCCAAAGGAACTGAAATTTGGGGAATATTTATCAATTGATGTCTAATATTTATTGTTACACTTTCACAAAAATTGGAGATGTCAGAATTTTTCCGAAGGGCATCCACCTTTTTTTACCTTCTTTGCATGAAACTGAATTAAACTAAACATAGCCCACATTTGGACCCCTATGCCTAACAGCTTGTTTTCGAAAATTCATAATGATCAGTTAATTAGTTTCGGAGTAAATCCTGTACATACAAATATATATATATATATATATATATATATATATATATGTACAGGATTTATATATAATATTATAATAATATTCATAAATAAATATTAAATTATATTTACCTACAGAGGACATCGTTTCGAGCTTATGCTCTCATCAGTGTAGGGATGTGATACTTCCAGACGGTCACAAGGCGCAAACCCGGTTCATAGAGTCAACCTTGATTCTGCACGCTTCCACTCTATCCTCTAGGCCACATGAAATTATCACCGGGTATGGGAGAAAATTAATTATATTTGTGCCAAATACAGCGAGCCGTAAACATCAAGACAATCTAGAGAACTCAACGAACTGAATCAAAGCCTTGCTTTGTAGCTTAAGTGAATATCTATTTTTAATATCTTCTAACAGTGCTCAACTTGTAATTTCTTAAAGGGGCTTTATAATAATATCCACACACACATTATATATATATATATATATATATATATATATATAACTTCTTTGTAAAATGGTAGGAAAAATCCTAGCAGAGTGCTCGATTAATTAAGAATTAAAGTTAAAAATTAAGAGCATAATATTTATTTATTCTGGTACAGAAAAATTAGTACAACATTCGTACCGTCGGTTTCAAGCACGGAAGGTCTTACCCATCCGGCTCTCTTAAGCTTCTGATGACAACAGAAGCTGAAGAGAGCCGGATGGGTAAGACCTTCCGTGCTTGAAACCGACGGTACGAATGTTGTACTAATTTTTCTGTACCAGAATAAATAAATATATATATATATATATATATATATATATATATATGGAGAGAGAGAGAGAGAGAGATTAGTTTGATATTCCACGTATGCTTCTAGAGATATTTTCATAATGATGAGTGGGTGGTGGTTGAAGCATAAAACGATGTCGTTGTTTTTTTTAATAATCTTTTATTATCAGAATAATTCAATATTTCAATGTCCTACATCTTCATTGTGAATGAATTAGTGTGGTGAAAAAGAACGGAAATAATATGCTAAAAATTGGACGATTATGTTGTTTTTTAGGCGGGGGATGTTGGCTAAGTGTTGTTTAAATGAGTTTAGAGGTTGTTTTTTTTTAAAGAACGCGATTATTTACATATAATAGATGGATATCAGGTATCTGCGAGACTGTTAGCGAAACTTGCGCTTATTGTTTTGAATCATCTGTTTACTTTCATCTTATAAATAAAATAAGTGACGGTGCTTATTTGGTATTTGAGATCGATCATATGTTTTGCTATATAAGTATAATTCTGCGTGTGTCTATTTTATTTAAAAAAAAAAAAAATAGACACACACAGAATTACACTAATATAGCGAAACACAAGATCTCAAATACAAAATAAGCACCGTCATTGTTTTTATTTACAATGTAAAAGTAAATAGAGACGCTTCTAAACAACAAGTCGAAGTGGTCGCAAACAGTCTCGCAGATACCTTATATCCAATTATTATTTGTAAATAGTTAAATAATCACACCCTTTAAAAAAACAGCCTCTAAACACATTTAAAGAACACTTAGCTGACATTTCCCCCACTCCACTCCCCCCAAACATATGATCGCCCAATTTTTAGCCTATTAATTCCCCGCATGTGGTTGGCTTCATTTCCGGGGGGGTTTTCACCACACTAATTCATTCACGACAAAGAAAGCAGGTCATTTGAAATATTAAATTATCATAATAAAAAATTATAAAAAAAACAACAATATTGTTTTATGTCTGAACCACCACCGACTCATCATTATGAAAATATTATTTTCACAATTCAAACTTCACTTATTCTTCACTTACTACCAACAGAGAGAAATCACTAAACAAGAAAAATGTTTGAATTACTTACTGTATAGGTAAAGGAGTTATCTACTCCTGTGTTGAAAGAGTAAACAGGAGTTATCTCCCCCTTAATATTATATATAGCAATCTGTGGAAGCGGCCATCTTGCTTTTTAGTAGCAAACAGTAACAGACGTTGGAAGGGGTATCTTCCAGGGGTATCTACACTTACATTCTGTAATTATCTATTTCAGTCTGTTTTTCTCGTAAAAGCTGTTGGAAATGCATCCGTAACTCCGTCTGTGATTTTTCAAATCCACCCAATTTCCTGAGACTTTCATCTTCTCTTATTTTCGCTTCACTGACTTCGATATTTGCAACATTCAATTTTGCTCCTAAATCTGCAAAATGACATAAAAAAAGAAAAAATTGTTAACCATTACAATTCTAAAATAAAAATGTTAAAAAAAAAAATTAGTACAAATAACCATAAAAAAAACAAATTGAGATTAATATGCGAGTGCAGGAGTATGTGCAACCTAATATATGTATATTATTTTAAATATACACACTGGAAAAGTGCTCTTGTGATCCCCAGAGGTCAATCAATGGGCTGGAAAATTCATATTGCTTTTTTATCCATAAAAATACCTGGCATAGTACCCAGGCATGGGATGGACCTGTAGATCTTGTCAGATCGTCCATCTAGGAGAAGGAAAACTCTGATGTAAAACCTATGGGACCAAGACAACAATAGGGACCCCAGATCATTAACACAAGACGCGGGACATATTTTGGAAGTCACCGGTTGACCTCGCAATACACGTGGTCTCTATTTACAAAACACTTGTAAATAAATCTTTTATTTATTTTACTAAATGCAGTATATTTCGGAATTTTTTTTTCTTTTAACATGTTAATATTTATTTTAAGGCAGAGAGTCTATAAATAAAACAAATAAAATATTAACATGTTTTCTTTTAAAACATGTTTTTGTGTCACTATTTACTTGCCTCCCCACGAGGGCAGAAATGGGGGGGGGGGGTATGAAATATTTATCACCGTACTTAAATAATCTTTCGTTTTGTAGGGAAAAATCAAGCTTCCCAAAAAGGGGCACTCTGGATCTTACCTCAGTTTAGAAGGATTTTTCCATACTACACTTTGCTCCTAGCCCGAGGAGGCAAAACAGAAGATTACGCAAGTTATTTTAATAAATAAACGAAATATATACGCTTTTTAAAAAATCGGCTGACTTGTAATCTTTCGTTTTACCTCCCCACGAGGGCGGAGTTAGACTTCAAAAATCAGTTTCTAAACGGAAGCAATTTAAAGTTTATGAAGTTTTTGTCCTTAAAAACTGATTTTTGAAGTAAATAGCGAAGTTTTATTTTTTAATAACAAATAAGTTATAAAAAGATTTTAAATAAAATTATGTATTTGTATCTTATTTCATTTGTTGCTTACAGAAAAAAATTTGCCTTAAAATAAATATTAACATGTTAAAAGAAAAAAAAATTCCGAAATATACTGCATTTAGTAAAATAAATAAAAGATTTATTTACAAGTGTTTTGTAAATAGAGACCACGTGTATTGCGAGGTCAACCGGTGACTTCCAAAATATGTCCCGCGTCTTGTGTTAATGATCTGGGGTCCCTATTGTTGTCTTGCTCCAACCTATGTACTGACTTCAAACGTTTTGGCACCAAACCACTAGAGGGGGGGGGGGGGGGCTCGCTAGTCCTGATCGACAACCTTCCTAGAGCTGGAAACTCAAACAAAAGTATCCGGTTTGCAAACCTACAATTGCTTAAAGAGTAAATAGACTCTGCTTATCATGTGGCTTTGCACTCCTTTGTCTATTAGCCAGGCGCAGAGGCTCATTCGCAGGGACACTTCAAAGACACCCAGTGCTTGGCCTTGTTTCCTTACTCGGGTAATGAATGCCACCCCATGCATCTCTATTTCTTGCCACTTAGTTTCACATGATTAGTCTGGGCCGCTCTTGTTCTGACAGACTGAAGGTACAGGTTTGAGAGCTTCTTTGGCCGCTGTTTCCGATTGGTAGTACAGGAGTCTTAACTCTTAGGTAGCGCTAAGAGTGGCTGCTTTATTAACAGTTGTATAATATCAGTATAACTGTCGTGCCACGTCGTACATGGAGAGGAACCCTGTACTTATCTCCAGTGGGCTTTCCTGAGGTCACAACCCCATAGATGAAGACTTGACTAATAGTCTACTTGTGTGAGCTTACTGGCCCACTTTGTCCAACCCACTCTATCCAAAAAACAAACAAAAATGACATTACAAACAAAAATAAGTTCCAACCAGACGCCCACCTAAAAACAACCAATATCCAAGGGCTTAGAACTAACCTTGATGATATAGAATCCTTTCTCCTTGTAAACTTCCCGGATATCCTCGCACTATAACTAAACTACACTCCTCAATCTTTTCTAATGACTGGATACCCCCCACACTGCCTTAGGACTCAAACAAACATATGCATGGACTCAGAGTCTATATTCGTAACACCCTTCCCTTAACTAGAGAACTCTAACCCTAACCCCTATTCTACCTAATTCTAACCCTTCCCTTAACTAGAGAACATAGTCTAGAATCAGATGATCAGGCCTAAATGTGCTTTAGATTAAGCTTACAACACAACGTTAGTTACTTATATTTCCTCTACTATTCTCATTCGACCCAGGATTGTACCCTGCTCAACTATGACTCTTATAGTATAGATCCGAGCACCAAAATACATGTATTTAGGATTTTAATGTTCACCACAGAACTTGGCTTGGTTTCTCATGCTATACAAATGCAGCTGGTAATAGCAGTCATAGTTTCTCTATTGCACATTCCCTTTCACAGACTGTCACTTCCCTGATCCACTTCCCAGATCGTGAGGATCAGCAAGTTTCACTTCTCAACCTATTCTTGATTTCATTGCCCGAGATTTGTGTGACAGATACCCATAGCCAACTCAAAAACACTAATCACCTTGTGATAATAGTTGATATCATCCTAAACTTTCGACCCCAAGCTGAAGAGTTGTTACTCCAAATGATACTACAAACGGACGAGTTGGGAATCCATCAGAAATCACATCAGAAATGAAAAAATACTAGTCAATAATCTAAGAATAACCAAAATAATCAAAAAGAAAATGGCCGCAATACATAAAAATTCAATTTTATAAACGTTAAAAAGTTAATGTGAATATTTACTTTGTTGCTGTCCTATTCTAAATAATCTATTTCAACAGGCAAATTAAAAAACTGTGCTGTTTTTTTTTTCAAAATATTTTTTGTTCCAATCAAAGGAAAGTAACGCTATATGGACGAATACAAAGTTATCCCAAAAAAAGATTTTTTTTTAACAACATGCTGTAATGATTCACCAGGAAAACTGACAAACCAGAATCATATATTGATTTTGTAGGAAGAAAGCCATTGATGACAAAAAATCGTGAAAGAGACTAACTTTACTTTATATATTAAATAAGATTGAGAATATAAAAAGGGACTCAACCTTTGACCATTATTTCAAAACGATCAAGTTCCTTGTCTCTTTGTGAAATCAACTGGATATTATATTGAAAAGATTCTTTTAATTTGGTGTATTTTTTTTCAAGATATTCCAGTTTGGTAGATTTTTCTGTACATGACTCTTCCAAAGATTCCACTCTGAAAAAAGAAAGAAAGAAACAAATATATATATATATATATATATATATATATATATATATATATATATATATATATATATATATATGAGGATAAAATACACTATATGTCATAAAATGAAATGTTGTGGAGACAAAATGTAGTAAAAAACAAAATGGAAAAAACAAATTAAACAGGAAAAAACAAGAGACTGACTAATACACTAGTCATACACAGATATACTTTTAACCACAATTTTGATTTTACAAACCACACCCTCCTTCTTTTTGTGAGGGCAGGTGGTAGTGTAGTATCTTTTCTGTTGTCATGATATTATATTCACAGGTATTATTCACAGGCATTACCTTCTACCAGGTATTACCTTATCTATTTTGGAAGGAGTATTGTAGTACCTGTACTGTTGGCATGATATTATCCTACCAGAAATCACAGCGTTCTTTGAGGATTAGTGTAGTATATGTTCGTTTATACCTCGTCCTTTGGCGTTCAGTGTATGTAGCTCGTTCATCATGATTTCATCCTACCAGCCTAGCAAAAGTATGCAACTGGAGGGAGCATATATTTGTTAGTATATATATATATATATATATATATATATATATATATATATATATATATATATATATATTTCGGCAGCAAGTTGTTATTGATACAAGTCTGATTGAAGACTACAGAATTTTTGAGTTTCGTATTTTTTTAATTACTGTCACGACTATGCAAGCAAGTTTTCGGGTCTCTGGTGATAATTCGTGGAGTATGGCTCCAAGAGTTCTTTTATCGGCCATCTCGAGCGCTTTCGATCTTCGCGATCGTCTTCAGGAGTTGGTTTGTTTTCTTATCGTTATGTTGTTGTTGTCATTTTTTGTGTTTTTTAAATTATTTTTTAGGAAGTTTTGGCAGGAGAAGAAGAAAAAAGAAAGGGAGATGTTGTTTATTTATGAATTTATTGTTTTTATTAATTTTTTTTATATAATATGAGTTTGTATATTTATTTTACTTTTTTTTAAATTTAATTATGGAAGACGTTTAATAAATTAGTACCGATGTCAAAGGCTATTTTAATTATGTTAGGTTGTTTCTTTTTTATATATAGTGCTTCTAGCATTTTTAATCGGCATGTACAATTATTTTTGTGCATGATTTTAGTGTTAGTTGTTAATATTTTTCTTATCTCGGCTGACTGCAGTATTTTTTGTGTGAAATGATGTGGCATTGAATTGCACTGGTGTCGGATAGATGATATGTAAGATATCGGGAGAGAGTTGTTGTTGTGTAGCCAATGTAGGTACTATATTTTTTGCTTTGGTTATTAGGAAGACATTCCTCAAATGAGCATGTGAACATATATAATACGTTTTTTTGGCTCCTAGTTGAGTTAATAGTGTTATTATTTTTTATTATTAAGTTTAACGTTTTAAATTTTGTATAGTAGATTGTTAGTTTAATTTTCTTATGTTGTTCAATAGGTTTAGTAAATCGATGTATTAGGTCAATTATTGCTTTTTCATCGAGTTTTATAATTAGGGTGCATTTGATTTTTATAATATAGATGAAAAGTGTTTTTGTTAGTTTTATTTTTATTTTTATGGTGTATGGAGTTTACATATAATTTGAAAAAAAACATAGTTTGAAAAAGAAATAGTTTAAAAAATAAATAAAATTAATATAAACAATAAATACATAAATAAGAAACAGATTCAGTTACATCCCTTTCTTTTTTCTTTTTCTCCCACCAAAACTACCTTGAAAATAATTTTTTAAAAAACACAAAAACAACAACATAATGATAAGAAAACAAACCAACTTTTGAAGACGATCACGAAGATTGAAAGCACTCAAGATCGCTGATAAAAGAACTCTCGAAGCCATACTCCACAAATTACCACCAGAGACCCGAAAACTTGCTCGCCGAGTTGAGACACTAACAAAAAAAATTACAAAATGCGAAAATTCAGTAGTCTTCAATCAGACATCTACATAAATGCTAAATTTTCCCAATATTTGCACATTCATCATATAAACAAAAATTGCACTATTGTTCTGAAATCACAATTGCACAATATTTACCTGAAATATCATTACCATGTACATCTAATTTGCATAGAATCTTTTAAAGTTTTTATTTAATAAATAATTCTGCTCTGTTATTCGTTTTTAATTTTATTGTATCATTTTGCTCAGTATAATAAATAGTTTTATGTATATTAGAAAATATGGCTAAGTGTAAAACCTTTTTTATTAAAAGGTTTTACACTTAGCCAGTTTTACACTTATTTTATTCATAATTTTTTGTTTAAAACAAAAAAATATGAATAAAAATTTTAGAGGGTGTCAACATTTTTTATCACTGTTTTTTTTTCTTCTTTAGATTAAACATCAACTTTTCAGAATATAATTTACTTTTTAAAACATCTATTTAATATTTAGATGAGGAGATTTGTTTTATACATTAAGTTAATGTAAATAGCTCCTTGGTCATTTTCTTTTAAACTTTGTGGTTTAGTGCCATATTTTTAAAATAGAATTAAAAATTGGTGATTACTCGATGAAGAATAAAAATATATTCAGCAATTCAAATTTAAGAATGTGGTGTCGTTGTCGTAAACATCCATTAAGGAATTTGATTGGTTTCATAGTTTGCGTTTGACTGTTTTATGTAAGTATTTATTTATCTTGAGGAGGTTAGACACAAGGTCAAGTGAGGTTTTGAAAAACCAGTGTACTAAAAAAAGTACACTCTGACCTACAAAAAATGCTTGAGTAGCACTGACGGCATTCCTCGGTAGGGGCGCTCCAGGCAATTAGCAATAAACCAACCCCTTTTTCAAAGAGAGAAGTTAAAGCCTGGGAGGATGGATCCCCTGGGACTGAACAGAACCATACCATAGCCCAACAGCAACAAAGTCACCGTCAGACTGATTGTCACAGACGTATCCTCAACTGGTATGAAAAAAACCTACTCAGGCTGTGTCAGCATCAGGTAAGTAGGTTTAAACATTAATTTATAGAGATGAATAAATTTGAAATTCTGTGGTCTTTGGAAATATTCAAAAGTTCTCACCTCATCCGAAATGCTTCGTACCATTCTTGTTCTTTCTCTGCCACAAGCTGTTTCCAGTTTTCTTTGGAAGATGATGTCTTTCGCATGGTCAGAACTGAAAACAAAAAGCAAAGGTAAAACTTGATTAAAACTGTTCACCACACAAATGTACTTTCATCTACATATGACTTAGATGGAATCGCTGTGTAGCAAAATTAGAGACAGGTGTGTAAAAATAAGGTTAAAAATAGAAATTTCCACACTAAATTAGATTAAGTAGAAAAGTGGAAATTTTCATTAGAAGTTAAAAGTTTAGAATTTTGGCTACATGTCATGATATTGCATCATAGATAGAAATTCGCTAATGGCACATAATGGATAAGCTGATCAAATCTTTCTCTTTTTCCTGGAACACGAGAGAGAGAGAGAGAGAGAGAGAGAGAGAGAGAGAGAGAGAGAGAGAGAGAGAGAGAGAGAGATAATTAACAAGTCTTAGAAAACTGGTTAATTGCTTTGCCTCCTAAGGGGGTGTATCTGCACAATTGCCTCTACTTTTTTAGAGTCTGGTTTGATATCATCCTTTGAGATGATGTGACCGAAAAAAGGTATCTCAGATGCCTTCACCACAAACTTCTCAGGGTTGAATCTGCAGTTTCCCTTGCTCTGAAAAGTTAGCTGTCTGAGTACTTCGTCATGATCACTCCCATCTTCTTTGAAACCATAGACGATCATAGCGTCACATATGGAAACAACATTTTTTATGTCGCCAAAGTATTCTGCTATAGCTCGCTGAAATTCGTCCTGGGCACACTTATCGTCATGGGAAACTTGTTGAACATTGTGGCGGAATTGATGATCTTGAGCCAGAATCGAGCGGTGGAGATGGCCCGGACTTACTTCATCCCCGCAGTAAGAGGGTCCGCCTTTGCCTGGCTTGCAGATGGAAAGGGAAATAAGTTTTGGCTTACTAGTTTTCTAGTGAGGATTGAACTCGCAACCTCGAAGTAACAAATCTATTGGCTGCTGCACAATAATACGTGGATTTGCCTTGACGACAAATAGTGAGCCAGCAGATTATGTTTTTTCTGATTGGTTAAGCGGAATTAATTGAAGGAAAATCTGCTAATAAAAAGAGATGAAAATCAGGAGAAGAGGAAGTGAGTGTCGAGTGAGATTCTGCGGTGAGCCGAATTATTTTTCGTTCATTTGAGCTCAAAGTTACACAGAGGGTTTTTGTGCTTCTACAGGAATTGAACCGAACTGGGTTTTTTTTTTTGTTTAATGTTCGGAGTCTAGTCATAGACTTCTGAATTGCTATTTTCAACATGTACTGTCCAAAGGCTGTTGTAAGCTTCCTAGACTTTTTATCCAAGTTCAAATGCCAGTATCCTGATTTAATGTCAACAATTGTGAACCATTTTGCACCATGTAGTTGAGATGTAATGTCTTCAAATGTTGAGGTGACAAAATGTGGTCTAAGAACCGGTTTGTTTAGGTCTCTATAGTCTGACTGAACCATTAAACTTAGTCATACATACAAATGAATTAACCCATGGTGTGGGTTCTGTCACTGGAGATATGATGCCTTGGTTTACCAGGGAGTTCAGTTCTGCTTTGAATTTATCTTTAAGAGCTATTGGTATTCGTCGAGGCGGGTGCACGACTGGTGATATTGTCGAATTTACATGAATGGTTTATTCACCAGGCAAACAGCCAATGGAATCAAATATGTCAGGAAATTCCCGAATTATGTGGTCCCTTGTTTGAAAATCGCCTTTCAAACTCGATCTTGGCACTGGAATTGGTTTCTTGTTGTGAAGAGGTCTTGATCTTTGGTTAGGGTTTGTCTGTTCTAAAGGTTCATTTGTGGCGGGAGTGTGAGACTCTATTAATAAATTTAAGGTTACTAGACCCAAATCTCATGAATATTTATCCCTCGGAATTTTCAACATGAAATGTTGCGTCCACAAATCTGTCACAAAACCTTATTCCTAGCCGACATGTCCCTTCCTGCATAATTTTGGTTATTCGGACTACATTTTTCATTTTGAGTGTTATCATCACAACGCGTTTCGGCCACTGTAACCTCTGGCCTTCTTCAGGTGTATCTCTTAGAACTTAGGAATATTTCTGTCGAACTCGGGAATCTGGACGGAACTTCAAACAGAACCCTTTATTTAATCCACGGGGGTAGCATGATCTTGTTCCGTCAACTGGGAGAAATCTTCAGTAATTCGTAATTCTTTGCATCGCCCACACCGAGGATTGAACCTTCAACCTTCAGATGACTATCACTTAGAACTAAATTTAACTTAGCACTATATCTATTGCGTCACGGGTCCTTGCGGACAAATTCATTTGATGTTTACTGACACTGTAGTAGTTCGTGTCTGGCTACACTAAAATTCGACCGCGAGATTACATATGGTTTGAAATATTTAATGTAAGTATTGACTGTCCTTGCTTCATCCTGGCGAAAAGTAAATGTGTCACTTATTTCCTGCTCCTCCACACTGGCCCATAGAAGAAGGTAGTTCAGTTTGACGTTGTCATCGATTTCTCGTAAGGGTCCTGAAGCTTGACTTGGCGTAAGAATCTGTCCATCTTCTTTGGAAGGTTCGAATTGAACCAGTCTATTGTCAGGAGAGGTATTTGGCAATTCGTCATAACGAATTACTATGAAAGTAAGGTGAAATCGTCTTATCTTTTAGCGAGTAGTGATGTGCACGTTGCGATCCTTTTTGTTATATTTTGTATTCAAGCTTGGTAAAATATCACTGTGTACCGAGATTTCCACTTTTTTTAAGGTCCGTGTTATTAGTTCTGTAATTCTGACACCATGTTACGATATTGCGTGCATGATTCGCCGTGATGGCTTGGATCGAAGAAGATAGAACAAGGAGCTGTTTTATTAGGGCTTAGCCATTATAGGAAGTACATCAAAATCAGGAGCAGATAATCCTATTAATATTAGGGGCTTAAGGGATTAACTAAGGGATGTTACTATTAAGTAAAACAGACAACGTACTTCATCAAGAGGATCACCCCTCTTATGACGAAAGACGCTGTGAAATCAGCAAATGCATCCTGTCGCGAGTGTCCGTCTATTGATCCTGCACCAATACGATGGCAACATGGAAAACTTGAATCCTCAAGTGTATGGCAAAGCTTGTGCATGGATGTCACCAACTATGAGGGTGTTCACTACCTGACACTTATCGCTTGCGGGCTTATCCGGTTTGCAATCTGGTGACTCTTGCGTCGAGAAGATTTTGCTGCTGTGATATTTTCTTCAGAATGTTTGCTGACACCTGGGGCTACATGACTGCGTTTCTGGTGTGCATCATCAGGGAATCGCATTATTGAGAGGTCTCATAGATCAATAAAGCGGATTACCGCTAGGAAACGATGTAGTGCTGAAGAGCAGTTTATTGGTAGAATATAATGCCGAAAGATAGTGCATGTAGTGCACTGACTCCGAAGCATGGAATCTATGAAAAGGGGGATACTGTGCTGGTGGGGGCCCAGCCAAACGGGTGCACTAGTGAATGGAGGACACAAACTGTGACAGAAGTAGGGAGTCCACAAATGATGTGTGCGGATGGAGTACCTTGCCATGTAAGAGACCTCCACCCATGTCCTCAGATGGTAAGTAATTCTAAAAACAGTGTCAAGCGATGGCGAATTGTGTGTGATGTTGATAGACGACAACGCCAATAACTCGTTCAAGTGAAAGTGACACTAACAGTGATGACAACGAAAATCAACAAGTCTCATAAGGACCAGCACAAGAAGCGACCAAACCCACTGTGCCACATCTCCAAAGAAGCTACAGACAAGGAGGCTACCCCACAGTTGCTACGGTTGTAATGATGAAAACAGAGGGGGGTGTAATGGGAAAATCTGATCCCCCAGAAATGAATAACAAAGAATTGGCTGTTCCATGCATAAAAGTCTCGAACTGCAAGTGATGTAATATTAAGAAGTGGGAAAGCATATTCTAACTTTCGATCTCTTGGTTACAAATGATTAATTTCGAGCTCCACATTAGGTGGAGGATTCGCCTGCTCATTAGTTAGCTCAGAACATCTTGAGCGTCAAGAGCATCACTTGTTGCCTGGAGGTGTCAGATCTTAGTTCGTTTAGCTATTATATTTCGGGACTTTGGGATTATCATGGAAATCGAAATACAATCCTATTCAAACTTTTACACCACAGATAGATAGATAGATAGATAGATAGATAGATAGATAGATAGATAGATAGATAGATAGATAGATAGATAGGCACAATTTATCGGAGGAGCCAATTATCTTGAAGCTTATAAAATAAAAATAGCAAAATAGAGAAAGGAATAAATTAAAAATTATCTCTACAAAAAAATAAAATGATTCAAACTTTACAAAATTGTAAACATGCACCAGTCGGTGTTTAGTGGGTTGCATGTTTGCAATGCATGCGAATAACAGGCTTGCTGCAAGTGAGAGATATTTGACCAAGAGAAGAGAAATCAGCCAAGATAAGGGAAATATCTCTGATTTGGGGTTGGCCACCCAGAATTCAATTTGTCCACTTGAAAATCTTATGGTTCTACAGATACGAAGTTCCCTCTGCGGTTATGACCCATTCGAGGTTTTCCAAAAATAATGGTCGGCCAGATACGGGAGCCCCTAGACATTATTTTTTTTATTGTCATAGATAAGGCTGGCCATTATTTTCAAGTGATATCTGGGTGGTCTTTCTGGTGTGGTTCCAGTGATATCTATATATAGAGAGAGTGGCAGGGGAGTTAGTTGTTTTATTGGTCATCTCTCTCTGAGAGAGATGGGCCCTTGGGTTCTTAGCTAATGGATTATGTTTGGTTGAACTTGTATTTTGATTTGGTCGAGCTAAGAATTCTCATTTGTAAGTCCATTGTTCAGTAGAAGAAAATAGCTATCATTGTAACCTCCCAAAAGAAATAAACCTTTGTTAATTGGAGTTGTAATTTTGTTTGGAGACAGAATCCTTCTGTTGCAGTACTGACTGGAACCATGCAATTGACACTGCGACTGGTGTCGCAATCGAGCAACGATTTGGTACAAGCACGAGTGGACGATCACAGCCTGTGCAGTGAACGCACACAGACGCTCGTTAACAAAATAAAATAACATATTTTCAAAAACATTTTAATTCACATTATTAGACAAATAATGATATTTGGTAAAATTGTATCCCTGCACCCACACACACACAAAATGAGATTCTACTTTTTTTAGGCGATTACATGTAAACAGCCTAAAAAACTCGACAATAAAAATAACAAATTATTTTAGAGTAGGGGATAAGTTTCGTATATAATGATCACCTACTTCCGGACCAAATAGCATTTTTGATTTTTAACGGAGATAAACTTTGTGTGTGTGTGTGTGTATCTTGGGCATTTTTTATTCTGAAACCGCGAACCGGATGTTTTCCAAGGTCAGCAATACTTAGTTTCTATTAGGAACAATTGCCTGCACATTTTGGTCAAGTTTCAGAGAAATTGAATGGATGGATGAAAAGTTATGGGGCAAAAAATGTCATTTTTTGCCATTTCGGGGCCTTTTGACCCCCTGGGGGGGCTAACCAGATTTTTTTTCAAAAATCGGAGAATGTCACCTTCTAACCTGACAAAAGTTACAACTTCATGCAAAATTTCAGAGAAATTCAATGGATGGTTGCAGAGAAAAATCCGGACGGACACACACACGGACGGAAATGCCTCAAAACATACGTCTCCCAATTTTTTAAATCGGGGGACCAATAATAATTAAATTTACATCTAAAATCATTGCCTTGTTCTTATTTATGCACAAACGAAATATGGTAGTTCAAAATAAAATAACACAAAAACTATTTGATACGTATTAGGCAAAAGTATTTGTGTGCACCAAAGATTACGGAAAAATATGAAGTAGAATTTTAGTAATAAATAAAATTCATTTCTTACTCATATTTTCGAGAATATGTTGAAGCGACGCTATTAGGCGTCTTCAAGCCAGCGCGCTGTAGAAGATTACCCTCCTTGTGGTTCGGAGTTCGTTGACTCCGAATAATAATTTTATTTTATTTCTTATTAAAATTCTACTCAATATTTTTCCGTAATTTCTAGTGTACACAAATAATTATAAGTATATCAAATAGTTTTCCTGTTATTATATTTTCAACTGCCATATTTCACTTGTGCATTAATCTAAATAAGAACCCATTGCCCTCTTCTGGGCAAACAAGAAAAAAGTTTTCGTTAAATAAATTCTGTAAAAAATAAAAATAGAATAAATAACTTTTTATATGTATCGTCTGCCTTCAGAAATTAAGAAATGTCGAAACTGCTTCAGGATTCTGATTCTCCATTCGTACTCGAAATTACTGACGTTATGACTGCAATTCTCGGAGTACCTATTCCTAATTAGTACCAAGCAAAAATGAATATTACTAATTTAAGTTTTGGTTTATTTTATTTTATCAGAAACAAAATTAAAACAAAAATACCCTCCTAACCCTAAGTTCGAGTGGCAACGCCCCCCCCCCCACTTCCGAACGAACTGAGCAAGAAAGAGAGTAGTTTATACAAGGTAGTACCTTTTGGGAGAGCCGTTGCCACCCTGACTTAGGGTTAACAGTGGGGTTAAAGAATATTTAAAGTTGCTGAAAAACGCTAAGCTTTAATCATAATTCGAGATATTTGCAAAATAAATATTAAAAATAAAAATTATTTAAAAAATCCGCAAAAAATCAGAAACCAATTTTTAAAAATTTCTTGAACTGTCAATAAAAAAAAAATCGAGCATTTTAATCGAGACGCAGATAGGAAAGAAGCCGAACGAATGGAGAAAGAGAGTAGACGACTTTAATTTGTCACCGCTACGAAAAACAGACAAAACTAGTCGTGAAAAAATGGCCGCCTCATTTGAGAACTAACGTTTTCAATCTAGCTTTACCTTTCAAAAAATAAAATAAAATAAAATTTGTAAATAATTATTAAATACATTTTTTACCTTTTTGGTTGTTCACTTAAAAGAAAAATTCACTTTGACTTTTTATCTCAGAAAACCGGGATCAAAAACATTTCTGTTGTTTTAAGTTTTCCTCTCCAATTTCTAATTCTTCGAATTAAATAAGTCATTCGATAATCAAAGTTTTGTTTATTTACAACAATAAACTAATTCAACATAATTAATAACAGAAAAAATATCTATCAAAAAGAATCGGTAGAAAGGACGCAAATGTACGCAGCACAAGTTCAAGCATGTTTGAATTGAGAACGTTACGTGACCCGTTTCTAAGTACGGGTGGCCAAAAGTGAAACAAACAAAAATATACCTTGAAAAATACCTGACCGGATCAACCCGGAATCAATTCAACTGTTCTCGGTCAGTGAAGGAGAAATCTTTCTAGACTGAGTTAATTTAAATTTTTGTTCCTACCCAGAGTACCCCTTTTGGAGGAGCTGGATCTCTCCACATTATAAACCGACCTTGTGTCAAACTCTGCTCTCGTGGGGAGGCAAGTAAATAAGAGCTTGGTTCAATTGTAGTATATTTATTTACCTCCTCTTCAGGAGGTTAAACACAAGGTCACGTGTAATTTTGCAGGCCCGGCGGGACAGTTATAAAAGTGGGGGGGGGTCTCCTAAAAAGTGTGGGGGGGCTGTTAAACACATGCATATCAACTTAATTATTGATGACCGTAAAGTGGGGGGGGGGGGGCAAGTCAAAAAGTGAGGGGGCTTGAGTCCCCCCTGCCCCCCCCCCGGGGGTCGCCGTCCATGTTTTGAAAAGCTAGCGCACTAGGATTAGTGCACTCTGGTCTTTAAGAAATACCCAAGCAGCCCCGTCGGCATTTCCCAGTAGGGCCAAGTCAGGCAATTAGCGATAAACTAACCCCTTCTCAAAGAGAAGGTAAAGCCTGGGAGGGTGAACCTCCTGAGACTGAACAGAACCACAGATCAGAAGAAACCACAACAGCCGGACTGATCGTCGAGGACGTACCCTCAACTGGTATGAACACACCTACACAAGCTGTACCAGGTTGGAATATCTCACCGATTTTGTATGACTTTTCGCCAAATTTCGGATAAAATTAGACGACTTGTTGGGTCAGTATATGTTATAATTAAATATTATTTCTTTCTTAATAATAATCATTCGTTTTTTTATCTTCTCTCCATCTCTCTTTACCCTCTCTCTCTTTCTCTCCCCCCTCTCTCCCCTCTTTCACACTCTCTTTTAATTATTTACGTCATTCGCCTCCTCCCACTACTTCTCTTATTAATCTCCCTTTATTTACGTCATTCGCCTTTGTGACATCTTCCACAGTACACGATGACAAGAAAGCACAATAACAAAATAACAATATCCGTAGTTTCATAAGTATAATAAATCCTTCGGGTCGAGATGATTCGTCTAGTATATATTTACAGTCACTGTCAACATAGATGACTTGTGAACTTTCGGGTCACGGGTCGTCTATGCTCTCTGACGTAACACTTTTATTACTTCAGTATTTATGACGTCAGAAAGGATATTCTAGTGTTTTAGTGAATGAGGTTATCCCTTTGTGACATCATAAAGGATATTCCATGATGTCTTCCAACTGCTTTAGCGGATGATGTGACATCATCCAGTGTGCACAGGGACAAACAAGATAACAAGCATGATCTACATAATTTTACTAGTATACTAGAGCCTTGGGGTCTAGACGGTTCATCTCATACATATATAGTCACTGTCTACATAGATAACTCGAACCGAAAAAGATTTAGTCAAAAGTGTCTCACGTACAGCTTTTGTCAGTTTCCACGCGGCACATTATAATTGCCGCACATGATGTTTAAAGTGAGGATGAGATCGCCATGCAGCCATGCAGCCACTTACACTCCAACGAGTGCAGGTTGAGGGTCTATATTCGTTGTTCATAGGACTTTATATAGCGCTGGTGAATGATCCACATCGCTAGCCTCTGAACTTACTCCAGGTGCTGGATATCCCGAACGAGATAGAGAGATGAAACTTAGATGTGTTACACAATCATTGGCAAGATATCATTCCGAGTTATTAAATTTCTCTCCTAACTAATGGAAAATGCCTTAATGCGTCGAACCCTGTTCTGAGCGAACAGCAACAACAAAAGCAGCAGCAGCTGCGAACAACAATAACAAAAGCAGCAGCAGTAAAAATCGATTTCTGTAAAATACTCGATTTTGATTGGTTAGATACTTAATTCTGTTAGTTATCGAGATCCGACTTTAACCAATTAGAAACAGTCGCGCTAAGTACTGGTTGGGTGTCGACTACATAAGCAAGAACTCAAGCACACCCAGGGAGAAGAAAAAGAGCAGCAAAACAGATCTTTGTCCGTCACAAAATGACCAAATTAACCCTGGCCGTTAGACTACTAGTTCTTGACAGACAAAGACAATCCACTATTATCATTATCACGATTAACCCAATCCATCAAAAAATATATCAAATATTTCATCACTATTTGGCAGATGAGAATTAGCTATGACCTAATTGCGATGAGGCCCACAACATATTATCAGGAATGACTGGAGAACGTCGAAACACCATTATTATTGCTATCATCAAAAAGTCATGAGACAAAACAAAGCTTTCATTAACAACATCCCTTTGGCATTGAGCAGACGACTATTTTCTTCCGCTATTATCAGAAAAATGAATCATTGCAATCAGTTAAAAGTTCATCCTGTGTTTGTCTGTTATTTTTCTTGTCAGTTATATAACAGATGCCATATTCGAGAATAGGTTACACCAGAGACATTATGGAGGAGGAGGTCCCTGGCTTTGGTATTATTATTTTGAGACAACGGTAACATCATTTTGGGTTTAGCCAGGAACCACTCCGTCCATTTAATATTTAAAAGGATGAAGGATAAATGTTTTATTATAGCGAAGGAAGAAACATTGGTATAAACAACATGTTGTCGGGGTTAAACACATCGCGACGTGTGTTTACTTTTGGAAAAGACGCCATCTTGAAGAAAACGTAACAGCAGCAGGAGTTACGTTTCTTTTTGCAAAAAAAAAAAAAAGGAAAAAAAAACAGACGCCATTTTCTGTGCAATGACTTTGCGAAAAAACTGGCCAGCTAATATTTTTCTTTTTTTCCTTTAAGGAATCCAAATGCGATTCACCGACTATGCAAATAACCTTACTTACATATTCGAGGCACCTTTCAACTATGTTTGTACAGCGAGAGATCTCTCCGGAAATTATTTGTCGAAATTAATCCTTTCCACAAGACCGACAACAGTGACTTAACACAATTTCCATGAGATCTCCGTCCTGTGCAGTTCTAGGAGGTCAACCCTCCCAGGCTTTGCCTCCCCTCTTTGGGGAGGAGTAAGTTTATTGCTTACTGCCTGAGGCGCCCCTACCGGGGAATGCCGACGGGGCTGCCGAGGCAATTTTTAAAAAGCCAGAGTTCTCACCTCTCGAGCGCTGGCTTATCTAATCCCACTTTCCTGACCTTGTGTCACATCTTACCTTGTGGGAGGTAGATAAATAACCAGGTCAACCCTCCCAGACTTCGCCTCCCCTCTTTGGGGAGGAGTAAGTTTATCACTTACTGCCTGAGGTGCCCCTACCGAGGAATGCCGACTGGGCAGCCCAGGCAATTTTTAATGGCCAGAATGCTCACTTTCTCGGGCGCTGGCTTTTCAAGCCCCACTTTCCCAACCAGACCTTGGGTCAAATCTTACCTTGTGGGAGTAAGATAAAAATGTCCTTGCGCCTAACCTCCTGAAGAGGAGGCAAATAATACTAATTCAGCCGGGGACTGGGCCTTTTGGCCAAGATCAAAGTGTAGTATCTGTTCCGATGGATACTACACCCTATAGACCGATATTGTCTTGGTTCCACCGGTCTAGTGGTTTGTCCTGTGCAGTTCTAGGAGGTCACCCTCCCAGGCTTTGCCTCCCCTCTTTGGGGTGGAGTAAGTTTATCGCTTACTGCCTGAGGCGCCCCTACCGGGGAATGCCGACAGGGCTGCCCAGGCATTTTTTGTAGGCCAGAGTGCTCACCTTCTCAAGCGCTGGCTTTTCAAATCCCACTTTTCTGACCTTGTGTCACATCTTACCTTGTGGGAGGAAGATAAATAAAACTAGTTCAGCCGGGGGGGTTAGGAGACCCCCACATCCGACTGGATGGATCAGTCGTCGAGCCAGGAAGCGGACAGCAGCAGCAGCAGCAAAGATACCTGAGAAGTCAACACTTGCCTCAGCTTGCATCTCCAGTTCCTGCTCCAGCTCTATCCTGCACCAGCACCCTGCACCCCTGCTCCTGACTCCTGCACCAGCACCCTGCAGTCCTGAACTCCTGCACCAGCATCCAGCAGCTCTGATTCATGCACCAGCGGCTCCAACTCCTTTCCCTTTTTCCAACAGCCCTTATCAGGGCTTTTGGCTAAGATCAAAGTGTAGTATCTGTTCCGATGGATACTGCACCCCATAGACTAGTATTGCCTTGACCTTCGGGGCTTGATTTACGCCGGTCTATGGGTCTGTCCTGTGCAGTTCTAGGAGGTCCACCCTCCCAGGCTTCACCTCCCCTCTTTGGGGAGGAGTAAGTTTATTGCTTACTGCCTGAGGCGCCCCTACCGGGGAATGCCGACGGGGCTGCCCATGCAATTTTTAAACCCCACTTTCCCGACCCGACCTTGGGTTACATCTTACTTGTGAGAGTAAGATAAAAACTGGCCTTGTGCCTAACTCCTGGAGAGGAGTAAATCAATACTCACACAACTACTGCAATATTTTTTCCTTTTTTTTAAACAGCCCTTATCAGGGCTACTCAGACAACTACTGCGAGATTCTTTTCTTTT
Source organism: Sepiola atlantica (assembly GCA_963556195.1). NCBI lineage: Eukaryota > Metazoa > Mollusca > Cephalopoda > Sepiida > Sepiolidae > Sepiola > Sepiola atlantica. The sequence goes on along the minus strand of OY744551.1, from coordinate 20,097,024 downwards.
TTTGCCATGCCAGCAACAGCAAGGGTACCTTGTCGACATCCATCAACAGCTACCCAGCCTGTCGTCCAGTTTGCTGTCACCGGAGACGCCACTCCCGTCTTTTCAAGTTTCTCCTGTTCCAGTGACGTCATCTCAAATCCCATCACTTCTTTGTTATTACCATTTCCTATAGTAAATAAACATACTCATCTTTGAACTGTTCACCAGTGTTTGTCCTCTCTTCTTTGTCATTGCCGTTTTAACATATTCTTGCCTGTGTCTCCTTTCTTAGTTGTGTGGCCGATCAACCCCAACGGTCGGTCCCGCAACAATGTGTACATATTAGAGGAAATACATGGGAGAGGTACATTTAATAACAGACAACAGGTTTTTGAGAAGAATACATCTATTAATAATGGAGATTATGTATATGTCTGTCTGTCTGAAGCCGAAACTCCATCAGAGTAATATTACTATTTAATTAGTCCGCCAGCTTCTTTATATACTACTACAAAAACTGCCGTAAACACTATGCGCATTTCTCAATTTACATAATTAATTGCTTTTACACTTCTAATAAATTAGTATTCGCAAATATACACTCATGATTGTTTTCTTTAGATTTCCACATGTATTTACACTATTTTGCTCGCTAATAATCTTACTTATAAATTATAATTATTTCTTTTATTATTTATATATATACATACATGAAATGAGTTACGTAGTTAATACATCTATGACAAAACTGATTAAACAGCCAGCGTTAATCCATTGAATTGGTTCTATCCCTCCGATTATTTATTATGGACGCAAGACGGCGCGTTATTTAAAATGTAAACAAAACACTGGCATTTACCGTGCTACTTTTACTCTGATTTTTTTTTATTAAAACGTTCTGAGTTTGTTTATTTTCTTAATCTTATTTAATACACAAATTCACTGAATCAAATTGTTTAATTAAAATAATAATTGATTTAAAAATTACTATTTAAAAACACGCACACACACACATTATAACGAATTTAGTTTAGGTAAACTTTTTCTTTTCGAGAATTAAAAAACTATTCGTGTTTACTGTATTTGATTTTTTAATACTTTCATTATAGATACACCTTTTCTTCCGATTTGAAAAACATCCAATATTATCATTTTTTCACAACCTCAACTGAATTTATGATTTCAATTTCACCTTATACGCTGTTAAGCTTTTATTTACAAACTGTTTTTATTATTCCATGTTTTATTTATTAAAATAAAGGATGTGATTTTTTTTTTCTTTTCTGTCAACAAAGAAACTAACACATTGTACTGGAAAACTATACAACTGATTTTAGAATCAAATTGTTTAATTAAAAAAAGGTCATTAAACAAACACATACACACACACATTCTAATGAATTTAATTTAGGTGAACTTTCTTAACTTTACATAATTAATCATGTTCACTGTATTTGATTTTTTAGTGTTTTTTCAATTTAGGACCCGCGCTAACTTTGACCCCGTCGTTAAGGTTAGGGTCAAGGTCAAAGTGGGGGTTAGAATTACGGTTTAGAGTTAGGGTTAGGTTTTTTTTTTTTTTTTCTTTTTAATTAAAAATATTTATATGTATGGGGGAGGATAAAAAAAAATTGGGGGGGGGCAAAAAATTTGTTTTTCTTTTTAAACTAAAAATATTTCTATTCATGGGGTAAAACAAAAATCGGGTTAGGGTCGAATTTTTTATTTAATTTATTTTCAACTAAAAATATTCTTTGTCGGAAACAAAGAAAATCAATGTCTAACCACCCAAGAAATATGACTGGGGCTCCATCGGTTTACGCGTGAGCGTTCATTTCTGACGTGGCAGCCTAGCAAAAATATGCGACCGGAGGGAGCATATATTTGCTAGTTATTATAATAACAAATATTTATACAACTAGTCTTACATGAATTCAAAGATCAGTTTGTGTGAAGAAAGTGTTCATTGAATTGTTCATTTTTGGTTTATGCAACTTGTGGTTTTGGTAGAGAAAGTTTGTTGGGTGTACACGAGTTTTGAGAAATGTCTGTATATATTTCCTAGTGTGAATATGTGTGTGAGAGTACAGAGATAATGTGACACTGTGTAAGTATGTGTAAGAGAGTGTATATAACTAAGAGTCATTGTGGCATCGTATATGCATGGCCTACTTAGTTCTATTAGTGCATGTCTCTGATACTGTTTGTTAGCTTGTTTCTTAAATGTGGCTAAAGTCGTGCGTGAACATTGAAGGCTTGTACGTGCGTTTCTTTGAAGGAGTCCTTTTGCTCTGCCTGCCGAAGGGCACGTTTCGGGTCTTGCTCTGATGTGTGTGTCTTGGATCTTTGCTGGTCTCTGACCGTTGAGATTTGCACTTATATTGGGGGTTAAGCACTTGATGCAGGCTCGCTATATGTTTTAGGGTTTAAATCGACCAAGGCTCAATCTTATTGACCGAAATTCTTATTAAGCCAAAATGTGTTAAAAGTTTCTTTGTTTTTAGAAAGTAAGGAGGAGAGCGCATCTCGACAGAAAGAGAGTGTCTCTCAAAGCCATTCGCTTCCTGGTGCACTTGTAGATCCCACTACAACACATACAGTGTCGACTGTCATGGGTGTAAAAGAGAAGAGTGGTAGATGAGAAAGAGCACACCGCAGGCCTTATTTTTTCTATTTTTTTTTTAAACAAGGCAGGCCGCCACTGTAGACGTAAGGGGATACTGAGAAAAAAGGGTGACGGTTTGGGGGGGGGGGGGTCAACCTAAATTGGAAGCTGCGCAGCGAGATGTCTGTTTACATTAGTTTTTAATTTCTGCATGTCAGTAACGCCAGGAAAACAGGGAGCAGGGAGGGAGTTTCAGAGTCCAGCAGCACGAGGAAAGAAGCTTTTGGAGTAGAAAGCTCTTCGGCATCTGGAGACCTCTGCAGTGAATGGATGGGATTTGGCAGATTGACGGGTTGGTCTAGTGAATTTATCAAAGCACAATCCATTGAAGTACTTGTAAAACAGGCACAAGGAAGCAACATTGCGGCGATTGGACAGAGGCTAGAGCTTGGTGGATAGTGAAGGACCTATCAAGTTGGCAACTCTTTTTTGGACCTTGTCTAAGAGGGAGAGACTAGTGGATGATGCCCAGCCCAGATGTGGCAACAATACTCCATGCATGGGCGGATGGCGGCTTTGTAGAGATATAGGATAATGTCAAGTGTGAGAAGTTTACTAGCACGGTAGAGGGAGCCCACCTTCTTTTCAGCAGCCCTGGCAATGTTTTCAATGTATTTATTCCAATTCATGTTATCTGTGAAAGTTAGGCCGAGGAGTTTGAATGATGAACTCTCAGGTAGGGTGTTATTTGGCATGACAATCGGTGGTTGAAGATGTTTTTTGTAGTTATTGAAGGAGAGTCACTTTGTATTTGCGGCATTAAAAGTTACCATCTATTTTTTACCCCATTCCACTACAGACTGGAGGATTCAGCCATTGCCTCAGATATGTGCGCACTGGTTTTGCCCACATGACGAGAGTAGAGTGTGGTGTCGTCAGCAAATATTCCTATCTCAGTCTCAATGACATCAGGGAGGTCATTTATAAAACTCAGGAACAGTAAAGGTCCAAGGAGTGATCCCTGGGGTACACCAGCATTTATGTCATGTTGTTTAGAAGAACGGCCATCGAGGACAACCTGGATCTTTCTTTTTGTTAGGAAAGAGTTAATTATATTAAATATTTTTCCAGTAATACCATATGAGTGCAGTTTTAGGAGAAGCCCTTCATGCCAGACCTTGTCAAAGGCCTTGGATATATCGAACGCTACCACCCTAGCTTCACCTGCCTTGTCCAGTGTATGGTATATGCGTTCAGAGATGACCGTTAGGATATCTGCAGTAGATCGTGCTTGTCTGAATCCGTATTGATGATCAGAAAGAAGTTTAGCATTAACTAGGTGCTGGAATATCGCTAGATTGATTAATGATTCAAAAATTTTAGCAAAGATCGGGAGTAGACTGATTGGGCGGTAGTTTAGAGGATCAGTTTTATCTCCAGAATTCTTGAAGACTGGTACCACAGAGGCAATTTTCCAACTATCAGGGAAACAAGATTCAGTAAGGCATTTGTTGTACAGTTTGGAGAGGACAGGGGCCAGCTCAGCAGAAGAAATGTCTTTATTACTATTACTGGTATAAGATCAGGCCCACAGGCTTTGGAGGTGTCAAGGTTTTTTATGATGTCTCTGACTTGAGATGGAATGATGACCAGGTTCTCAAGTGTGGCTTCAGTCTGCAATGGGAATTTAGGGACGGGAGTGGTTTGCTGAGTCCAAAGTGGAGTTTAAGGCGAAACGCTGAGCAAGTAGTTCAGCCTTATCAGTTGCCGTGCAAACAACATCGTTGTGATTGTTCTTAAGTTTCGAGCAGTAGGTAGCAACCCGAAATAAAAATAAATTCCTCTTTCTCTCCTTCTTCTTCCCTTTCGTTCTCTCTCTTCTTCCTTCTATCACTTTAGACGACGGCACCACCTGTTGCTCAGGCAACTGCCCGCTGTCTTACCCAAACATTGATTGCTCTTATAGTGCAGCCTCCTTCCCACAATCCGTCTCCGCCGGAAACACTTCCGTTTCCGTCGGAAGTACTTCCTTCCCATAAAACGCATTGCTCCTTCTCTTTCTTTTCCTTCTCTGTGCCCGGCTCCCCACACGAGGTAAGTTGTATGTTTGTCGTCGTCTCATTCAAATATACAACAGTGATTTGATAGCGGAGGAATTGTCCATTGTCCATTGTTCATCACACTATTGTAGATTTTCCAGAAATCACAAGTACCTAGTTTCCGTGACTGAATGCGTTTTTAGTTATCTCTGTATACCTTCTCTTTGCTTCATCTATCACTACTTTGCAATCATTTCTTGCCTCTACAAATTTATGTCTGTTCGCAGTTGACTTATAGCGGCCAAATTTTTGGAATGCCTTCTGCCTCTCAGCAATAGCAGCTGCACATTCTGAGGTGAACAATTTAGGAGAGTGGGGTTTGCTGAAGAATTTTCGCGTGGGGACATAAGCATCAATACCTGCTTTGATCCATTCGGTTAGCTTATTTGCACACTAATCAGCAGGGAGTGAGAAGCGTCGCTGGTGTGATCCCTAAGGGATTTAAAATTAGCCTGCTCATAGTTTCTCGTCGTTTTAAGCAATGGCTCTTCAGCTTTTGGATGAGTTTTTAAGGTGATAAGTATCATTACCACAACATGATCAGAGTTTCTGAATGGGCTATGGGCATTCACCACACACGCCTCGGGTAGTGAGATCAAAACAGGTCGAGAAGTGAGGCCGGCTGGTCCACACTATCAGAAAGGCAGGTCGGAAAAGGGACAGCCTGTGAGAGGTCGTGAGCTGAGGAGAAATTAAAAGTAGAGTTCCCAGCTGCATCAGTAACGCTAGAGAATCCCAACCAGTCACGGTGGTGTGCATTAAAATCCCCAAATACATGTCGAGTCGAGTGAGAGTGCTCTATCTAAGCTTTCAGAGACAGAGTCAAGTAGTGTACAGTCCTGGGTCGGAGGAGAACGATATAAGAAATATAAGTGACTAACTCTGTGATGTAAGGTCAATCTAAAACACATGTAGACTTGGTCATCTGATTCTAATCTATGTTCTCTAGTCAAGAGGAGGGTGTTCTGAACATAAACTCCTAGCCCATGCATATGTTTGTCAGAGTCCTTACGGTAGAGTGGAAGGTAATCAGTCATGTCAAAGTGATGAGAGGCGATTGAGGATTGAAGGTTCGTTTCACTTAGTGCTAGGATATCCGGGGAGTTTGTCAGGAGAAAAGTTTCTACGTCGTTAATGTTGGTTCTATTTGTGAATGCGAGCTTCAAGGGCGGAGGCGAAGATGTTTTTTGTTGGGTGTCTGGTTTAGGTTTGGTTTTCTTATTTTGTAAATTCATGTTTGTTTTGAGATAGAGTGGGGAGGGCAAAGTGGGTGCTTGTTTGGCGCCAATAAGCTCATACAACCAGTCCATTAGTTGTGACTTGGTCCATGGAGGTTGTGGCCTTGGAAAAGCCCACCAGGGATAACTGTAGGGTCCCTTTCCATGCGCGACATGGCACGTAGAGTTACCCACGATATTATGCAACTGTTGATGGAGCAGTCATTCTTAGCGCTACCTAAGAGTTTGGGCTCCTAACTGTTTAAGTGTCTTTGAGTTGTCCCTCTTGAGTCATCTCCTTATATGATGTGGGACAGTGGGGGTGAGCTCCCCTGTTTAGTTTGTTGTTGTTGTTGCTTGAGTAAGATGGCTGTTCATGGGTGTACGGTTGCAGGCAACAAGTGACCTGGATTAACATTGGTAGCAGAGGCTGTCTTCTTTGTGTGATAAGAAGTTATCTGTTTTGTTCAACAAAAGTTGAAACACATTTAAAAGAAAGATGGCTTCATTTAGTAAAACCCCACCCATTCTATCGAACCAGGATTCTTATGCAGAATGGAAACAAGACATTGGCATATGGTCTTTATTCACGGATTTGCCTAAAGAAAAACATGGCCCAGCAGTATTTTTGTCACTACCACAAAATATAAGAGAATGTGTTCGACATTTGGCAACCACGGATATTGGTACTCCAAATGGGTTAAATATAATTCTCAACAAATTAGACGAAATTTACTTAGTGGACGAGAACACGATGGCATATATGTCATTTAACGAATTTTACACCTACAAAAGAGAGACCGGGGTTAACAGAAATGAATTTTTGGTACGATACAAATTTTTATACCAAAAATTAAGGAAATTTGGAATCACTTTGCCAGAAGGAGTGCAGGCTTTGTTGTTCTGAATGCAGCAAATGTGTCAGAAGAAAATGAAAAATTGGCAAGAACCACATGTTTGAGCTTAACATATGCCACATTGAAGAAAGTGTTTTCAGACATTTCGTCAACGGAAGGTAAAACCGTCCCTGCTGTCAAGGAAGAAGTTGAAACAGTCAATTATAGTAACACAAGTAAAAAAAAAAAAAATTATTACCGGGATTACAATACAAATCCAACAGACAAGACAAGGTAAGATACTTCGTTGTTTTAGATGTAATTCAATTAAGCATTTTGCCCGAGACTGTACGAGTTTCAATTCTAGAAACAATATACACACTGTCATGGATTCAGACCAGGTGAACTTTACTTTGTTTAATGTTGATTCATGTTATCGACCAGTGATAAATGACTCTTATTCTAATGTAAAAATGTCCAATCTTGTGAAAGAGACATTGGGTATGGCAGTATTGGACTCTGCTTGTTCACGAACTGTTGCTGGAGAGCTTTGGTTTAATATATTCTTTGATATATTGAATGACCGAGATAAGCAGTTGGTGGAAACTGTTAGGTCTGACAGAACATTTTGCTTTGGAGATGGAGTGGAAGTGAAAGCCATTGAAACAGTTAAATTTCCTGTAACAATAGGGGGTATAAAAGGTGTCAGAGGTTATATTGAGGCTGACATCGTCAAAAATGATTTACCCGTTATTAAGTCATAAATCTATGAAAACTGCAGGAATACTACTAACTTGGAATCATGTGGATCAATGGAGACAATTTCCTCAAACAGAGAAAGTAAGTTATCAAGAACATGCAATTTTGCTTTCTTCTGAACAAGAACAAGGAAAAGATGTGATTGATCCAAAGAAAAGAGAATTGGAAAATATGGAAATTCATGAAGTATATGAATGTGTGCCTGATAAAGGGCAAAAATGTATATCAACAAGGTGGGTGATAACAGAAAAATTTGTGAAGGACAAAAAGATAATGAAGGCTCGTCTTGTTGCACGTGGTTATGAAGAAGATTCTCATAACCTAAAAACAGATTTTCCAACGTACAGCCGTGAGGCTATGCATCTCGTATTGTTAACGGCCTCGGTTATGACGTGGCTGGTGGAGACTCTTGATTTTACCTCCGCATTTCTACAAGGTAATATGCTGGAGAGAGAGGTATTTCTTAGACCACCATCTGATGTGTGTCCAGAATCACAAGTGTGGAAGCTGAAAAGATGTATTTATGGATTAAACGATGCACCTCGTTCATGGTACAAGCGAGTTAATCATGAGTTAACGCACTTAAAAGGAATGGTGAGTGCATATGACAATGCACTGTTTCTTTGGCATGATGCCACTGGTGAATTGATGGGCATTCTGGCAATACATGTTGATGATTTCATATTCTGTGGAAATGATTTATTTAAGAAAAATGTGATCGCAGAATTAGAAAAGATTTTCAAAATTAGGAAACATGAAAATGGAACATTCAAATTTTTGGGATTGAATGTTAAGCAAACAAAAAATGGGATTATTTTGGATCAAAATCTATATGCTTCGGTCTTATCCCCAATAGACATAAAGAAAGGAAGATCATTAAGAAAAAATGATGAATTGGGTCAAGAGGAGAAGACAGAGTTAAAAACATTGACAGGTCAAATGATGTGGGTATCCACCCAGACGAGACCAGATGTATCATTTGATGTGTGTAGAATGAGTAATATTGGAAAATATTCAAAGGTGAAGTTACTCTTCAAGGCAAACAAATCGCTAATAAGGTTACAATCAAGGACAGGATCCGTATCTTTTCCCCAACTTGGAAAACCTTTGGATCTGAATATTGTTTGTTATTCAGATGCCACCTATGCTAGTTTGGAGGATGGATCTTCACAGGGTGGTTTTATCATCTTTGTTTGTGGCAAGATGAACAGAATGGTTCCTATATGTTGGTCATCAAAAAAACTTGACCGGGTGACAAAAAGCCCGTTAGCTTCAGAGACTCTTGCGCTTAGTGAAGCAGCTGATGCCGGAATGTTGATAGTCGCAATGCTTCAAGAGATATTCAGACTACCTAGGTTGCCTGAAGTTCTTTGTAAAACGGACAATGCGTCTCTGGTAGAGACTTTAAAGTCATCAAATCTTGTGAGTGACCGGCGTCTCAGAGTTGATGTAGCCAGGGTGAAGGAAATGGTGAAGGAGGAGATCCAAATTGAATGGATCAGGGGTCGAGAACAGGTCGCGGAGTGCCTAACGAAGATGGGAGCCTCTTCCGAAATTCTGAGAGACTTGTTGCAATGATTTGTTTTGCTTTTGTTCGTTTTGTTTTTGTTTGTTTTCTTTTTCTTTTTTTTATAGAACTGTAGTCTTCACAAGAAGACACCAGCAATGTTTAAGTGTCTTTGAGTTGTCCCCCTTGAGCTGAGTCAGCTCCCCTGTTTAGTTTGTTGTTGTTGTTGCTTGAGCAAGATGGCTGTTCATGGGTGTATGGTTGCAGGCAACAAGTGACCTGGATTAACACTAACTACCAGTCGGAAACAGCAGCCAGACAAGCTGTCTAACCTGTACCCTCAATTTGTTGGAACAAGAGCGACCCAGACTAATCATGTAGGACTTAGTGATGAAAAACAATTTCCCAAGTTGCCCAGATAGAAAGAGAGACGGTGTTCATTGCCCTAGTCAGGAAACAAGGCAAAGTACTAGGCATCTTCAGAGGCGTCCCAGTGCCTGTACCTCTACGCCTGGCTAATAGACAAAGAAGGAATGCAAAGGCCGGGCGATAGGAAGAGCCCATCTACTCCTTAAGAAATTATAGATTTGCAAACCAGATACTTTGTTCGAGATTCCAGCTCTAGGAAGGTTGTCAATGAAGACTAAGGAGGCCTCCCTCCCCAACGGTTTGCTACCAAGACATAAGTGGTTAGTAGCAAGGTTTTATTGTCAGAGTTTTCCTTCTCTTAGATGGATGACCTGGCAAGGTGTACGGCTCCAACACTCCAAGAGAGGATTATAATAGCTAAGGTTAGTAGTCGTAGCCTCACTATAAGTATAAGCATGGTAGACGGTAGTCATACGAGGAAAAACTCAACGCTTCTTTTAACATTAAACAAATCTTTATTGGGTATCCTATACTGTTGGGGTATAGCATAGAAAAAGGTAGGACTGGTGTCCGATGGAAGGAAACAAAGTTCTTTTACTTGGAAATCCAGTGGATGAGGGGGCAGGAGAGAGGTGAAGAAGAGTTCCTTCTAGGTTGACGGCCAGGGTCTCTCTGACGATCCGTTCCACCGTTCAACAGGGGTGCAAATAGTCCGTAACATGCTAGCTGAAATCAATACACCCTGTGAGCCAATTGGTTAGTTTAAGACCAACTTTTCCACAGAGGACGCATAAGAAATAGGTCCTATTTCAGACTGCTACAGGATAGCCTGCACCCGTGTACTAGTCGGGTATTTCTGAGCCCTCGCAGGTATGATTTAAAAAAAAACAACAAATAAACAAAACAAAAAAACTCATATGTATATATATATATATATATATATATATATATATAGATCGAATAAGTCTAGCCACCGCCTTCTAGAGATAATGAAGGACTAAAGATAAGTTCCCCTTCTCACTCTATTATAAGCAAAATTTGTTGTGGGGACATTTCACCGGCCATTATGGTGTGTGGGAGGGTTTAATCTACTACTGAGTAGGTCTAACGAGGAGGCACTTTAGCTATGACGTTACAGTATAAAAGGCAATTTTGTGGTTGCGTTACGTGGAAAAAATATTGTTTAACTAACTAGTCATAACAACGTAAATACATGCATTATTTAAGATAGAGACAGTTCAGAAATAAGAAATTAAGAACTTAGCTGTTTTTTTTTCTTCTAAAATTTTGCCTAATAAGCTTTAGTTGAATTTGAGGTCTCTATTCTTTGTCGGTGGTCGATATAAATGTATCAACACGTAGCTCTTTACTAACGTCAGGCTAGTGGTTTTTTAACTACATTTGATAGTGGATTCCTTCCCTCTTTTAACCTCGAATGCGTTGACCCCTCCAAAGAAAAAAACTTGCAGAATATTAGCAAGAACATAAAAAAGAGAGACAGATAAAGAGTTGTGGACAAGGACGTTTGAATGCATCGTCTTACCCGGAATCAATCGGCCATGTTTTGGAACCAAGTGGCATGTTGTGTGACGGCCCGACTGAAAAGTGGCTGAATTTGTTGGCATTGAGAGACAAATTCCGTAGGTTTGACCATATCCAGATTTAGTGGAGGCATCGACGAAGATCTTCAAAGTCACTTCTGGAAGCAATAACCTTGAAATTGTCAGCAATGATAAACTACATTAAAATCAGTCGTACATATTTAGGAGAAACTAGACGACCCGTTATAGAAATAAATATAAAAATGCTAATATCAATTTCTATATTTTATTAATATAGTGAAAAACGAAAACGTTTCACGAAAGAAAAGCAACACTTTTTTTTATAACAGCAACAATGAAAGGTTTAGTAAAATAGGGAGAAGTAAAAAGTTTGCTGTTGCTTAGTCGATGAATACCGTCATGACATTGAGTCGTCGATAGTCACTAGTCGGACACCAATCACGACCATATGTAAAGACGAAGCCCATGGAATGCTGCCGCTTCGTAGATGAATATATCTTTGGTGAAGATAGCATCACTGGATATTGGTGACGAAGGTAGAGGAGAAGATGAAACGATCCATCTTGGCTGGTACCAAGGAACTATCTGCTGATCGTCTGCAATTTCTAAAGGGGCTGAAGTAGTCCTTTAGAGAACTAATGATATCAATGCGCCCTGCAAGCTGATTGGCCAACATTTGGCCAAACCATCTCACAGGGACACTGATACGCATTAAAAAGTAAACATCATTTATGACTGCTATACCGTGACCCGTTGGGTCAACATTCGTAAATTGTACCTTAGTGTATACATTACATAGTTAGAGTGTGTCCAATGGCCTATTGATGCATCAAGTGTGGTGCGCTGTGTGTTGTGTGCTCATCACCTTCCTCTTTCAGTCCCCACAGCTGGCTAGTCTAGGCGAAAAGGGAGCAGAGTGCATAAGTCTTCCCTGTCAGTACATAGCCTCTCCATAGGCAAGCTCCCTTCCATGCCTCCCCGCGGCGACACACGTCAATTGAGTACCTTGCAGACTCAAGCAGAACTACAGGAGACTCGGAGGTGGTCTGCCCCCAGATTTGCAGCATGCCAGGCCCATTAACCGTATGGACAAGCCCTGATGTCCATGAACAGGCCCCCAGCTATGGGTAAATAGTACCACTGCCTTGTGGATCAATAAAGGCTAAGGGAGTAAACCCCAACAGTAAATCTGGAGTGTAACCCCGCAGACAGACAAGCGCTATACTCAGCTCTTCTCTGGCAGCTACTGCAGTCAACCTGGTACCGGACGTACTGGTACTTCCATTCCTCTGGGCAACACTAGCAAGACCGGGATTCTGACGATTGGGCAACTCAGTCTCTCCATAGATCTGTACTCTGGAGAGAAAACTTCAGCTATGCATCTGTATAGGACTAAACAGGGGAGCGACAGTTACCGGTTATAAGCCTACAGCTCAATTGGCATACAGCTGGGTGCCAGGGGTCGATCCTGACGGTATTTAACCTCATTGGACAGCTACCGCCCGCCATAAAGCTGAGCAGCAACCAGTAAGATGCTATCCTGCCACTGGCCACCTGCTTTATTTGGTGCATAAGGCATAGAATCATTCCAACAAGTGGTCAGCAACCATTGCACCAAACAAAAACAAAAGAAGTACAAAGAAATCAGCACTTAGGCTAGGGTGCTGGAATGTCCGTACTATGATGACTGGCCTATCTACTGACATACTCAATATCTTCGATATCGGAAAATCTGCATCATCAACAATGAGCTACTGAGACTAAGGGTAGACATTGCTGCACTACAAGAAACTCGCTTAGCCGACTCCAGATGCCTAAAGGAATCAGACTATACCTTCTTCTGGCAAGGGAAGAAGGAAGACGAAGTCCGTGAACATGGTGTTGGTTTTGCAGTCAGAAACTCACCGCTTCAAAATGTACAACTCTGTGATCAAGCCACTGAACGCCTAATTTCACTGCGTCTGAACACCACAGATGGATCAATTAATCTATTATGTGTGTATGCCCCAACACTAGCGGCACCTGACGATACAAAGGAGCACTTCTACACTCAACTGGGTGGCACCATCAAGGCATTTTTACAGAATGAAGACCTGATCATACTTGGGGACGTTAATGCGCATGTAAGTAGTGACAACGATGCATGGCCAAGTGGGTAAATGCAATGATAATGGTTAGCGACTACTGTGCCTACCATGACCTCTGCATTACCAACACATTCTTTGGTGCCAGGCCGCATCACAGAGTGTCTTGGAGACATCCCAGGTCACGGCACTGGCACCAGCTTGACCTCATCATTACTAGACGAAGGTACCTCAAATATTTCTTGATGTCTAGAGCCTACCATAGTGCCGATTGTGATACGGATCATGCCTTAGTATGCAGCAAGGTTAAACTTCAACCCAAAGATTTCTACCACACTAAACATATTGCGCGTATTGACGTTAGCAAGACTCAACACCCAGACCGCATGGTGGAATTCAATGTGATGTTTTCCTCTACTTTCAAGGGAGGTCACATCTGCATCTGAAAAGTGGGAAACACTCAAGAATGGCATCCACCCTACAGCTCTCATAGCCTTTGGGAGGAGGACAGGTTGTAAACGCAATGACTGGTATGATGTGAATTCTGCCACTCTCGACCCTCTGATTGAGGCAAAACGTTCATCCTTGCTTTCATACAAGGCAAACCCATTTCCTACATCGCTGGCTGCACTGAGGTCTTCCAGAAGTGCAGTCCAAAAGGCTGTCAGAGAAGCTGCGAACAACTACTGGACAGACCTTTCCAAGACTATTCAGCGGGCAGCTGATACAGGCAACATAAAAAACATGTATGACGAGATCAGGAGAGCTACTGGACCCACAATCAACAAAACTGCACCACTGAAGTCCAAGTCGGGTGAACCCATACTAGACAAAGTCAAACAGCTGGACAGATGGGTAGAACACTACTCCGAGCTTTACTCTAAGGACAATGTGGTACATCAGTCTGCCCTGGATGCCCTTGATCGTCTCCCCCTGATGCATGAGTTCGACGAACAGCCTTCCATAGAAGAACAATCCAGGGCAATAGACAGACTGCCATCTGGAAAAGCCCCGGGAAAGGACTATATTCCAGCAGAGGTCTTAAAAAGTTGAAAAGCTAGCCTGCTTGAGCCCCTTCATAGCCTTTTGATACAGTGTTGGAGAGAAGGCTCAATGCCTCAGGACACGAGAGACGCAAACATCATCACATTCTACAAACACAAAGGGGACCGCAGTAACTGCAACAACTACCGCGGTATCTCACTGTTGAGCTTCGTTGGCAAGCTATTCGCACGCATAATACTACTGCGACTGCAAGTTCTTGTCGATCGAATTTAACTGGAATCTGAATGCGGCTTTCGTTCAGAGAGATCAACCATCAATATGATCTTCTCCCTACGCCAGCTGCAAAAGAAGTGCAGATAGCAAAAATCAGCCTTTGTATCTCGCCTTTATAGATCTGACGAGAGACGGTCTATTCAAGATCCTCCCATTAATCGGGTTCCCACCAAATTTCTGTTGGTGATTTTAGAAGTGTAATGTACTCGCTTTTTTTTTTTTTTCTTTTTATTTCTTTGTGGCCCTCAACCACCTTGTCACAAATTGGTTCTTCATAAGTGGTGGTATGAATTCATTTTCTTTTAGATGAAAGCTCTTCGTCCCTCATTTGAATAGCAATAATCAAAAATAAAATATCAGCGAGATTAAATATTAAATAGGTTGTGCCTATGAAAAAAAAGGCCTTAAAAATACTCCAAAGAAACTGAAATTGGGGGAATATTTATTAATTGATGTCTAATACCAATTGTTAAAATTTCACAAAATTCTGAGGTATTTGAATGTTCATAAAAGGCTTCCACCCCTTTTTTTTACTTCCTTTGCATACAACTAAATTAAACTAAATATAGTCCATATAATGATCTATTACGCCTAGCAGCTCTGTTCTAAAATTCATAATGATCGGTTAATTAGTTTAGGAATGAATCCTGTACATACAGGTATATAAACCTATACAATACATACCTAACTTTATATAAGAACCCCCTTCGTATATTAAAATGCTTTTAAAACGGTTTTAATCGACTTTCACAATAAATTCACCAATTTTAATTTATAACTCATCACGTGCCTGACGAAGACTCATGAGAGTCGAAAACGTTTGCAAGTATGGCGATTTCCTGCTCACACTCGAGCAGGACATTAGATCGTTGGTCTGCCAACACAAAAAAAACTGGATTAAAAAAGAAATAAACAAGAACTGTCACTTCTTTTAATCAAACATGTATCCAAGAAAAAATGCTGCCCAAATATACAAACTTTATATAAATTATTGCTTAATATAACCTTTGTATATTTTCTATTATATAGGGTACAGTCAGTGACTTAATCGAGCTGAATATTTTTTTCTAGAAAAAAAAAATTGTTATTGTATCTCCTTGATCCTTAGAATCAAAGTCAAATATCTTATCATTTCAAGTCGTCTGCTAATCAAATAGCAAATACTCCTTTCAAGACTCGTGACAATAATCGTGATATACTTCCTTAAAAATCTATTTAAAATACTTTTCAAGATAAAAAATGAAAAGAGAAAAATATTGTTCAAAATTCAATAAAGTGAGAGCCAATTTGCTTGTTTAAAATGCAAATGTTTAAATGGGACTGAAATTGGTCAGCTGAGTTCAAGCCTCATTCTGTCACATTATAACTTTTAGGGAGGGGGGGTATGGGTATTTATTTATTTGATGTAATTTCATGAACAGAACTGTTTTGTACCACTTTTATGTCCCCTTACGAAGATTAAAATCAACATATAATGCTACTAAATCTTATGTCTAGAATCCTTATTCCAATTTTGATCAAAATCCATTATATGATTTTGATTCTAGAAAATGTCTAAAATTTAAGACTTAAGCTTAAAGGGTCTTAAGAAGAAATTGAAATACAGGGAATTTTGCTCAATTGGTAACTATGGATCAAATTTAATGCAAATCTGATATAGTTGAATTTTCAAATCGGAGGTTGTATTCATATTAAATCTCTTTAAAATACTCCAAAGAAACTGAAATTTGGAGAATATTTATTAATTGTTGTCTATTCTTAAATTTTCACAAAAATTAGGGGCATCTAATTTTCACCCCCCCCCCCTCTCGTTGCCACCGCTGCATAAAACTAAATTAAACTAGCCTATATTACCGCCCCTTATGCTTAATAGTGTGTTCCAAAATTGATAATGATCGGTTAATTAGTTTAGCAATGAATCCTGTTCATACAACTATATAAACATATACACATGCCTAACTTTATATAGATAGAGATATAAATATACAAGTCAAATTCTGTTTAATATTTCATCTGATAGTTCCCAAACATGTCTCCTTAATTCCTTTTTTATTATCATTTCTGAATTTATCGAATTCCATAATAAATTTTCTACGCTTTTGCTGTTCATAAACTGATCTGGCAACCTTTTCCAAAAATATATTACTCTAAAATAATATTAATATAATACAGGGTGACCCCCAAAAAACGGGCCCCGTGTACACTTTATGTGATATCTCCTTTATTTATTCACCGATTGCCCTTAATTTACAGGACATGGCAGAATCAACGACCGTGAGTACACCAAGACCTCAGTGGGAGCTGGGACAAAGAATACACTGTGTTAAATTTTACTACAAGACAGGCTCGTTTAAGAAAACCCAGGACAGTTTCATGCATCAGTTCGAATGTTAAAAGGCTCCACCCAAAAGCAGAATTCAGAACTGGGTGGACCACTTCGAGAAGTATGGGACCGTGGAGTACCTCAACGCTGCCAGTGAGAACCGTCCAAGCCACTCGGGACGTTCCAACAAGCGAACAGCCGAGCTGGTCGAAAATGTGAGAGAGTCTCTCCAGGAGAGTCCGAAACGCTCTGTGCGTAAGCGAAGTCAGTCCCTTGGTATCTCCCGTGAGACTTGCAGGAGAGTGCTAGTGAACGATATCTGGGCTTACCCATACAGAATACAGACGCTGCAGACCCTTACAGCATCAGACAAGAAGCAGAGGAGCGCTATGGCAGTCAAGATGCTCGATAAGATCGAGGAGACACCAGGTTTCCTTTGGACCTCAGATGAAGCCCCCTTCCATCTTGACGGAAAGGCGAACTCCAAGACAAATGTCTTCTGGGGGTCCTCAAGACCAATGAAGTAACCACCAAGCCCCTGCACTCTCCTAAGTGCACGGTGTGGGCTGCAATCTCGGTCAGAGGCATCATCGGACCAATAATCGAAGAATCTGGCGCAGCAGTGACAATCACCAAGGAGCGGGATGTGGAGGTCCTCAAAACTCTTCAAGAGTGAGCTCCAGACCATCTACCCGTCGTTCATGAGCATGTTCTGGTTCCAGCAAGATGGAGCAAGTTCTCCCACCTCAAACCTGTCCCGAGATTGGCTGAAAGAACTTTGGAGGCCGAGTGATCAGTCTCAAGACTAATTTTGAGTGGCCACCCCATAGCCTGGACCTAAGCCCCCCAGATTTTTTCCTTTGGGACTATCTTTAGGACAGAGTGTACGCAGGGAAACCCAGAACCATCATGGAACTCAAGGAAGCCATCAGGGAGGAGATGAGAGTCATTCCCAATTCAGTCTGTAAGAACGTCATGGACAACTTCGTTCTGCGCCTCAAGAAATGCATGGAGCAAAATGGAGGCCATCTACAACACATGCTGTAGAACGGAGAAAAAAAGGCCAAAGACTCTAGTGTTTTGATGTGATGTTTTGAATATAATGAACTAGTTATGACCAAAAATTCATTTAATTCGGACGAAACACTAAGAAACAGGGCTTAATTAGAGTTGGGGCCCGTTTTTTGGGGGTCACCCTGTATATATAAAATATAAAATATATTATTAAATAAATTCAATTGGTTAATAGACTTTTTTTTTTTATTCCTTGACAATAAATTTTCAGATCAAGGGGAATTATTTAAAATAAAAAAGTATTTGTTTACACAAAAACTTTAAATATTACTTTCTTACACAGCAACATGGATGTATGACATAACAATGGGATCATATTTACAGTATTTAGCAAGGAGCAATGTTTAATTATTATTCAAATAAATATCGTTGAAAGATTAAAATATTATGTTAGAATATTATATGTTAAAATTAGCAATGCATAGATAGAGAACTTGAATTTATTCCTTGAACACATGTAATGGTGTTAATGTGACGGTTGATAATACCGGACACAAATTAATGTTTATATTTTTGCCGGAATTCGTTTTGGCTCGGAATTTTCTTCCCAAATTCTATAAGGATGTCTGCAGGTAGGAACACATTGAATAAGGTAACTGGCAAAAAAAGGGAAACACATAGATATGGTTACAATAAGTAATTTATTGCCATAACACAATAAGCGCGAAAGGAAATGAAAATAAAAATATAGGAAACAAAACGTTTTTCTTTTGATCAAAAGTTCAAAGTTCAATATGCACTTATCTGCTTAGATACATGGTTCAACTAAACCACATTTTCTTCAAATATGCAATTAATTTCAATAATGTTATATACATTTCTAGGTATGTAAACTTTTTAGTCAACAGGACACAGTATTTTGATCCTTACTCAGTCATTTTTCTTCCAATCTCTCCAAACCTCGTGCTTAAACTGACTCACTATCGTCTGCTCTCCCAATTTCATTTTTATCTCCCCCTCCTTTGCACACAGCCTCTCGCCGTCTTCTTCCTCACTACTATGTCTCTCCTTAATCTAAGTCGGCAAGTGAAAAAGAAAAAGAAAGAAAGAAGAAAGAAAACCACAGCAAAACACTCTCTCTCTCTCTCTCTCTCTCTCTCTCTCTCTCTCTCTCTCTCGCCTGCCCATGACACTGTAAAGAGAAAGACAAAGAGAAATCTGCCAGCTTGTCCTTGGACAAAAAGGAAGTCGAGTGCATAAGTCTTCCCTGCTGGTATATAACCTCTCCACCGACAAAGCTCTGGCCAAACCTCCCCGTGGTACACTATGGATACTGGGCTCCTTGCTAGGCTAATTGGCTAGGGATCTCAGAGTAGATTGGAGCTCTATAGATGCAGTGTGCAGGCTCCTCTAGTATGTGGACATGTCCCGACACTCACCAATCCAATCCCCGGCCACAGGGCATGTGGCAAATACTATCTTTGGATGGCTTGTCACAACCTGAGTGACAGTGGGTGACAGTGGGTGACAGTGGGTGACAGTAGTGTATGCAGCAACTCACAGGTAATCTGTGACATTGGTGCATGCTCAAGTGGAAACCACATCATTCCTAGTTAGATGGGAACGGTGGAGGTCTTGGACAGCAAAAAGTTTACAAGTTGGTGAAGGATAGGCATCCAGCCGTAAAACTGTCTTAAAAAATATGTCTAGTCGAAATGAGACCCACCCTCATCAGAGGATTAATTGTGACCTGATTCAACAAATAAACAGGACGGCGGCGACTACTACTACTACTACTACTACTACTACTACTACTACTACTACTACTACCACCATCATCATTATCATTATTATTATTATTTACTCACTAGGAGTTATCACACTGGTCATCGTCAGTGATCGCCCACTGCCAACAACCTGTGGTATTCCCTGGAGTCTGAGTGACAACAAGTCTCCTCAGACTTCCAGTATGCTCCACCTCTTTTCGTTCATCACCGCTGATGACCTTGCGGTATCGCAACAGCCACCTACCAACGATTTCCCGCTGTTAAGGGCCATTGGTCCCCTCCGGGGCCCCGAGTGGCAACAAGCCTCCCCAAGGTCCCAGAGCTGTCCGCGCTCTTCCAGTGAAGGTCTGGTTTGCGCTTTCCCTCCTCGACCCTCTGTTCATAATTTTCGTGGCGTTAGCCTATGCTTGCGCCTCTCTCGTGCGGTTGTATTTTCCCCGGTTCTGTTGTCTTGTGCTTCCATGTGTTTGTTCTCCATTCGTTGCTTATGTGGGTTAGTTTCCGCATTCGAGGACATTTCTCAGGATTGTAGCTGTTTTGATCATTACTGTCCTTTGTATGGTCTCAGTTATCCCTTTGATTCCTATTTCTCCTAGTCTTTTCTCCATGTTTTTGGGGACTGTTCCTAGTGCTCCTATGATTATTGGTGTTATACTGACTTTCTTCATGTTCCATATTCCTTTCAATTCTCTGGCAAGTTCAGTATATTTGCTTCTTTTTTCCGTCTCTTTGATCTTCACTCTGTGGTCTGCTGGAACGGCAAAGTCCACGATTTTGCAGGATTTTTCTTTCTTGTTGATTATTATCATATCCGGTCTCCTTGCTGTTATGGGTTTGTCTGTTTGTACATTCATATCCCATATGATTTTGTGTTTTTCGTTTTCTAGTACAGTTTCTGGTTTGTGTTTGTACCGTTTTTTTGCATATTCGAAATTCAGTTGTTTGCACATTTCCCAGTGTACTTCTTTCCCCATGCTGTCATGTCTGTTCTTGTATTCCCTTTGTGCTAGCTTGCTGCATTCACTTATTATATGATTTATCGTTTCGTCTCTTTGTCCACACAATCGGCATTTGCTGTTTTCCTGGGTTTTATCTATCTTTGCTTTAATAAAGTTTGTCCTAATCGCATTGTTCTGTGCGGCCGTCAGCAGAGATTCCGTTTCTCTGTTCAAGTGTCCTTTTCTTAGCCATGCCCAGCTGTTTTCATTGGCTTCGTCGCTTGTGAGTCTTATAAATCGTCCATGTAGTTGTTTTTCTTCCCACTTTTCCTTTCTTGTCTTTTTGTTTCTGGGTTCAGTGCTTCCGGAGTTGTTTGTTGGGCTGGTGTCTCTTGCTGTGGTGATCAGTCTTTCCGTGTTCTGGGTTACATATTTCTCCAGCTCTTTTTTGGTGTCTTCCACACAGTCTTCTATACTTACCAGTCCTCTACCTCCTTCATTTCTTTTCATGTAGAGTCTGTCCGTATCGTCTTTTGGGTGCAATGCATTGTGCATAGTCATTAATTTTCTAGTCCTTTGGTCAAGCTGCCTGAGTTCTTCTTTGGTCCAGCCTATGCATGGTCCAGAGTATCTTATTAGTGATACAGCCCATGTGTTTATCCCTTTTACTAGGTTTCTGCTATATAGTTTAGTTTCTAAGAGTTTCCTTGTTCTTCGTAGATATTCTTTTCCAATCTTCTCTTTCATTTCTGTATATTTGATTGTGTCTGCTTCCAGAACTCCCAGGTATTTATAACTATCTTGTTCTCCTAGCGCCCTCATCTCCTCTTGGTTGGGGAGTTTTATACCTTCTGTCGTCTCCAGTTTTCCTCTTTTGATCTCTAGTAGTGCACATTTTTCTATTCCAAACTCCATTTGGATATCCTGGCTGAATATCCTGGTTGTGTTTATCAGCTTTTCCAGTTCTTTTTTGTTTTTTGCAAACAGTTTAAGGTCATCCATGTACATCAGGTGGTTTATTCTTTGTTCTGTATCCGTAAACCTGTATCCGGCATCACACTTTCTGAGTATGTAGTTGAGTGGCATCATGGCTATTATAAACAATAGTGGTGATAGAGAGTCTCCTTGAAAGATGCCTCTCTGTATTTTTATCTCAGACAGGTATTGTCCGCCGGCTGTCAGTTTTAGTCTCCATGTTTCCATTGCTTTCTGGATGAGATTAATAATCCTGTCTGGTATCTTGTATATTTTTAAGCATTCAATTATCCATGTTTGGGGGATTCTGTCGTAGGCTTTCTTGTAGTCAATCCATGCGATGGTTATGTTCTTTTGTCTGCTCTTCACCTCCTTCAGGGTCTTTTGATCAATGTATAGTAGATCATGTGCCCCTCTTTTTCTTTTCCGGCATCCTTTTTGTTCCTCGGGGAGCAGTCCACGTTTGTCCAGGGATTGGTAGATTTGTTATTTTCCTCACATTAAAAACTGAACTTCTGACTAACTCTGTTCTGACCTCGTGAGGAGGCAAGTAAATAGAAATAGTAAATCAAAATCCATGAAACAACAGCAATAACCCAACTATTCATTTTGAATTCTTATTTTTTTTATTGAATAAAGTTCAGTTTCAGTATAAATCGAATCGTGTTCCTTTCTTTTCTTTTTTAAAATGCAATTTTTAAGTTTTCTAATATTTTTTTAAAAAAAGCTATCATTCATTATCGACAGTCTGACTGTTCGACAAATCTCGTTTGCTACTTACTAGCATGACGTCACTTTTCAGTGACCAGGCCTTACTTACGAAGGTCACGGCGAAACGCACTGTAAAAAGTTAAATTTCCCCCCTAGGATATTTTTTTTTTTGTTACAGACGTGATTAAGGGAGGTCCTGTCTGTTTTGTGTCCAGCAAGCAGAATGAAGAAATCTGGTTTTAATTTTCAATCATTTGGAGATATAAGCCAGAATAGAAAAAAAAAATCTTCCAAAGGGACGTCCCTACATCACAGAATCCTTATTTAAAACATATACCTTGCATTTCTTGTTTACAATTATACAGGAAATTTTAAAAAAAACAAAAGTGACCTCCTTTTAATATCTCATACTGGGATTTTTATTGTATCGAAGACCCATCTGTTCAAAGTAATGAAGACGTAATCTCTCTCTCTCTATATATATATATATGAAAGTCAATGTTCGTTTGTTTTTGTGTTATAGAAATAAATCGATATGCTAACAGTTAGAACATTCAAATAAGTTTCAATAAGGGTTAAATTTTTCAAGAAATCTAAAGACATCGTTGAAATTTTTCTGGGGTTACTAGCGGTAATTATCGGTTATATTTATAAAATAACTAAAATATGATAGAATGTAAATAAACGCAATTCATTTTTTTTAATAGATTTTTTTCGGTGGTGAAAACAAAGCTAAAATTAAACAAAGAATATCTCAGTGAAGAATGTATTTTAAAAAAAGGTTTAGAAATTTAAATAATTATTTTTATTTGTATTTTTCAAAGATTTAAAATAATTAAATAAAAACGAAATATTTCAATATTCGTTAAATCCATTTGGGCGCCATGCTAGTATCTTTATTTTATCTTTAACAATGAAAACAGATTCTATAATCAGCAATACCTCTTTTGATTTTTTCGTCTCAAAAGATAAAGAAATAAAAACTCAGCTGAAAATAATGACTCATGACTCATCCTATTTTTGCTTGTAAAGACGACCACTTTATTCAGAAAGTAACTTTTGCTGGGAAGAGGATGCCATAATTTAGTAGATAGGTATATATGAATACTGTTGTATATATCTATGTAGCTACCAGTTTACCTACATACTTACCTAACTATTTACCAATGAATTTATACTGTAGACTTACTTACTTTTAACTACATACTCATTGTAATGACCCATGTGGTCCAAAGTTTAGCTTAAGGAAACAAAATCCTTGTCTGGTGCCAGCAAGTCTGGTGCCAACAAGTGTCAACATGACGGGTCAATATACTGCAAGAGTACCCCTACCTCAAAAACAATTGCAAAAGTTTGTTTTTTGGTGGTTTTATGTTAGGTTGGGTCTAGTCTACAACATACAAAAAGTTGGACAAGATCTCCTTCCGCTTGAATTACGTTACAACCTTTCTGATGCATTCGTTCCATGATCGTCTGGATCAGTGCCTGCTTGTTTGTCACATTTTACAAAAAAGCCGTCCTTTTTCCCAGCAAATTTTGTTACCTCGGTAATGTTCACCTTTCTTGCATTCAGCTTTCTTCAATTAATGAAATTGTTTTATAGTAATAATTCACCAATGGTATCCATATAAAAATAATCACCTATATGCCTGTTTGTGAACCTGAGTGAGTGCAATAAGGGGTACGGGTACCAATGTGGATGTAATGAGGGGTTTAGCGGTCGGGTATCCCTAGATATGGTATATGGGTTTATTTAACATCACTGGTAACCCTTTTCATGTGAAAGATTGACCCTGAAAACAAGTAAAAATCCAAGATTTATTGATTTATCATGAAAACTGACCGAGTTAGTGCTTCACATGTAAATGGAAAATGAATTGTAAACCAAAACAAGTCATATTCGAAATTTGAAACTTTCCCATACCCGATCTTGTCCAACTTTTGCAGACTAGACCCAACCTAACACAAAACCATCAAAAAACAAAATGTTGCGATTTTTTGTGGTCAATCAGTATCTTGACCTGTCTATTACCGGAAAGCTCAACAGAGTCTCAGAGTACAAGTTACCCAGAAGTTAACCCCTTCTTAAAACGAAATTTTCCTCTCACCATTTATCTCTCTTCACCCCCCCCCATTCTCTCTCTTACAAATATACATTCTTGGATCTCTGCTAACATGCCCCACCCAAATGCCCACACTGGTAAACACTTCTTCATTTCACTTAACCTTTTTCCATTTTTCAGGGACACTTTTCAGGTTTCATTTCTGTCTTACTTGACCAAACCTAAATGAATTAATGTCTTATGCCGTTTGCACATTTTTAGTAATATATATATATATATATATATATATATATATATATATATATATATATACCTAAATCTAGACTGGACACTAGTGAGTAGTATCAACACAGCTGCCATTGTAGCTCTAATGAATGTTCCTTCAGCAGTCAAAGACTCTTGACGACGGCTGCCTTTAATAAGTTAAATCTCTCACTAATTTATCAGGTTGTTTATAGTGTTCGTGTGGGCTAAAGCGTCGGAATTTGAGTTAAAAACATGCTTTGTGTTTCGGGGTTCGAGTCCTGCGACCGGTATGAATAATCATCTTTACATTGACGATTCTCGTAAGGATGAAACGTATACGTGTGACAATGTTAAGCGGATGCGACAAATTAAGCGGCCTTGCGGAGGGCAGAGCCTAGAATACAGCACTAGTATGAATTAGCCACGAGCTTATTCAAAGTCAAGCATCATATTAGGTTTCCAGTATAAACAAAGAACAGGGTTAAAAAGCATAGTTGAAAATCCTCATCTCAATTTCAAACAATTCGAAATCGTATTTTGGTTTTAATTGTTTTAGTATTAACTTTTCTGCCTTCGAATGTTAATTGCAATTTAGGACAGATCGTTTTTTTAGGTCAGAGTGAAATATAAACTTTTTTTTTAAAATTATAATCATTTTTCGCTTATGACACGTTGCTCTCATTTTTGTTCTCGTGGCGTGATCTTATTGGATGCTGACAAGAATTCGTCCCCCCAATCCTCCCCGTAGAGGTCGGCGCATTCTCAATAAAAGAGAGAGAGAGTTGAAACAAAAAAGGAGTTCTCGAGCGGCTGGCAGAGAAGGCAGTCGGAACTGGGATTCGACCGTGTAGGTCGCACTCATGCTCGTGTTGGCCAGAGCCCCCCCCCCAGAACAACGGCGAAATAGTTTAGTAAACAAAGACACTTTACCAAAACAATACACTTTAGTTCGACATTTTAAAAACAGTTGTTATCTTGTTAAATAATTATTGAGTTGTTTCAATTATTCCTATTGTCGATTTGTTCTGTTTGTGTAACCTTGCCTTCACAGAATCACGAAATGATCATCATCGCATTCATCCCTACCTAGAGGAGATTCGACCGACACATCTTGGTTTTTACTGCCACTATTGACGATCATCGGCCCAAAGAGGGTGTTCACAGTCTGGAAAGATTTCTGCGCAGAGAACCAGACGTGTGAGCACGGAGATAGAGACACGAGTGGACCACCTATGTTACAAGTGGTTACAGTGACACCAGATCGGAGTGAGGTATCTGTTTTACTCGGCGCCGCGACCGGATATCAACCACCTGTGTGTGAGTTGTCGACAACGATACCCACGGGTGAAAGAAGTGTGTGGGGTACTTTTACAAATGGTACTGTCACCAGAAAGTATGTGGGGTTCCTGTTATATACGTATGTAGATAAAAACAAATGTTTATAATTATATATATATATATATATATATATATATATATATATATATAATATTTCTACGCAATCTTCAGTGTAGGAAGCTAATTCCCGACGGTCGAAGGGCGCGAACTCCGACCACAAATCGCCACTGATTAGCAAGTCAGGAGAGTTACCAGTTAGCCACCAGAAATCAGTTCAGAATTTAGGAATTTAACTTTGTAAATACCAAGTCGGCGAGTATTCACAGCAAGCGGCGAAGAGTGATCTAACAGCAACAAATCGTGTTGGATCTCACAATGAAGCTAGTAGTACTGCTTGTTATTAAATTCACTCAGAGTGCCCAGCCTTAGTAAAGGTGGCTATACAATAATATTTATAAATAAATATTAATTATGTATTACCTACAGACATCGATGTTTCATGCTTACGCAATCTTCAGTATAAGAAGCTAATTCCCGATATATATATATCCCGAAACAGTTTTTCATGGTAAACAACTGATGATCCCTTAAAATAGTGTTAGAAACAAACTAATATAATAACTGTAAAAAATAAATTGACTTACATGAGTGATTTTCCACTGAAAGACTTGGGACTATAAGTTTTAAACATTTTTTTTTTAATATAGTTTTAATGGTTGAGAAACTTCCGAGACTATATATATATATATATATATATATATATATATATATATATATATATATATATATATAGCATAATATGAAATGAAATAATAAAATAAGGTGCAAATCAAATTTTATTAGAATTCAATGTTCAGGAAAAGTACCTTAAAGTCCTTAACTCATGAGTTTTCAAAGAAAATTCTTCTCCTTATATATATATATATATATATATATATATATATATATATATATATATATATATATATATATATATATATATCGAGCAGGTACTTTCACTGATAAATAGAAGTGTCACCATCCTTCTAGTGATTGGCATTTCCAAATAGTTACCCATCTAATACTAACCAGGCTCAACGCTGCTTAACTGGTGTGGCAACATGATTATGTCTGTATACTTAGATACTTAACTAACTACTTATTTATTTATCTTTACCTACATACCTATATATTTATGTTTTACCTTTTGACCTCTGCACTTACCTCTTTACCTACAAACCTATATAATTACTTTCATTTACACATCTATCTACTTACTTTTTGTCTACACAGACGATATTTGTTCGCCATTTTCAAATGCTAATTTTATGCATTTTTGAAAACTTTTGTTGTCAGTCTTTTCTTCATGAAAACAGTGACTATATTTTCACCCTTCTTTTTTTTTTCTCAGAATAATTGATTATGTACACGTTTGAACTTTTGTTGTCAGTCTTTTCTTCATGAAAACAGTGACTATATTTTCACCCTTCTTTTTTTTTTCTCAGAATAATTGATTATGTACACGTTTGAACTTTTGTTGTCAGTCTTTTCTTCATGAAAACAGTGACTATATTTTCACCCTTCTTTTTTTTTTCTCAGAATAATTGATTATGTACACGTTTGAACTTTTGTTGTCAGTCTTTTCTTCATGAAAACAGTGACTATATTTTCACCCTTCTTTTTTTTTTCTCAGAATAATTGATTATGTACACGTTTGAACTTTTGTTGTCAGTCTTTTCTTCATGAAAACAGTGACTATATTTTCACCCTTCTTTTTTTTTTCTCAGAATAATTGATTATGTACACGTTTGAACTTTTGTTGTCAGTCTTTTCTTCATGAAAACAGTGACTATATTTTCACCCTTCTTTTTTTTTCTCAGAATAATTGATTATGTACACGTTTGAACTTTTGTTGTCAGTCTTTTCTTCATGAAAACAGTGACTATATTTTCATCCTTCTTTTTTTTTCTCAGAATAATTGATTATGTACACGTTTGAACTTTTGTTGTCAGTCTTTTCTTCATGAAAACAGTGACTATATTTTCATCCTTCTTTTTTTTTCTCAGAATAATTGATTATGTACACGTTTGAACTTTTGTTGTCAGTCTTTTCTTCATGAAAACAGTGACTATATTTTCACCCTTCTTTTTTTTTTCTCAGAATAATTGATTATGTACACGTTTGAACTTTTGTTGTCAGTCTTTTCTTCATGAAAACAGTGACTATATTTTCACCCTTCTTTTTTTTTTCTCAGAATAATTGATTATGTACACGTTTGAACTTTTGTTGTCAGTCTTTTCTTCATGAAAACAGTGACTATATTTTCACCCTTCTTTTTTTTTTCTCAGAATAATTGATTATGTACACGTTTGAACTTTTGTTGTCAGTCTTTTCTTCATGAAAACAGTGACTATATTTTCACCCTTCTTTTTTTTTTCTCAGAATAATTGATTATGTACACGTTTGAACTTTTGTTGTCAGTCTTTTCTTCATGAAAACAGTGACTATATTTTCACCCTTCTTTTTTTTTTCTCAGAATAATTGATTATGTACACGTTTGAACTTTTGTTGTCAGTCTTTTCTTCATGAAAACAGTGACTATATTTTCATCCTTCTTTTTTTTTTCTCAGAATAATTGATTATGTACACGTTTGAACTTTCATCAAAGGCCTGTTGCTGGTTCCAAGGCCGCCTCGAGGCTGTCATCAAATATTTATGGCTGCTTCCGAGGTCGCCTCAAGGCTGTCATCAAAAGCCCGTAGCTGATTTTGAGGCTGTCATCAAAGGCCTGTGACTGGCGCCAAGGCCGTTTATGAAATTTCTTGCAGTTTCAATTCCCTTGGTTTCATGTAGTGGTGTTTTTGTTTCATTTCTATTGCAACTTCCATGTAATTGGTTAGCATTTGCAATTTATATGTGTTGGTTTCCGCTTTCGAGGATTTTCCTCAAGATTTCAGCTGTTTTCATCATTGCTGTCCATTGCATAGTCTTAGTTTTCCCTTTGATTCCAATTTTTCCCAGTTTTTTTTCCAGATTTTTCGGGACTGTTCCTAGTGCTCCCATGATTATTGGTATTATATTGACTTTCTTCATGTTTAATATCCCTTTCAGTCCTCTTGCAAGTTTTGTTTTTTCTTTCATTCTCTCTCTTTTCTCTTTTTCTCTTCTGACACCAAACAACATCGATAAACGTCTGCTCACCTACTTCACTTTACTCTAACCTTGCTGCTGACTTAGTTTCAACCTGATACTGGCATTCATTCACCTTTTCTCGGCAGATTGACCGACGCCTCTCCATTGACAGGAGACATTGTATGTTGTATCTATTTTAATACAATCGAATCCATTTTTGAAACAAAATCGTGTCTCTTTTTTTAAAGACCAATTTCTCTTTCAATCCTTACCAACCAGAGTGTGACTCTAATGCTTGACCATCATCATTAGAGAAATGAGCTAACCAAACCGTTGTTGTAATAGAATATCCTACACCCTATTCTTCCTATGTGGACTTACTAATACAGAGGACTATACAATATAGTGTGCACTGCACCTATCCTTGTACTTTCTATTGCAATACACTTTTCTTCCTTCATTCGACCATCGTATTGGTTGTTCCTTCCAATCGAATACCAACCATATATATTTTAGGACACAACGGCGACCATTTGGGAATGCAATGGCTGTATGTAAAAAGTCGTCATAATTGTTTTATTAGTACTAATCTATAAATACAATGAACATAAAGACAGTCCATTAAGATATGTGCTGACCAGATACTGGCTGGCGATCATCATCATCATCAGCTGCAGCAGCAGCAGCATCATCGTCCATTTTACATGCTGGCATGTGTTGGGTGGCTTTTAGAAATTGACTTCCAAACTAACCTTGGCCAGGTCTTTATTTATCCTTCTTTCTCAAGTCCATTTTCATCACTTCCTCCCATGTTTTCCTTGACCTCCCCCATGTGAACCTGCTACCTAAACTTTCTTTTACATCTACTAAACCAAAAACTTGTGGCCATATACCATCAAAGTTCCCTGTGATCTGCATCTGCTACTTCACCCATCTACTAACCCAACAACTCTCACCCATTCTTTCAACGTGGCCAAACCATCGAAGTCTCCTGCTCTGCACACATCTCTCTTTACTGTCCAGATTAAATCTTCCTTTGAGGTAATCAGACCTAAACTTTAAGACTTACATTTCACATCCATCGTATCATTCTCATATCATTTCTCTCCGTGTAACACATGTTCTCAACCCTCATTGACCAGGTTTCATTTCCTCCAAGTCTTTAACTTAACAAATAGATCTTCCATTATTTTAGAGGTAAGTACTAAATCATCAGCATACGGCATCTAGACAACCCGTCCAAAACTCCCTGGACAATTCTTCTAAGACACAAATGAAAAACAACAGACTTAGTACAGAACCCGGATGTACTCCAACTTTAACATTAAAGCTGTCACTAATTGTGCTGTTAATTCTAACACGACTTTGAGCATTTCTGTACAACTACTTCACCAACTAATTCACCAACTACTCACTTGCCTTTAGTTTACACAAAGCCCGATAGACAAAATCAAAAGTTTTCTCCAGATCCAGAAAAGCAAAATACAGGTTATTCATCTTACCAAGACACTTCTCTTGCATTTGTCTCACGATGACAGATCGAATAAAAAAAATATTCAAATTTATTCAAAATTTAAAAGAATATTTTACACTAAAGAGATGTATTCACTGAAAAATTTTGTTTTCAACTTAAAATTTTCTCTCTCACAATTTAGTGCTAAGAGCAATCAATTTAGTGCCAGGTGCAGTACATTGACCTCATGACCAAATTTTAAAACATTCCCCGGAGCAACTACAGAGAAAATCTGCTGTTAACAAACGCATTCAATTCAGCTACTCATATACTTACATATTGCCACTCGCAAATAAACATGTACGCACACGAAACATTAATCCTCTTAGTTTTCACTCTTATGTCAAATACTTTCAAGACAACTTATTTATTTTAATAACTTTTGCTTTCATACTTACTAGCGGGGCTCGTTGTATCGCAGTTAAGGGTAAAAATAAAACTAATCCTGTTACATAATCACATGACCACCCTAACTCTAACCCTAACAACCTCAAGAGGGAAGAATTGCATTCTTGTGTTGAGTACACTACATGATACAGTATTTGTGAAATAAATGGCACAGATTTATGGTCATGTTAATGGTGACATCTATTAAATAAACTAGCAGGAAGACCAGACGTTGCTCGGGAATGAATGAAGATCATTACTTTATACTTTTTCACTGTCCGCTTCTTCTGTTTCACCTCCTGAAAAACTGAAATGTTGGAAAACTCTTTGAATTAGTGTCTTATACGTGTGGTTTAAATTTCATTAAAATCAAATTTACATATTTAAAGTTTTAAAAGGGTTCTGTCCTCATGAGTCACTTAGAGATGGAGGCACGTAGATATTTGGCACATAAAGGGTAATATAGAGATTTGCGACCACTTTTATTCTTTTCCCTAGACAATTTTATAGATATGATATGAATTTCATCAAAACAGGATATATTTGAAGTTTTAAGAGGGTTATGCCCTCATAGCCCCCATTTTTGGGAACACTTCCATTGTCATCCTCGGTAAATTTTACATAAGCATACACTTTTAGATTTGATGTAGATTCTCTCACCTTTCTCTCTATAGGGAATACACAAACATCAGACATAAACACAGACATTGAGTTTTATATATAGATCATACATAATGTGTGTATACATTATATATACTAGCAAATATATGCTCCCACCAATCACATAATTTTTATAGCATGACGAACAAACATATATTACACTGACACCTAAAGGAGGAGGTAATGACTGGGAGAATAGTATCATGACAAACGAACATGTACTACCCCCTTCCCCCAAACAGGTAGAAAGTAATCCCTGAGAGGATTGTCTCATGACAACAGGACAGATACTACACTAACCCCACAAAGGAGGAAGTAATGCCTGGGAGGATGGTATCATGAGCACAGAACAGATCCTACCCCCCATCCCCCAAACAAAGCAAAACGAGGAAGTAATGTCTGGGAGGATGGTATCATGACAAACGAACATATACTGCATTGCTTTCCCCCATGGAGGAGGTAATGCCTGGTAGAATGATATCATAACGAATTGACATATACTACAATAACCTCCAAAGAGGAGAGAATGCCTGGGAGGATGGTCTTATGACAAAAGAACAGATAAAACACTACTCCCTAAAGGAGGAGGTACTGTTTGAACCCCCCCCCCCCCCCCCGCTAAAAAAAGAGGAAGTAATGCGTGGGAGGATGGTTTCATATCGGCACAACAGATACTCTACCTCTCTATACTATTTTAGACTATTGTACAATAGTAGAATAGTCTGTAATAGTTTCGGCTTAAGACAGACAAATAACAAGTCTCCATTATATATAATATATGATAGCAAATATCTACTCCCTCTAGTCGCATATTTTTGCTATCCTCGGAGGATGGTATCATGATGAACGAAAATATACTACACTGCCCCCAAAGGAGGAGGTAATGTCTAGGAGGATGACAATAGAACAGATACTGCATTAACCCCCTCAAAGGAGGAAGTAAAGCCTATGATGATAATCTCATGACAACAGAACATATACTACAATACCCCCCCTCAAAAGGAAGGGGTTATTCATGGAAGAATGCTATCATGATCACAGAGCTACACTACCCCTCCAAAGGATACTATCATGATGAAAGGACATATACTGCACTACTTCCCCAGCAAAGGAGGAGGTAATGCCTGTAAGGATGATATAATGACACCAGAACAGATACTACACCCCCCCCCCTCCGTGAATTGAGCCTGGAAAGATAGTACAAGAATACATTAATAGAGTATAGTATAGTTCGGCTTCAGACAAACAGATATCAAATCTCTATTAGCAGTCTAAACGAATAAATGCGAAAGTTTTTTCATCTATCCTGACTATATTAACATCAAAACAGGTTGTGCTTATTTAATTCTAAGATACAACATATTTATTTACCTCCCCTCCAGGGAGGTTAGACACAAGGTCAGGTGTGGTTTTGAAAAGCCAGCGCATTAGGATAAGCGCACTCTGGCCTACAAAAAATGCATGAGCATCCCCGTCAGCATTCCCTGGTTCCTCAGGCGATTAGCAATAAACTAACCCTTTCTCAGAGGCAAGGTAAAGCCTGGGAGGGTGGACTTCCTAGGACTAACCAGAACAGCAGTCCGATAGCAACAAAGCCACTGTCGGACTAATTTGTATCATAATTCTATGATACAACATTTTATTTACCTCCCCAGGAGGTTAGGCACAAGGCCAGGTTTATCTTACTCCCACAAGTAAGATGTGACCCAAGCTCGGGTCGGGAAAGTGGGGTTTAAAAATTGCCTGGGTAGCCCCGTCGGCATTCCCCGGTAGGGGCGCCTCAGGCAGTAAGCAACAAACTTACTCCTCCCCAAAGAGGGGAGGCAAAGCCTGGGAGGGTGGACCTCCTAGAACTGCACAGGACAGACCCATAGACCGGCGTAAATCAAGCCCCGAAGGCCAAGACGATACCAATTTATGGCGTGTATCAATCAATGATACAACATTATATTTACCTCCCCAGGAGGTTAGGCACAAGGCCAGGTTTATCTTACTCCCACAAGTAAGATGTGACCCAAGCTCGGGTCGGGAAAGTGGGGTTTGTAAAAGCCAGCGCCCGAGAAGGTGAGCACTCTGGCCATTAAAAATTGCCTGGGCAGCCCCGTCGGCATTCCCCGGTAGGGGCGCCTCAGGCAGTAAGCAACAAACTTACTCCTCCCCAAAGAGGGGAGGCAAAGCCTGGGAGGGTAGACCTCCTAGAACTGCACAGGACAGACCCATAGACCGGCGTAAATCAAGCCCCGAAGGCCAAGACGATACCAGTTTATGGCGCGTATCGATGATACGACATTTTATTTACCTCCCCAGGAGGTTAGGCACAAGGCCAGGTTTATCTTACTCCCACAAGTAAGATGTGACCCAAGCTCGGGTCGGAAAGTGGGGTTTTAAAAGCCAGCGCCCGAGAAGGTGAGCACTCTGGCCATTAAAAATTGCCTGGGCAGCCCCGTCGGCATTCCCCGGTAGGGGCGCCTCAGGCAGTAAGCAATAAACTTACTCCTCCCCAAAGAGGGGAGGCAAAGCCTGGGAGAGTGTACCTCCTAGAACTGCACAGGACAGACCCATAGACCGGCGTAAATCAAGCCCGAAGGCCAAGACGATACCAGTTTATGGCGCGTATCGATGATACGACATAAGATTTTAAAATACTGTATATATAGTAATCTGCAAACACCCATAAACAGTTTTAGGTATTGCTAATTTGCATATTTATTTTTTAAACAGTTTCTAATATCTGTAACACAACAATTTTGTCAATAATTAAAACTTCTGATGTTGCTAAGATGCTGAGAACAGATACTACATTTTGAATTATTTTTTGCAGAAAATATAAAAATTTACATCTAAAACAAATTAGGCACAAGGCCATCAAAAGTGTAAGGAAAGTGGGTGTCGTTGCTCATCCTTGGTCTAAAGTGATAAAAATGTCTATCTACTCTTAACTAGAATAATTCTTGGTCACCACAATACCACATTTGCACTAGGGGGCGTCCTACTTAAGATAACACCAAATTGATTGGAAATTTTATTTTTCATAAATATATTTATAAAAGCCAAGAAACTGTAATTCATACACATGTGTCAACGTTTCTCACGACAGCTATCTGTATGATGCTCAGTCCTAGGTGTGGCGCCAGTTATGACGTTGGCTCCCTCTCCATTGTGGTCTCTTGAACCTGAGAGCATCTCGGTGTTGATTGAGATTCGCGAATAGTCCCGCATGGTCTGCAATCAATCACGTGTCCGCCCACGTTGTGTTATTGATCTCGGGCAAGGTCTGATCACACACCAGGATCATAGGGCGAATGAAGAGAACGTTCAAGGTGATGGCGTCACAGATGTTATTTAAAACAGAACAAGGATCGACTCAAGTTTAAAAGAGTACGAAAAACAATTTATATATATAATGAAAATCAGAAAAAAATACACTGATCAAGTATTGGTAAAGGTTTTTGTCGATAGTGTGACTTGGAGACACTTCGCAGCAGTAGGTGTGGGCTTTGGTCTGACGTTCACTTTCAGACTGTCTCTCCGACTCTCGCTCCAATCTAATCTAATCTCATCTGAGGGCCTGCTTATATGGACACGAGCTCGCTGTTAGCCCCACCCATCTATGGCGTCTTGGTCCTGACCCCACCCCCCCCCTTTTCTGCCGATCGATGCTGACGTGGGCTCGGTATCTCCTCCCTTCAGATCTCGGTCAAGTAAAATTAAATTTAGAGATTTTTCTTTTATCTCGTTTTAATCAAAGCAGAATCAAAATCAAGTGCTCTTAATTATCTAGGGTTCTCTCCGGTCAACCGGCAGGCGTGCCAATCCAATTATTTAGGGTTCTCTCTAGTCAACCGACAGGTGGATCAATCCAATTATCTGGGGTTCTCTCTGGTCAACCGGCAGGTGTGCCAATCCAATTATCTGGGGTTCTCTCTGGTCAACCGGCAGGGCCAATCCAATTATCTGGGGTTCTCTTTGGTCAACCGGCAGGGCAAATCCAATTATCTGGGGTTCTCTTCGGTCAACCGGCAGACGTGCCAATCAAATTATCTCCCTAGATAATTGGATTGGCATTCTATTTTTGACCACCTTTACTACATGTGTTTAATTCTCAAAGATGGTCGCTCCATTCGGTCAAGTGTCCAGCATGGTTTGTGACTAATTTCCATTTCTTCCCATTGTTGTCAAGTTTTGCAAGTTTAATAAAATCCCCAATCATGACCTCGGTGAGAATGGTTTCTTTGAGTCCAAGTTGTTAATCCCCTAAGTTGAGACTTCTTCCACCAGCTGACCAGGTATTTCGTTAATGACATTTAATTTAAAGTGGGTGGCATGAAGTTAACGTCTTTATTATCCATTTTCTGGTTTAAGTGATTTCTGAAGAAGATAATTAAACATTCGTATCTGGTTTGTTCTGCCGGATCCACTCAAAGACATCCGACGCACAATTCTATTTCGTCAACGGCTACAACCCTGGTTTATCCTCATGAAGCTATTTGACTCACAAGTCCCTCTCTCCAACAGCTGCCAACCCGACCTCAACAATTTATACCAACAAAGCCACTTGACTTATAATAATTCCATTTTTCCAAAAAACTGATGAAGGTTTCAAACCCCAAGATCGACCATGTCACATCTGGACATTAAAAAAACAGTTTCTCTAACAACACGGCGATGTCGTAAGATATCTACAATAAAAAAGGGTAAAAAAGAAAAAAAATGCTTGTATACCACACTTATAAAGGCTTTTTAAGGGTAGTGTTCGTTCATCATGATGTCATGCTGTCAGTCATTACCTCCTCCTTTGGGGGTCAGTGTATTATATGTCTTTCGCCATGATATCATTTTCCCAGCCTAGCAAAAATATATATAGTAGAAATTGGGGAATGTTCTACTTTATAAGCATTGTTGATATATGAGTATTTATATTATTGAAAAATAATAAAACCGTTAAAAATCCATACAATGCAATTTTTTTAATTTAAAATTTTCAATGATATACGCCTGCTTTAAAGTTTTAAAAAACATTGCTTCATACTCCTTTTTTTTAGTCCCTTTTTTTGTTATAGTCGATCCGTGTGATTTTTAAAATGTTGTTTGAGGGTAGAATTATCTCTTAACTCCACTCTTCTAACCTTCTAACCTTAAAGGACGAACATCCTTGCAGTATCTGGGCCAAGATTTCCAAGTCTATATCTTGGAAGTCGCATGTGGATGCCAGAGTTCTTAGTCTGGCATGGTATGAATCCAAGTTTTTGTCTTGATTTTGCATGGCACTTCGAAATTTGAAAATGTTGTACAATATGTTTTTCTGAGACATGGAATGGTAATTATCATTCCATCTTCTGCTTCAATGGTTGCTCCAATGCACTTCTTGTCTGCAAAGTTGTGGAAAATGTCGAAAACCTTGTCTCTGGTGTAGTGTAAATGTGTTGCTTTTCGTTTTTCGTTAATTTTTCGATTCACTTTTGTCAGCGAATGCCAATTGTTTTTTAGTCAGGGTGGACGCTGAAATTTGGAAAAACGGGCAACTTATTGCTAGCCATATCTCTTTCTTTAGGAACTATCCACATAAAAATAACGGCATACCACCTTGTGCAAACGGACCTGTGGAAAGATTTCACTGGCAGTTAAAAGTTTCACTGAAACAAATAATGTCAAAATTGTTTTTCACACGAACACGAATTCATTGTCGTGACACTCATTCACTCTCGGATAAAAAATTCCAGTATATATGTTTTCATTAGCTGTGAAAAAGTAAAGAAAAAAATACTTCAGCCATGTTATGACGGACTGCATGAAGTTTTGAATAGAAACAACAATATTTTTATAATAGTTTCTGGAATGCATTCGAGTTGTTATCAGTCTGACTAAATTAACAAAAATAATGATGCGCATGTGCAAACAAAACGCCTACACAATAATTAGCCAATCGATGTGTAAAGCACGAAAGTAAAACTCTCCTAGAATGTTCGATTTAAGCATTTATAAAAGCTAAGACAATCGAACTACTAAGTAGATTATTGCCAGATGTCACCGATGCATCAGGATTCCATGTCAAAACAATCCATTAATTTCCTGCCAACAGATTCACGCAACTTTGCTCTCAGCTGGAATCTCTGCTGAAGAGATGCTACTTTCTATATTCATCACACACGTGAAACTTTAACCAGACACCAAGCATCACACATTTCAACCAGCCACATGGATTGAATAACAACAAACAGTATCATCCACTGGAACCCATTGACACCTTTCACACACAAACGAGCGAGCAACAGTTAAATTCACACGTTGTTATGGAATGATAAACACCCCTCACTGACAGAATAAACTAAGCCCAAACGGACTATAAATAGTGTGTAAGTTATTCAGAGTATACCAAAATATATAGTTGATTTCCAACCTTGTATTCAAGTGTATTTATTGCTATTAACCATCGCATTACGATACAACAGATTGACGACGAAGGAATTTTGTATTGACCTATGCAGGTCTTAACAACATTTACAAACAAAGATACAAAGAAAGTTTGCCAAGTTTTAAAAAAAAACTTAGGGGACTTGAAAACTGTTATGTTTTAAACCAACAAGACAAACAGGAAAGACTTGAGACAACGTAGAACAGCAGGAGCCATATTTTAAAAAACTCTTTAAAAAGTTTGTCAGAGGTAAGACCATGGTAATTCTAACTCTTTTTCTCAGGATTCCGTAAATTAACTCAACTGGATAATTTAGGTACAGACCAGAAGAGGTCACATTGATAGCATATTTATGAAAATACGAGGAAATCTTTAAAAAAAAGGTTGTTCTACATGGTCAGATGAGAAAAAAGTTCGACTGTTGTTTGGAAAAGTTGGAGCCATTGAAGATGAAAAGTATGAAAAAATTTCCAGGAGATATTTAATTTCAGGAGACCATTTTGCTGTTAAGAAAGATTTTTTTACAACAAACTTTGGCAATGTTTTAATATGACCAAAACGGATACAGAATATTTTACTACATTTGCAAGAATAGTGAATAAGGAATTCAAATTCAGCCAATTCACCCCAGATATGTTCAAATGTCTCCTATTTGTACATGGTTTAACGTCTCTGAGAGACACCGAAATAAGATCACATCTACTATCAAAACTGGAACAAGATTCAAAGCTGACACGACAAAATATCACTGAAGAATCTCATCAAATAATAAATCTATTCGATGACACTAAAAAATTGAGGAAAGAGATATTTAAAATACATTCAGTCGAAAAAAAAAAGAAACATAGTAAAAAAAATGTTATTTAAAAGTTAATCCTTGTTATGGATGCGGTCTATCTAATACACTTATATAAACATTGTCTATTTAAAAATAACTAGTGTCATAATTGTGGCAATAGGGGGCATAAGTTCTTATATTGTAGAAAAGAACAGAGAAAAGAAGAATCCGAAATTGAAAAACACGGTTCACTCTTCAAAAACAGGAAACGCATCTACTGGAATGAAAAGACAATTCGGAAATGTGAAAATGGAGGACACAAATGTTAAACTTCGATTAAACACAGGGTCTGACTTGACGATAATAGATAAATTAATGTGAATAAAAGTCTGCAGACCAATGTTAAAAATAAAATTGCCTGTAGAATAACCATTAACATTTTAAATTGTGAATGCTATGCTAATGTATCATTTGCTAAAAAAAAAACTGAAAGCATTCGTCATGGATCGATCTGAAACCTACTTGGATGGACTCATTTGAGTTATGGAATCTGGTAATAAATACATTTTATATTAGAGTAAATACAGCTTCCAATAGTACAGAATATTTAAAAGGGGTTTTAAATAACGTTTTACCGGCATGTTTTTTGAAGGAATGTGTTCAAAGGCAAAAGCAACATTCAAATTAAAAAATAATGCACAACCGATTTTTAGATGAAAAAGATGTTCAAAAAATAATCCAAAAGGAACTGAACTGTTTAGAAAAATAATGGAGTTTTAAGTAAAACAGACTATGGTACTTGGGCGAGTCCCACAGTTTATTTGAAACAAGAACAACAAAATTCGGGGTTGTGCCCATTATTCAACTGGACTAAACGATTGTTTAAAATCTCACAATTGCCCATTTCTGAAGATATATTTTCAAAATTAAATGCAGGATAAATATTCACAAAACTCGATGTATCAGATGTATGCCTATAAACACTATTGGAATCAAAATGTACACAATTTTAACAATAAACACGCACAAAGGTTTCTACAACTTTTTTTGTGTGTATAAAAGTAGCACCATATTTCAACAAATAATGGACGCCATATTAAGTAACTCAAGAACAACATGCTGAATATGCGAAAATAGTATTTTAAAGAATGAAAAAAACAAAACAGTTTCAAACTAAGCATTGATAAATGCACTTTTTTTAACAACAATTGAATACTTGGGATACATAAGTGATAAAGATAGTCGAAAGCCAGCCCAGCCAGAGCTACAGCAATAAAAATATGCCTCCGCCAACAAGTCTCACAACAGTACGAGCTTTTTGACGACCTGCAAATTATTACAACAATTTTATTCCTAGATTGCATGCATTAGATAGATTGCTTAAGAACGATACAAAATGGAGCTGGTCTTGTGAATGTCAAAGACATTCAAAAAAATTATAAAAAGTTTTAACATCTGACTTATCTCTTATGCATAAGGAGATGTACATTGCAACTGCTGTGAGTAACTCAGGATAAGGAGCCGTTTACAAGCCAATGAAGATAACGGACAGCTGAAAGCAGTGGCCCATGCATTAAGAACGTTATTGCCGGCAGAAGAAAATTACAGCTAAAGAGAAAGCACTAGGCATAATATTTATAGTAAAAAAAAAATATTTTGCAAGCAGGCCACCGTCCATTACTATTTGGGTCTAAGAAAAGCATACCAACTCATACTACAAATCGCCTGTAAAGATGGGAACCATTCTTTTAAACTACATTCACAATGGAATTTCTTCTATCAAAGAAAATAGGACACGTAGACGAAATGTCCAGGCTTATTCCATAACTAAGGGAAACTCTATATGAAACAGTGAGTGTTGCATTAAGTAAACAAATGGAAATAAAAATATACTTTACAACTTAATAAAGGAGTTACCATAATCCTCAAGGAGATTAAATTTAAAGCTAAATTTGATATAAAAAAATCCAAAAACCATGAGATGGCAAAATAAAAGGTCAAATCACGAAAACATTTTTGTCTTGTGTTTTGTTTTCCAGTGAACATGCGTGTGGTGATACCGGCATCAGTGAAAAAAGAAATATTGAAGAATTTTCACATGAGACTTCCCAGAATCACTTAGATGAAATCCTTTATGTGGAGTTAAGTTTATTGGCCTAACATGGATAAAGAAATTGAAGATTTTGTGAAACATTGTCGATGCTGCGCGATGGTAGCAAAAACACCACAAGTAAAAATTAACCAGTGACCAAAAACGGATAGATCATAGTCAAGCCTACATATTGATTGTTGGCCCAATGAATGGAATTCATTAGCTTATTGTGGTAGATAATTTCGTCAAATGTAGGAAACATACATGCAAAAATGCTATAAACTTTTTGCACGAAATCCTTGCAAAGTTTGGTATTCCTGATACATTTGTTTCTTAAAATGGAACTCAATTTGTAGCTAAAGAACTTTGAGATGTTTGCAAAGACAACCACCCAATACCATCCAAGATTTAATGGCCAAGCACAACGT
The DNA here is from genome assembly GCA_963556195.1 of Sepiola atlantica. Lineage (NCBI taxonomy): Eukaryota > Metazoa > Mollusca > Cephalopoda > Sepiida > Sepiolidae > Sepiola > Sepiola atlantica. Next base: position 20,055,953 of record OY744551.1, on the reverse strand, counting down.
TGCATGGATATGTTAAGAAAACCAGACAGAAGTGAAACTGAAGGTGAATTGCTACAGCAGTTTCTCATAGTTTCTCACAGATGAGTCCAAATTCAGGAATGTTACAAGCTTAACTTATACTTGCAAGAATGATTCAATCGGTATTTGATAAACCAATAACTTACAAAACAAAAACATAGGAAAATCCTGATACAACAAAAGTTTTCAAAACTTTTGTTGTATCGGCATTATTCACTCAGCAAAAAAATTCAATTTTAAGGATTACAACAATGAAAAGCTTAACTGTAAAAAAAGGCATTACTGAGAAACGAATCGGAACCCTAATAGAAACAATTTTCTTTACACATTTTGGTAATTAGAAGAAAAACAACAAAAAGATTATTGTCATGGTGTTATTTAATATATTCCAATGTTAAGATTTGATTTTGTATAATCATAAAAATTAATTCCTTATTAAAAATTGAATGGAATAATCGAAAAAGTGTGATGATTGTCAAGAATAACCAACAGAAACAAATGAGTGAAAAAATACAAATAACCAACAAATAACTGTTCCAAAGGCAATGAAGTGACTTTTCTACCTACCTACCTATTTTTTTTAAGTTTTAAAGTATTTCAAAGCGTTTTTATTGCATTTTAATAATTCGTCCAAATCCGATCGCGTTACAGTTTCATTTTCAAGATGGCGTAAGCGGACATCCCCAAAGTTTGTCTAATGAGTTTTTTGTCTTGGGGTGAAAAAAAAAACAAATAGTCAGCAAACGTCTTAAAATTTACTTTTCTACCTAATTGAAAGGAGAAAAGTAGAAAAAAATCATCAGACTTTGTAGACCGTCGGCGAATGACTGTCAGCCATATTTGTTTTTCAGTCTAACGTAATTTATTTAACCGAACTTTTTAATTGAAATCAAAAAAATAAACACTGTAAAATACTTTAAGACACAAAAAAATAGGCAGGTAGGTAGAAAGTAACTGTTATTGCCTTTGGTGAAAGTTATTCGTTGACTATTTGTTTTTTTGTGCACCTTTTCTTTCTATTGGTTATTCTTGACAATCGCCAAATGCGGATCGTCAATTGGTCAAATGAAACAATTATATATTCATGAGTAATTTAAAATGGTTACTTTGTGTTTTTCGCATTTATTAAAGACAGAAATATAAAATGACGATTTTTTAAAAATATGATTTTTTTTTTTCGTAATTTAAAAAACTGTGAGAAGGGAAAGGGCTTTTTCCTTTATTATTTATTCTTTTTTCTTTTTATGGCAAATGTAACAGTTATCTTCATAATCATCAACAGCACCATCATCGTTGTCATCGTCGTCAACAACAACAACAACAACAACAACAAAAATCGGAAGTTATCTTTTGAATGTCAAAATAATCATTTTGAATGTTAAACGTTTTTCATTAAATCGTTGTAATTAATATTACTGCTACTAATTAATATTACTGCTACTAATTAATATTACTGCTACTAATTAATATTACTGCTACTAATTATAATGTTAATATGAAAAAAACTATCACATATCTATAAGGAAATTGAAGAACAAAAATAGAAATGAATTGTGCAGAATATTAATTTATTAGAGAGTGTTTATAAAATTATTATTCAAATGAAGCATCGTGATAAGTGTGTTTCGGAAGTGTTCTGTTGGGTATATATAATGTATTTGAATATATTTAAATTAAAATTGAATTTAATAAGCTTAACGTGTTTTGATATTAATATAATGGGGATAAATGAAAAAAGCTTTCGCATTTATTCATTTATATATATATATATATATATATATATATATATATATATATATATGGTTTATAATAAGTTTATTTCCTTCAAACTGATATTAAAAAAGAATGTACCTTTTTAGTTAGACTGTGTTAAAAGTAGTCAATAAGGGATCTTCAGCATAGATCACGTTTTTGTATGTTCCTCTGCTCCTGCTGCATCCCCTTAGTATACCAACATGTAGAGGTGTCAGACAGACGAACTCTTAGTGAGCAGCTGTTTATATTGGAACTAGTTACTTCACATAGGCTTGCAAAGAATCCGTTTCAAACAAGCGGGAGTCCTTCTCATTGGTTGAAAAATCTTTAATTCACAGTTGAGATAATGCTTTTCTTCTTGTGACCGATTACTTGTGACATTGGAAAAAGAAATTGATTTAAGTGCATCCCATTTCCACCCAGTACAGAAGAAGGAAGAAGGAGGAAGAAATGAAAAGAGGAAAGAATGAGAGTTGCTTATACAAGCTATTATCTTTTTCACATTCGTCCGTCTCACATCTATTTATAAATCTACCACAATATCAATCCAGGGGGAGAGGGAGTATTGTGCGACTAAGATAAATAAAAACAAAAAAATGAAGTTGCATATTTTGCACAAAAAACGACTCCAAATCCAAATAAAATGATATAGAAAAGAATATATATTTTTCAGCCAATGAGAAGAGCTAAAAATAGTCCCGACAAAAGCATAATATGAATTCATTGGAAGCATTCTCACAGCTATATAAGAAAGACACTCTCTTTAGTCCATTTTCTCAAATATTCTTCACTATGATAGCCATACGATGATGTTCAGTAGTTTGAACAACACACACACACCCACACACACACACACACACACACACACACACCCATACACACACACACTTCTCATGTCAAATAATCACTACTTGAAACAACTTGGAGAAAAATACACACAAGTTGAACTTCTCATACTCACACAATCATCATCATCATCATCAGCAGCAGCAGCAGTCACTTATTCAGTTTATTTAAACCGAAATATTTCGGACTCAACTTTATCGTCGTATGAACACTTAAATTCTTTATTCTATAATTATTACCTTCTGATGTTTGTGAATAAATGTATATTTTCATTTGTATGAATTAGAATTATGATGCAACGTTCTTCAGTTCGAAAGTGGCTTTGTTGCTGTCTAACTGAGGTATGGTTCTGTTCAGTCCTAAGAGGTCCACCCTCCCAGGTTTTGCCTTCTCTGATAAGGAGTTAGTTTATTTTTAATCGCCTGAGGCGTCTCTATCGGGGAATGCCGATGGAGTTGCTTAGACATTTTTTGTATGCTTATCCTAGTGCACTGGCTTCTCAAAAGCACACCTGGCCTTGTGTCTAACCTCCTGGCGAGGAGGTAAATAATATGAATTACTAATGGAGATTTCGTATCCGTCTGTCTGAAGCAAAGCTATACTATTTCAGACTATTGTACTGTTTTTTTAATGCTCGATTCAGTTTATTATACTATTTCAGACTATTGTGCTGTTTTTTAATGCTCAATTCAGTTTATTATACTATTTCAGACTATTGTACTGTTTTTTTTATGCTCAATTCAGTTTATTATACTATTTCAGACTATTGTACTGTTTTTTTAATGCTCAATTCAGTTTATTATACTATTTCAGACTATTGTACTGTTTTTTTAATGCTCAATTCAGTTTATTATACTATTTCAGACTATTGTACTGTTTTTTTAATGCTCAATTCAGTTTATTATACTATTTCAGACTATTGTACTGTTTTTTTAATGCTCAATTCAGTTTATTATACTATTTCAGACTATTGTACTATCTTTCAATGCTCAGTTCAGGTAGTGTAGTATCTGTTTTGTTGTCAAGATATCCTCCCAAACTTTACCGGTTCCTTCTTTTTTGGGGAGGGGGATGGGTGTAATGTAGTATATGTTCGTTCGTCATGATACCATCTTCCTAGGCGTTACCTCCTCTTTTTTTTTGGGGGGGGGGGTAGTGTAGTATCTGTCCTGTGGTCATAATACCATCCTCCAACGCATTACCTCCTCCTTAGCAGTGTAATATATGAACATTGATTTCACTTCAAAAATAAAAGTGCAATTTCTAGTTTATATAATTTATTTTGATTGTCTAGTTATTTTCCAATTCCCCGGCGGTTTTTTGTTGTATAATAATATTGTTGTTTTGACCTTCCGTATTTTGTACAGCTTATCGTCACCTCACCTGCTTTCTGTTTCTTTTGTCTTACCGAAGTGCCTTGGGGGTTGGGGCAGCCGGGCGGGGGTAGTATATCGGTTATGTTCGGTAGTTTCCGGCGTCATCGGCAACGTTACTGACAGCAGCAGCAGCGGTATCCAACAAGCGTTTTTATTTTGTAGTTTTCAACAGGTGTGACAAGCCTGTAGAAAGAGGGAAACCTCGTCGTGCCTACCTGGACGCTAGCAGGACAGGCTGACAGTCGTTTGTATCTCTTCTTAACTGTTCGCGTCTTCAGCCATTTGAAGGGACACTTCTTTCTTAGAGCAGGTGACCTAGAATTGGCTCGCATTTAAAAGTGAAATAAATGTTTTAAAGGCCGTAACTTTAAAGAAAAGAAAGCTTGTAACAAGGAAGAAAATTAAAATCTTTAAATTGTAAAAAGGTTTCATTAAGAAATCTTTTTTTTATTTTAGAAAGAAAAACCAAAAGATCTAAACTTTCTTGAAATAATGGCACTTGCAATTGAAGAGCGTTTCCATAAAGCGGCTTCCGATGGTTATTTGGACCTTTTACGGGAAGCGACCAGAAGAGAACTGAACCATTCTGATGAAGATGGCATGACTCCGACGCTGTGGGCAGCTGCGCGAGGAAACTTGGAAGCTTTACGTTTGATCATAGGACGTGGGTACGAGAACAAAACATTTTTATTTTATCTTTTTATTTTTTACTTTTTTAAAACCATTTTACAGTCTATATTTTGTGTTTGTTTTGTTTGTAAAAGCGGTTCATTGTTACAATAGTGGCGCGGTGGAAAAAAAATGCTGTTCGTATTTCAGACTTTTGCCGAGGACTCGAAGTAGAATCGCCAAACCTTGCTTGGTTTCCACCCGCTAAAATCTAGATTTTATTATATTTCTTTTGCTTACTAAAAACTAAGCATTAAAAATAATATTTACGAGTTCGCTGTCTTGTAAAATGGTCCCTGAACGCTGTTTATTCGGACATAAATTGAGGTAAATTTGTACAATGTATACCGTATGCTAATTCACCCCCAAATAACAAAGATTCTATTTAAGGTGATTACATGTAAACACCATGAAAAACTTGGCGTTAAAAAAATTATGACATTCTCTCCCGTTAACACTATCACTAACCCTAAGTCCGAACGATAATTTTTAAAAAATATATATGACTACTAACCCAAAGTCCGAGTGGCAATACGCCCTCAACACACACACAATTGATTTCCAAAGAAATTAAGAAAATGGTCATTGTTTAACTAAAAAAAAATGGTTACATGTCCTTAAAACGCTATCTGTTCGGAAATTGAGTGATATTTTCACGTTTAATTTATATGCTAAACTGATCCCCCATTCTAAACTTTAAAATATTTTGTTCTTTTTACGGTTTTGTTTATTTTTACTGATAATCTTTTGGCACTTGTGCATTATAACATCCCCGGCAAATTGTTTTATTTTAGGAGAGTTCTGTCCTCGGCAAGGGAGTCCGACCGAGGCCACCGTAATAGTAACGACCCCACCCATCCCTCCTCATGTTAAGAATGACTTTCTAAATTTGCCGGGGATGTTAAAATGCATTTTTTTTTCAGGCTGTTAACATGTAATCGCAAAAAAAAAAAATAGAATCTGATTTTTCTTTTTGGGTGAACACCTCGCATATGGTGTAACTACTCATAAAATATTACGATACTATTCGGCTATTGAAATTAGAGCGGTAAATTGTTCATTTTCTTGATTAGCCATGTTTTCTTTCATTTACACCGGGTATAAAGTCAATCTTCATTTTACAATGAAGAAACACACATCCCAGAGGCATGAAAATAAACATTTTGGGGGTAAATTTGTATTTTGATGAGCAACCTCAGCTACATCATCCCCCCCCCCTCCATCTCCCTAAAAAAAAGATTCTACTCTTTTAGGCGATTATGAACATCGTAACCCCCCCCCCCAAAAAAACAAAAACAAACAAGCAATTATTTTAGAATTTAGAGATCAGTTTGCATATAAATTTAACGTAAAATAATCATCCATTTCCGGACCATTATCTAACCGGATAGCGTTTTAATCAGAAGTTTGTTTTTTTGTTAAGGGAGATAAATTGTGTTTTTTTTTTTCATGCTGAAAAGTTAGAAATAAAAAAAAGAATTACTTTTCATCATTTAAAAAATGAGTTATTATTAACAAAAAAATTATTTTAACTACAAGGAACTATAAAAGAAAACATTAAAAAAACATTTTAGAAAATAAACATTAAAAAAGCCTTCCCATAACCCTACCACTAACCCTAAGTCCGCGTAACAACAGTTGGAATATCTCGTCTGGTTTTCGCAAAAATGTTTTGGATAAAATTAATTGTCGGTCATTAATTGTATTTCTTGACCCAAAATCAAATTCTAATTTACTTTTTATTAAAGTCTTCAAGATCAATCTTTAATGTGGGCATTACTATTTTTTTTTTCACAAAAATATTTTTTCCATCCTAAAATTGTTTGACATACACAAAAATATGTTTTGACGCAAAACACACTCACAAAAATCATTGAACATTTTTTTAATATAAAAAACAAACAAACAAACCAAAAAAACAAGTTTTAACAGAATTCGGCGCTTTTTCGGCGGCAGCACTTTTTATATCCGTCACTATTTGTCTCACGTGACTTAAATGAACCAATCAATCGCAATCATTTAAAAATAGAGAATCATCTTCATTCTTTAAAATTAGCACCGAATTGTTATTTTATTGCCCCCCCCCCCGCCTGAATACAATATTTTGTTCGTTTTTTATTTTATTTTGTTACTTTTCAAAACAGAATTAATGTTGATGGATTTTATCCACATGACTAAGTCTGCTCTCGACTTAAATAATTGAAATTAAGGAAAATTATATTTAAAAAAAAAAAAAGGCAATAAATAAATGTTACCAAAGGCCAGATAATTACTCTTCGACCTACCTGTATAATTCCCTTAAAAAAAAATTATACGTTTTATCTGGGCTAACGTTATCCGCCTGATAGTCGAAGGACCCGAACCTTAGAGTAACTCCCAAGAATGCAGCAGGTGCAAAACACCGGGGCTGCTGTGTTGCCATTTGGTGAATGGAGTCTGTACCATGCAGTAGTTCCGATGGAGCCCTCTCGATGCCATATTAGTGGGGACTGCTTGCTACGGCTTTTCATTCTTCAATGGTTTACAAAGATAATCTGCTTACTCATTCTCTCTGTGTTTCGTCTCATCTACTGATTTCTTCATTATTTTTTTTCAAATTCTTACATGAAAAGTTCTAAAACTTTTGTTCCCCAACTTCTAACGTGGCTCCCTACTATCAGGTCTCCTTTTCCAACATTAGGGGTCTACGTTCCAACCTTTCAGAGGTTGAAATCCACTTACACGAGACCAAACCGGACCTATTTTTTCTGTGTAAAACTGGCATTAGTCTTTCAGCTTCTACTGATGATTACATGATTAAAGTTTATTCAAACATGACATCAAAATCCCACCTTCAAGATCGTCATGGATTAGGCTTTCCATGGGGACATCTTCAAAGACCCTAAATTGCCATTAATATGTCTTTCCGTGTAGCACTTAATCAAAGCATCGCATTCATCTTTGCCCTTTATCATTCCCACAATGATGGAGTTACTATCTTAGGGAGTATCACTGAGAAAATTAACCATATCCTGTCTGTTTACCCTTTCTGCCAGCATTCATGTCTGTGGTGACTTATGATACAAATCAGTTCAACAATGGCATCGTTGCTGTTCAGTTCATTCCTAGGTGGCCCACCCTCCCAGACTTTACCTTTTCTCTGAGAAAGAGTTTATTGCTAATCGCCTGAGGCGCCCCTACTAGGGAATGCTAACAGGGCTGCTCAGACATTTTTGTAGGCTAATTTGTTTAAGAGACAATCCTATACATAGAAATATATAAACATTAGCGAGATCCGGCTCCAACGTTAAACTATTGGATTATTTGCTACTTATGGTTCTTCGGCGCGAACACAGACCCCACAAACACTTTTTATGAAGGGGGGGAGTCTTGCTATCTGGACATGGGGAAGTTTAATTGCTAACATGGACTTAAACTATAAGAATATCCGTCTAAGTACGAAATAAAAACGATGGGCATTTTTTGCTTAAAAAAGGCGTGGGACCATTAAAAGTCAAATTCACCAAACTAAAAAGAAAGAAAACAAAACATAAATCGATAAAAAATTAATTTATTTGTTTTTTATTCTTTCTTTCTGATTGACTGGCATGAACACAGACTCCACGATGTAAATATAAAACTGTTTTTTCGGGGGTGGGGGCATCTGGACTTATGGTGGAAGTTTAATTGGCAACCTGTTTTCTTTTTTTGTTGTTTAAAAAAGAAGTGTGGCCGTTAGAAGGTAGTGTCACCAGAAGTAAAAGAAAAAAGACAAAATATCTCTAAAAAACGAAGAAGAAAAATTAGAGCGAGAGTGATTCTATAAAAAATTTGGAAGAAAGGAAACATCTGTGTGAACGAATGCTACAAACAGATACGAGTTGTAAACAGATACACGTACTTGGTATTTGCTGACGAAATGATAAATCTGACAGTTTTTTTACTTTGTTGGTGAAGTATAACTTCCAAACAGACTTTTTAAAGAAAAAGAAAAAATAATGAAAATTAGGAATTAGCAGGTGAATTAAAACGAAATTACTGGCCATCTTGCATAGACACGTTTATTTTGTTATATGTTTGTAAATTATATTCTTAGTATATTCCAATAATACATTAAATAGGTGAACATTGATAAGTAAAGATAAAGAAATGTAAAAAAATATTTAATGTGATGCGGGAATGTAATTGTTGTAGTGATATGAATCATATCATGTTATAAATGTGAAAAAATTCAATAAGGTCTTTTAATATGAAAAATGTAAGATGGTTCTGTGGGTTTATTTTTGTAATGGGAAACTGCTATTCCTGTATTCTATCATTTTAAAATGTGCCCGGAAAGGAGAATAAGCATGTAAAGAGATCGATATGTGTTTAGATTTAAGATCTAGTGTAGTATATAGACAATAGTAAGAAAAAGAAATGAAAGAATGACGGCAATTTATCAAGAAAGTTACTCTATTAAAAACACTTCCCTGGTGATACTGGGGGCGGTAAAAGTAGATATTAGCTTGAGAGTGAAAATGCCTGCGACCTCCTCTGTAAATAACATCATTTAGAGAAACAGCTTACCCGAAAAAATGTAAGAAATTTTAAAAGGGAACAAAACGAACGTATATTTTCTGGAAACACACATCAGGAATTGGCCTAAGTTGCTGGCGAAACTGATTAGCATATGAAGGTTTTGGTTCGAAAGCTATAATGGTCAATTAAATAGGGGACAAATTTACCTTATGATGTAGATACACACATACCTAACTTTATATAAATAGATATTTCACCGGGTAGTTCCGCAAAATGGTCCCTGAATTCCTTTTCTCGAATCCATTATTTCTGAATTTATCCAATTTCATATTAAAGTATTCTACACCATAACTCTTCTTAATCTGATCTGGCAACTTATTCCAAAAATATATTACTCTATTAGCAAAAAAATCAATTGGTTAATGGATTTAGTTTTTGAAATTTGCTTTAACAATAAATTACTAAATTGAGAAGAAATATAAAAAAAAGTCTACCATCGTTAGAAATGACATTAGTTTGAAAACTTCAATTAAACCATCTCACATTCTTTTCTCTAGTAATTAATCCTAATTTTACAATATCTTCCTGTAACTGTAATCTTTTACTGTTTTTATTAGTTTTGACACTCTTCGGTTTGTGGATTTACTAATACAGAGAACTATATGTAGTGAACACTGCATTCGCTGCTATCTTGCTTTGAAGATTAGTAATGTCTTACTAATCTGTCTATCCATTCATTCTACTTTATTGCAACAAACCTTTCTTTCTTCATTCGTGTTGGTTGTTCCTTCCACTCAAGTAACAACGTAACTTTTTTCAAGGAGACAACATCTTCCAATCGCAATATTACATTTCAATTTCCATGTCCAGATACTAAAGCCACTACATGTCGTCGATAGTCGATATAATACAGGGTGACCCCCAAAATGTCACCCTTGGAATCGTTAAGATTTACAATCCTTTCTGCAATCCAACCATATTCGGTACAAATAAACTTCAGTCAACACCCAACTTTTACACCAAGTTTCAGTCATGAATGTTCAACAGTCTTTTTTTTATTGATGTACCATGATATGATCGTCTCATCAGTAGGAAGTATGATCCTGAATGGACTTCACACTCACCGGGCCTCTCCGATTTTTATCTGTGGGATTATCTCAAAGATACTGTCTATCAAAACAATCCCCAGACTATTCCTGAACTGAAGACAATGGCCATCACAGCCAAAATCAAGGCATTGCCAAGAGATGCTAATGTCAGGTGTTTTTGAAAATTTTCCACGTCGTATCGCAGTGTGCTTATTATTGAATAGTGATAAAATGAAGACTGTTGGGTATTCATGAAACTTGGTGGGCAAGTCAGGCCTAGACTGAAGTTTATGCTGGGCCCATTTATCGATCTTTTACACCCTCCCAATTTGCTTCTAATGGTGAAATAGTGATATCAAGTGCCTTATAAATTTCTCTGACACTTTGACGTGAGTTTTGTTCAACTAGTTCATTCAAACATTCATTGTCAAGAGTGCATGACCGTCCTCTACCTTCTTTATCTTCAAGGCTCTCATTACCATTATGGAATTTCTAAAACCACCTTCGTACTTGCTGATCATTTTTGGACTCTTCTCCCTCCGTCAAAAATGACAAAAAAAAATTTATATTTCGTTAGTCTTCACATTCATATTCATATCAAATAACGTCTCAATCGGTGAAGTTTAAAAAAAAAAAAGAAAATGTCTCAAGACAAAAAGAAAATAAATCAGATCAATCGATATAGAAAGAAGACAGGAAAAAGAAAGAAAGAAAACATCTCATTATGGAAATAGAGTGACAGATTTCTTTCCAAATTCATTTTAGATGGCAGAGTGTACTGTCGGACTTGCTATTTGCTTCCTTCCTTCCCTTAAAACTTTAAATGGTTTTGTCCAGCAGTTTTTACTCGCTAACATTTGTGTGACGAGACAGGTATACATTTATATACCTACAAATAAATACACATTGGTCTTTATTATAGATTGGAGGATGCTCTGTTGATATTGGCGACTGTTTGAGAAGCAGTATCACCGAGTTTGAATTGCCACAAGAAAAGTATACGCATTTCTTTTTTCAATCTTTGTTATTAAGGCCGACATGCATTGTATCTAATGCGTGACACCACACGCCTCACCATCGGATGGAGTTTCATGTCATACTCCGGACAGGTAGTGAGTTGACCTGAAGAGTAATTAATGCTTGCTACGATGTGACTCTACATTCTTGAAAGTCCACAGATTGCGGCCTCACCACCGGATGTAGTTAATGGTCATACCCAGAACTGGGTTGAGATAGAGGGTTTGGATAGTTGTTAGAGTTGGGAAGTAGAGTAGGCAGGAGAAAAACTATTTTTGAAATAAACTACTTGAAAGTGTTGGGATAGATGGATTTAGAGGTGGTGGCATTAAATATCGAGGCAAACACCGTTGAACCTGGTCAGTACCAGATGGGTGACCATTTGGGAATACTAGTTGATGTATGTAGGAGGACGTTGACACCTCCCTGCAAAAATCTAACGACGTCATCTCTACTAACCGGGATATACATGTGACTGGGGACTGCTTGTGAATTTGATATTCCCTAGAAACTTCCTCCCTTGGAGGAAACCGGTTCAACTTGCCCAGGGTTAATGCTGTACCAGGTCAAGGGTATTCTAGGTAAAGTCTTAGGGAAATGGAGAAAAAAAAAGTTTATTTTTACAGGGTCACCTCTAAAAAATACCAATAAATAAAAGTCTTTTCTGAAATTTATTGTGAAAGAAATGGTGGCAAATTTATCCAATTATTATATCAATTAACATTTTGTATAACAACTAAATTAACTTTTTAAAAGTGAGTAAAAAAATCGGCCAGTAATCCTTTTCTTTTTATTCAACACCGGTATTATTCTTATATAATACCCGAGCAACGCCGGGTAGCTCTGCTAATTTTATATCAAAGAGAACTATTTTAAAACTAGTGTACACCCTTCACCAAAAATGACCGAAAAAAGCTATGCTTCGCCAGTGTTCACACTAATATTTATATAAAATCATAGAATTATATCAGTCATTTTATTTTTATATATATAAATTATTATCATTTTTGATGACCTAAAGAAGAGAATCACCTCCTACCCCTGACTTTTATTTAGAGTGGAGGATGTCTTTCCGAATTCATTTCAGACAGTGGAGATTGTCTGACTTGCTATTTGCTTTTCAATGGAAGTTTTTCTGATGCTTTTTTTATTTCAATAGGATAGGACTGAACTATTGCGAGCTGAAAAAAAAGTAATTTCTGATGACTTTAAGAAAAAATCCACTAACCTTTACTTTGCTTTTTAAAAGCTTTCTTCCTTTGATTATTGGGAGGAAGGGATGGCGACTAAACATTAAAAAATATGACATTGGATGTTAAAAATATCCACAATGGCTAACGTTGTGGATATTTTTAACATCTGATGTCATATTTTTGAATTTGAGAAGTGAAATGGAAAGAGAACAATCATTGCTCATTTTTCTTATTTAAAGAAAATGTCCTAAACTGGAAAGTTTAAAAAAAGAAGAAAAAGGAAAGAAAACAAAAACGTATAAATCGGTATAAAAAGCAAAAAGAAAATGTTATGGAAATAGGTTTTCATTCTCCCTTCCCTTATTCATTGACAGATATATATTGACAAATAAATACACATTTCTCTTTATTATAGAGTGGAAGATGCTTTATATATGATTGTTTTATAGACTATTCTGTTTTGTAGGCGTCAAGTATTATGTAAACAAAAGATTTTATTTAACTCATAGATGATACCTTGACAGGTACTACCACTGCTCTGGAAATGCAGATGGGGCTGCCCAGACATTTTTTGTAGGCTAGAGTGCTCAACCTCTTGGGAGCTGGCTTTTCAATCCCCACCTTCTGACCTTGTGTCACATCTTCCCGCAGTGGGAGGGAGATAAACAAAACCACCGGATGCACTTAAATATATAAGGTATCATCTTACCATGAGATAATATACTTTAGCACGGCCAGTGGTGTGCAGGGGGTCTGGTGATGTCCAGGTCCAACTCCTTGATTGTATGCCCCAAAGGCTCAAGTATAAGTCCTAGTACTGAGAAATATGAGAAAAGAGATAGTTTGAATATTATTGGATGTCTAGGGCCACCTCTGCATGCCACTGAGCAGGGTAGTCCTCAAAGTTGGTTAAAATGTGCATTCTCATCGCTAATGTCTTCTTCATGGACACCGATTCAAATGACAGATTGTTTAAAAATATTTTACACCCTACTTTTATTTTATTTTACTGTCATAATATCCTAGGTCAAAAGTAGGCGCTCAACATTTCAAACGAAATTGCTTCTAATTAAAATTTCAAAATTTAAATAATGAAAATCCACTTTAGGAATTAAACAAACCTCTTGCGTCTGCATTGGTCATTAAAACAATTAAGAAAAACTATTAATTAAACGTTAAACACAACATTGAGACGTTAAAACTAGCAACAATAAACTTTGCGAGTGATTGTAAATGTGTTTCTGGTATGAAAATATTTGACAAAGGATAAAGTTTATGTGCGTGTCATTCGTTCTCTCTCTGTTTTCAGCAGATGTACATTTACTAAGCAGTTCTTTGCATTCAAGTTTAATTTGTTGAATAACATTTTCTTTAACCGTCTTAATAATTTCTGTAAAGATCACATCATTTTTTTTAGATATTTAAAAAATATCTAGTAACATATCTAGTGACAATGATTTAAGGTTTTTATGAATTTCCAAATTATAGAGGTTGTTTAGAAGGTTTGTTACGTTGGTGATACCATTTGAGCACAGGGAGGAGCTGGTGCTAGTGAAGCCCCTTACTCGAGGAGTCGGTGACATCACCAATTTGGTGAGTCACCCGGTACTGCTCGGGAAAAGTTGCCGCCCTGATGAAGGTCGCAGATGTCTAAAAGCCTGGCCCAGCGATTACTCACTCCCACGTTGTTTGTTTAAATCAGTAAGCGATCATCCGGGTTGGATCAATAACTTGGTACCACTGCGAAGCGAAGGGTCATTTCAAGCAGAACAAGTAAAATAATAAAAGAAAATAAATCTTCAACAACTCCGTCTGTTGGGTTTTTCTTAAAAGAATAATTATTTGCCAAGGAAAATGCAAACTATAAGGCAAGGTCGCTCTGTGTTTTTAGACTGAAGCTATAATACTTTTAGTAGAGGTGGAACGTAATGGGTGAAAATTTCAGATTCATGCGAGTAGTATTTTTTTGTGTTCATTTATACATAAATAACACTAAACAATCAAACATTTTGAAAATTTTGCAAAATTCAGAAGGTGCAGGCCAAAAATAGCCGTTAGGGCTCCACGAGACTCAAAATCACTAATTTTTCAGTGAAAAAGTGGTTTCATGCGACATTGCAGGTCCTAAAACATCCTCAAAAGCTATGAATGGATATAGATGGTTAAATCTGATATAGTACTTTAATTTAGGACCATTTTCAGGCTGTGAAAGGGTTTTCATGAATGTAAAATAGCCAAAAACTATTGGCCTGCACCTTCTGAATTTTGCAAAATTTTCAAAATGTTTGATTGTTTAGTGTTATTTATGTATAAATGAACACAAAAAAATACTACTCGCATGAATCTGAAATTTTCACCCATTATGTCCCACACCTACTTTTAGGCGATTTGTTGGTCTTTGCGAAATCGAACCTAATCGACTTATGTGGTCTGTGGTGGGAAACAGAGTCAAGTCTTTCCTACTATGTGTCTCAGACAGGTAAAGCCCCAACACCAGGTCTAGGGGAGGGGAGGTCTGCCTTCCACCGACTCCGGTGGCAAGCAAAAGCGAGTCCCTGAAGTCTGCCATGCGCCGACTTATATTGAGATTGGTTGTGCATGGTCCCAACCCTCCCCTAACAACACTCAGTCAGAACAAAGAAAATAAATATCTTCATCATTCTATTTTTTCTGAGTAATTGGTATTCTCAACAATCGACCCCCCCCCCTTATAATCGAGAGAATGTAATTCCACCAGTGGTCGTCGGCTCCCTTGACCCACGTCCACCCTCTCTCCCAATAGAATTTAGTCAGAGAACATGGCTGAGGTTCTCAATCGCCCCCTCCCATCTCTGTCATGTTCAGATTTCAAGTTTCAGTAATTTCACCCCTGGACGTAGGATCTCTTAATCTACGTCCACCGAAACCAAGTCGTTGGTGGGCGTCTGGAGGGTCCTTAATCAGCACAATTCATACCTGTGTCGTATCCAACCTCCCAGCCTAGAGAGAAAACGACATTCCTCCCAGTGAGGCCAGACACAGTGGCGCCAACTCCACAATATTGGTGTTCGTTTATCACAAACAACAACAATTCTCGATCACATCTGTTCTAAGCATGGGTCTCTATTTTGATACAACAGTGACAATCTAGGCTGAAATTCTAGGCTATCAGCCTCTGAATCCAATTTATCTTTTCCCTTTGCTTAATGATGATTGTCTATGTCTCTCTCCTTTAATTCCTACTAGCGCAATACTCTGACCGCCGACCTTTGTAGGCCCACTCTAATTCATACTGGCGTGTATTTTTGTCCTATCTTCCGTAGGCCCGCTCAACATTGTCGCACTAGTATGATTGCAAGAGTTAGGCGTAAGTTCATGGAACTTCTGCCATTACTAACCAGCAGAGTGTTACTACTGTCGACCTAGGGAAGAGTCTATCAGACATGTGTATACAGCATAATGATGTATGGAAGTGAAACCTGGCCAAGAGTGTTGGGGACATATGTTGCCTGGAGAGAAATGATATGAGAATGAAACGATGGATGTGTAATGCTAGTTTTAAAGACAGGCTTAGATCTGATGACCTCAGGAAGATGTGTCCAGAATAGGAGACTTCGATGACTTAACCACATTGAAAGAATGGAAGAGAGTTCTTAGGCTAGTAAATATTATTTGCATTGGTCTGACTACTGTTCTCATCTTGGATGTTATTCTCATAATAGCCTCTGACCTTCTTTAGGTGCGTCTCATCAAACTCGGAAATCTTTGTGTCCAATGTGGGAATCTGTATGAAATTTCGAAAGGAACCTTTTATTTAATCCATGGGGGTGGCTTGTTGAACTCTAGAATCTGTATGAAATTTCGAAAGGAACCTTTTATTTAATCCACGGGGGTGGCTTGTTGAACTCTAGAATCTGTATGAAATTTCGAAAGGAACCTTTTATTTAATCCACGGGGGTGGCTTGTTGAACTCTAGAATCTGTATGAAATTTCGAAAGGAACCTTTTATTTAATCCACGGGGGTGGCTTGTTGAACTCTAGAATCTGTATGAAATTTCGAAAGGAACCTTTTATTTAATCCACGGGGGTGGCTTGTTGAACTCTAGAATCTGTATGAAATTTCGAAAGGAACCTTTTATTTAATCCACGGGGGTGGCTTGTTGAACTCTAGAATCTGTATGAAATTTCGAAAGGAACCTTTTATTTAATCCACGGGGGTGGCTTGTTGAACTCTAGAATCTGTATGAAATTTCGAAAGGAACCTTTTATTTAATCCACGGGGGTGGCTTGTTGAACTCTAGAATCTGTATGAAATTTCGAAAGGAACCTTTTATTTAATCCACGGGGGTGGCTTGTTGAACTCTAGAATCTGTATGAAATTTCGAAAGGAACCTTTTATTTAATCCACGGGGGTGGCTTGTTGAACTCTAGAATCTGTATGAAATTTCGAAAGGAACCTTTTATTTAATCCACGGGGGTGGCTTGTTGAACTCTAGAATCTGTATGAAATTTCGAAAGGAACCTTTTATTTAATCCACGGGGGTGGCTTGTTGAACTCTAGAATCTGTATGAAATTTCGAAAGGAACCTTTTATTTAATCCACGGGGGTGGCTTGTTGAACTCTAGAATCTGTATGAAATTTCGAAAGGAACCTTTTATTTAATCCACGGGGGTGGCTTGTTGAACTCTAGAATCTGTATGAAATTTCGAAAGGAACCTTTTATTTAATCCACGGGGGTGGCTTGTTGAACTCTAGAATCTGTATGAAATTTCGAAAGGAACCTTTTATTTAATCCACGGGGGTGGCTTGTTGAACTCTAGAATCTGTATGAAATTTCGAAAGGAACCTTTTATTTAATCCACGGGGGTGGCTTGTTGAACTCTAGAATCTGTATGAAATTTCGAAAGGAACCTTTTATTTAATCCACGGGGGTGGCTTGTTGAACTCTAGAATCTGTATGAAATTTCGAAAGGAACCTTTTATTTAATCCACGGGGGTGGCTTGTTGAACTCTAGAATCTGTATGAAATTTCGAAAGGAACCTTTTATTTAATCCACGGGGGTGGCTTGTTGAACTCTAGAATCTGTATGAAATTTCGAAAGGAACCTTTTATTTAATCCACGGGGGTGGCTTGTTGAACTCTAGAATCTGTATGAAATTTCGAAAGGAACCTTTTATTTAATCCACGGGGGTGGCTTGTTGAACTCTAGAATCTGTATGAAATTTCGAAAGGAACCTTTTATTTAATCCACGGGGGTGGCTTGTTGAACTCTAGAATCTGTATGAAATTTCGAAAGGAACCTTTTATTTAATCCACGGGGGTGGCTTGTTGAACTCTAGAATCTGTATGAAATTTCGAAAGGAACCTTTTATTTAATCCACGGGGGTGGCTTGTTGAACTCTAGAATCTGTATGAAATTTCGAAAGGAACCTTTTATTTAATCCACGGGGGTGGCTTGTTGAACTCTAGAATCTGTATGAAATTTCGAAAGGAACCTTTTATTTAATCCACGGGGGTGGCTTGTTGAACTCTAGAATCTGTATGAAATTTCGAAAGGAACCTTTTATTTAATCCACGGGGGTGGCTTGTTGAACTCTAGAATCTGTATGAAATTTCGAAAGGAACCTTTTATTTAATCCACGGGGGTGGCTTGTTGAACTCTAGAATCTGTATGAAATTTCGAAAGGAACCTTTTATTTAATCCACGGGGGTGGCTTGTTGAACTCTAGAATCTGTATGAAATTTCGAAAGGAACCTTTTATTTAATCCACGGGGGTGGCTTGTTGAACTCTAGAATCTGTATGAAATTTCGAAAGGAACCTTTTATTTAATCCACGGGGGTGGCTTGTTGAACTCTAGAATCTGTATGAAATTTCGAAAGGAACCTTTTATTTAATCCACGGGGGTGGCTTGTTGAACTCTAGAATCTGTATGAAATTTCGAAAGGAACCTTTTATTTAATCCACGGGGGTGGCTTGTTGAACTCTAGAATCTGTATGAAATTTCGAAAGGAACCTTTTATTTAATCCACGGGGGTGGCTTGTTGAACTCTAGAATCTGTATGAAATTTCGAAAGGAACCTTTTATTTAATCCACGGGGGTGGCTTGTTGAACTCTAGAATCTGTATGAAATTTCGAAAGGAACCTTTTATTTAATCCACGGGGGTGGCTTGTTGAACTCTAGAATCTGTATGAAATTTCGAAAGGAACCTTTTATTTAATCCACGGGGGTGGCTTGTTGAACTCTAGAATCTGTATGAAATTTCGAAAGGAACCTTTTATTTAATCCACGGGGGTGGCTTGTTGAACTCTAGAATCTGTATGAAATTTCGAAAGGAACCTTTTATTTAATCCACGGGGGTGGCTTGTTGAACTCTAGAATCTGTATGAAATTTCGAAAGGAACCTTTTATTTAATCCACGGGGGTGGCTTGTTGAACTCTAGAATCTGTATGAAATTTCGAAAGGAACCTTTTATTTAATCCACGGGGGTGGCTTGTTGAACTCTAGAATCTGTATGAAATTTCGAAAGGAACCTTTTATTTAATCCACGGGGGTGGCTTGTTGAACTCTAGAATCTGTATGAAATTTCGAAAGGAACCTTTTATTTAATCCACGGGGGTGGCTTGTTGAACTCTAGAATCTGTATGAAATTTCGAAAGGAACCTTTTATTTAATCCACGGGGGTGGCTTGTTGAACTCTAGAATCTGTATGAAATTTCGAAAGGAACCTTTTATTTAATCCACGGGGGTGGCTTGTTGAACTCTAGAATCTGTATGAAATTTCGAAAGGAACCTTTTATTTAATCCACGGGGGTGGCTTGTTGAACTCTAGAATCTGTATGAAATTTCGAAAGGAACCTTTTATTTAATCCACGGGGGTGGCTTGTTGAACTCTAGAATCTGTATGAAATTTCGAAAGGAACCTTTTATTTAATCCACGGGGGTGGCTTGTTGAACTCTAGAATCTGTATGAAATTTCGAAAGGAACCTTTTATTTAATCCACGGGGGTGGCTTGTTGAACTCTAGAATCTGTATGAAATTTCGAAAGGAACCTTTTATTTAATCCACGGGGGTGGCTTGTTGAACTCTAGAATCTGTATGAAATTTCGAAAGGAACCTTTTATTTAATCCACGGGGGTGGCTTGTTGAACTCTAGAATCTGTATGAAATTTCGAAAGGAACCTTTTATTTAATCCACGGGGGTGGCTTGTTGAACTCTAGAATCTGTATGAAATTTCGAAAGGAACCTTTTATTTAATCCACGGGGGTGGCTTGTTGAACTCTAGAATCTGTATGAAATTTCGAAAGGAACCTTTTATTTAATCCACGGGGGTGGCTTGTTGAACTCTAGAATCTGTATGAAATTTCGAAAGGAACCTTTTATTTAATCCACGGGGGTGGCTTGTTGAACTCTAGAATCTGTATGAAATTTCGAAAGGAACCTTTTATTTAATCCACGGGGGTGGCTTGTTGAACTCTAGAATCTGTATGAAATTTCGAAAGGAACCTTTTATTTAATCCACGGGGGTGGCTTGTTGAACTCTAGAATCTGTATGAAATTTCGAAAGGAACCTTTTATTTAATCCACGGGGGTGGCTTGTTGAACTCTAGAATCTGTATGAAATTTCGAAAGGAACCTTTTATTTAATCCACGGGGGTGGCTTGTTGAACTCTAGAATCTGTATGAAATTTCGAAAGGAACCTTTTATTTAATCCACGGGGGTGGCTTGTTGAACTCTAGAATCTGTATGAAATTTCGAAAGGAACCTTTTATTTAATCCACGGGGGTGGCTTGTTGAACTCTAGAATCTGTATGAAATTTCGAAAGGAACCTTTTATTTAATCCACGGGGGTGGCTTGTTGAACTCTAGAATCTGTATGAAATTTCGAAAGGAACCTTTTATTTAATCCACGGGGGTGGCTTGTTGAACTCTAGAATCTGTATGAAATTTCGAAAGGAACCTTTTATTTAATCCACGGGGGTGGCTTGTTGAACTCTAGAATCTGTATGAAATTTCGAAAGGAACCTTTTATTTAATCCACGGGGGTGGCTTGTTGAACTCTAGAATCTGTATGAAATTTCGAAAGGAACCTTTTATTTAATCCACGGGGGTGGCTTGTTGAACTCTAGAATCTGTATGAAATTTCGAAAGGAACCTTTTATTTAATCCACGGGGGTGGCTTGTTGAACTCTAGAATCTGTATGAAATTTCGAAAGGAACCTTTTATTTAATCCACGGGGGTGGCTTGTTGAACTCTAGAATCTGTATGAAATTTCGAAAGGAACCTTTTATTTAATCCACGGGGGTGGCTTGTTGAACTCTAGAATCTGTATGAAATTTCGAAAGGAACCTTTTATTTAATCCACGGGGGTGGCTTGTTGAACTCTAGAATCTGTATGAAATTTCGAAAGGAACCTTTTATTTAATCCACGGGGGTGGCTTGTTGAACTCTAGAATCTGTATGAAATTTCGAAAGGAACCTTTTATTTAATCCACGGGGGTGGCTTGCTCTCGTTCTATCAGCCATGACCAGTAAAAGTCTAAAGTAATTTGTAATTGTATTCTTAGTATCGCCCAGAAGACTGTCACTTTGAACTGATAATTACTTAGCACTTATATCTGTTGTGCAGCATGTCCTTGCAAGTTTGACATAAATATACCCTAGTTCGACAAGACTCACCTGAAGGTCGGAAGTTACATCGGCCTAAACGTTGTGAGAATAACATCCAAGCTGAGAACAGTAATGATACAAATAATCCAAATTATAAATTCTCATGTAAAAAATTCTGACAAATAAATTCTGTATTTTTTAACTTCTTTGTCGTCTGAACTGGACAACTTTATTTTACAAGATTGTTTACATAGTAAGTAAAAAATTATTAGCTTTTCATGTAATGACCTTGTGGATATTTAAATTGATCTTAAAATCGAAAAAATACGGGTTGACTTTACAAGTAAAACGTATTGAATCGCCAACTGTTCAATTGTTTGTTGATACTCGTTTGCTTACATAGTTTTCTCTTCTTTGACCCCTTCAGTAGGGGTGTGTGGCAGAAGATGGGGGAGGAGGTAGCTCAGATGGTGGGTCACAAAATAGACATTTTAAAACTTAGAAAACTTTTTTATTTTGTTAGGCTGAACTGCTAGAAATGTTGTTTTTTGTTACTAAACTACTCAAAAATAAATTTTTGTTAGTCTGAACTACTCAAAAATAAATTTTTGTTAGTCTGAACTACTCAAAAATAAATTTTTGTTAGTCTGAACTACTCAAAAATAAATTTTTGTTAGTCTGAACTACTCAAAAATAAATTTTTGTTAGTTTGAACTACTCAAAAATAAATTTTTGTTAGTCTGAACTACTCAAAAGTTACTTACTAGTCTATTTTTTATTTTTTATTTTCAAAATAAGTTACTTACTAGTCTATTTTTTATTTTCAAAATAAGTTACTTACTAGTCTATTTTTTATTTTTTTATTTTCAAAATAAGTTACTTACTAGTCTATTTTTTATTTTTTTATTTTCAAAATAAGTTACTTACTAGTCTATTTTTTATTTTTTTATTTTCAAAATAAGTTACTTACTAGTCTATTTTTTATTTTTTTATTTTCAAAATAAGTTACTTACTAGTCTATTTTTTATTTTTTTATTTTCAAAATAAGTTACTTACTAGTCTATTTTTTATTTTTTTATTTTCAAAATAAATTACTTACTAGTCTATTTTTTATTTTTTTATTTTCAAAATAAGTTACTTACTAGTCTATTTTTTATTTTTTTATTTTCAAAATAAGTTACTTACTAGTCTATTTTTTATTTTTTTATTTTCAAAATAAGTTACTTACTAGTCTATTTTTTATTTTTTTATTTTCAAAATAAGTTACTTACTAGTCTATTTTTTATTTTTTTATTTTCAAAATAAGTTACTTACTAGTCTATTTTTTATTTTTTATTTTCAAAATAAGTTACTTACTAGTCTATTTTTCATTTTTTTATTTTCAAAATAAGTCACTTACTAGTCTATTTTTTATTTTTTATTTTCAAAATAAGTTACTTACTAGTGTATTTTTTATTTTTTTATTTTCAAAATAAATTACTTACTAGTCTATTTTTTATTTTTTTATTTTCAAAATAAGTTACTTACTAGTCTATTTTTTATTTTTTTATTTTCAAAATAAGTTACTTACTAGTCTATTTTTTATTTTTTTATTTTCAAAATAAGTTACTTACTAGTCTATTTTTTATTTTTTTATTTTCAAAATAAATTACTTACTAGTCTATTTTTTATTTTTTTATTTTCAAAATAAGTTACTTACTAGTCTATTTTTTATTTTTTTATTTTCAAAATAAGTTACTTACTAGTCTATTTTTTATTTTTTTATTTTCAAAATAAGTTACTTACTAGTCTATTTTTTATTTTTTTATTTTCAAAATAAATTACTTACTAGTCTATTTTTTATTTTTTTATTTTCAAAATAAGTTACTTACTAGTCTATTTTTTATTTTTTTATTTTCAAAATAAGTTACTTACTAGTCTATTTTTTATTTTTTTATTTTCAAAATAAGTTACTTACTAGTCTATTTTTTATTTTTTTATTTTCAAAATAAGTTACTTACTAGTCTATTTTTTATTTTTTTATTTTCAAAATAAATTACTTACTAGTCTATTTTTTATTTTTTTATTTTCAAAATAAGTTACTTACTAGTCTATTTTTTATTTTTTTATTTTCAAAATAAGTTACTTACTAGTCTATTTTTTATTTTTTTATTTTCAAAATAAGTTACTTACTAGTCTATTTTTTATTTTTTTATTTTCAAAATAAGTTACTTACTAGTCTATTTTTTATTTTTTATTTTCAAAATAAGTTACTTACTAGTCTATTTTTCATTTTTTAAATTTTTTACTAAAAATGGTCATGGTCGATTATGTTTATGAAAATATTTAAATACCATTTTGTAAACTTACGACAAACTACTGCAAATTGGCTTTGTTTTAAAAGAAAAATAAATTTTTAGTTGTCTCACTATTTTCAGTCAATTACAGGGAAAACATTTGAGAAAAAATAGTTAGAAATATCTATTCGTGTAATATATGCGAGTGTATTTTTACTTTTACGAAATTATATACACAGATTTTTATGGTTATCTGAAAATTAAAAAAACAACAACTCCATAACTGAATATTTAGACATTTAAAAAGAATCGGAATCAATAATTGTATTGGAAGCGGGGAAAAATATTGGAATCGTCCCATCACATCATCATCATCATCATCATCATTGGTTGAACATCCGTTTTACATGCTGGCATGCGTTGAACAGCTTTAAGAAGTTGACTTCAACAGTAACCTATATCTGGCCAGGTCTTTATTCATCCCTCTTACCCTGAGGTCCATTTTTATCACTTCCTCCCATGTTTTCCTTGGCCGTCCCCTCTTAACTAAGCCTGCTACCTAAACTGTTCTACATCTACTAACCCAAGAATTTTCATCCATTCTTTCAACGTGTCCATACCATCGAAGTCTTCTGCACACATCTCATTATACTGTGCAGATTTACTCTTCCTCTGAGGTCATCTTTAAGACTCACATTACACATCCATCATATCATTTCTCTCCATGTAACGCATGTCCTCAACCCTCACTGGCCAGGTTACATGGATAGACTCTTCCCTTGGCTGACAGCTAATTAGAACAATTAAAATGTTTTTTTGTTCCAAACATAACTCAATCCCCACAGGAATATTTTAACACATATTTTGTGTAATTAGAATATATAAGAAAAAAGCCTTCGGGGGGGGGGGGACGTTGATGAACTCGGCTTTAATATAATAATGGAGGGATGTTCAGCATATTTGATACCCAGGCAATACTGAGTAAATGCGCTCGTCACATAAGTTAAACAATTTCAAATACATCTCGACTCAAATTGCTTTTCACGTACAACCTTATTCGCAGGAGAACACAGAAACAAATGCTTTTCTTGAAAACAAAAACTGTATTATATTCTAAGAAAATACAGTACCGAGAAGACGAAAGAAAAAAATACATGCCTCCTTTAACACTATGATTAACCCTAAATCCGAGTGGCAACACATAACCTAGAAAAAAATAACTAAAACCAGAATATGGTTACATGTCGTTCAAATGCTATCTGGTCAGAAATTGGGTGATCATTTTACGTTAAATTTATATTTTCTAAACTGAGCCCCCACTCTAAAGTCTAAATGTTTTAATTTTTTGATTTTTACCACCAAGTTTTTCACGTAACCACCAAAAAAAGTAGAATCTCATTTTTCTTTTTGGGTGAACTTAAACTAGCATAGGATGTTAATGTACAGTAATACCAGCTAACCAATTTCAAATACATTTCGACCCAAATTGCTTTTCATGTACAACCTTATTAGCAAGGGAACACAAAAACAAATGTTTTTCTTTAAGACAAAAGCTGTATTATATTCTAAGAAAATACAATACCAAGAAGAAGAAAGAAAGAAAAAGAGACAGTGTTCAAAATGTCACTAAAATTATGCAAGAAACAATGAGATAACATTTTTAAAATGGTCACTCCCAAATAAATGCTATGGGCGAAGATAAAAAAGAAATTTTGATAAATTCGGTTTCATCATTTGACTAAATGGCGGGAGGTGGGAGGGGGATTGAAACTTTTTATTCATTGTGACCTCTTAAAGATTTGCAAGGTCATTAGAGGAGCACGAAAAATAGATAAACATAGTAAATAATCTAAAAGTAGGAATACAGTTTATCTGTTTTTGATTTCATTGTTTATTCGTGAGCGACGAATATTCTGGTCACTTATTATCTGAAGCTAAAAAGGCAACGCTCTCTCACATGCTCTGTCCACCATTTTAAATCTGGGAAAGACGCATGCGCAGGGATGCGAGTTCTCCACTTTTTACCGGAAGTCCGCTTTTCTTTTTTTTAATCCAGAAAAAGCGGATTTTCACTTAAATTGCTACAGCCTCTCATGGATGTGAATTCTTCACTTTTTGGGCGAAATCCACTTTTTTTTAAAAAAAAGAAAAAGCTGTTTTTTGCCAAATCGCCTTATCTTTTTTTTTTTTGGTACCCAATTTGGCTGAATTTTATTTCTCTTCCGCTTTTTATTCCCCCCTCGTCTCTTTCGCTTTATCTTTCTTTCTCTGTTCTTGTTTTTCTCTCTTGCTCTCTTCGTTTAGTCTTGCCTTGCTTTCCTTTTCCCTCTTATGACAGTTTTCTCTGAAAATGTTAATTTTGCCGTGAAACGATTCATGAGGGGGTAGGAGAATTAGGTGACTTCTGTTTCATCGAAGAATGACTTCCTGTCTCCTTCCTCCCACATGCGCACTCGGTGTCTTGCTCTTAATTTTTACTTTCTGATTGGAGTTGTTTAGGAAAAAAGTTGTTATTTCTTGGGCAGTTATCTCTCTCTCTCACACACACACATGCACACACCAGGAGGGCATGGCCCCCAGACTGGGAAATTCATTTCTATTTTAGATTTTTTTTTTGCCATTGGCTGCTCACATCCCTGAAACTGTTTCAATGCTTCATACAGACTGAACCAAACAAAATGCCATCCATGGAATCTAATATATAAAGGTCAAACGTCTGTGTGTATGTTTGTATGTCTGGAAAAGGCTCCCAAGATACTCGACATAAATCCATAAAGTTGACATTTTCAGAATCTTCCAGCTTCCGGACTCATAATATTCAAAAATTGGAAAAAAAACTCCATATCTTCGTACATAAATGCCCCAAAATGTGTGACGGGGGTCAATAAATTTGGTCGTCTTTTGGCAGCGATACGATCTGTGTATGCATGCATGCATTAAACGCGTGTCAGCTTCAGACTTCGTTTAAGTGACTTATTTTTCGTAATATCTATACTGTCTTCTTTAGTCCTGTGGTTATAGACGCAGGTCCATTATCCAAAGGTTTAGCGTTCGATACCAGTTGACTCACACAATTTTTTTTTAAGACGGGGGGGGGGGGGATGAGGAGAGGGGTGATGAAGGGAGGGGCGACCGTCGGGTTAGGGGATGAGGGGGCGACCGGGTAAGACACAGCTTTTGCCCTGGGTGAAGAGAGAGATAATTACACTTTTGCCTGCAGAGAAGGAGGGGAAAACAGGAGTGGGGGGGGGGGGGGCAACGGGAAGACAGTGGGGTTAGGGAGTGAGAGGCACCGGGGAAGGCAAACTTTTGTCTTCAGAGGAGAGGAGAGAACGGGAAGATAATGGGGCGTGGGAGAGGGAGGGTTACCCGAGGAAGAGAGAGATAATTACACTTTAGCCTGCAGAGAGAGAGAGAGGGGAATACGGTGGGGGGGGGGAAATGCTGGGTACCTCTGCTAGTACTTAATAAAATTCACAATCCTTTCTGAAATCCAATAGCAAAATCCAATCTATGCCTGACTTGTCCACCAAGTTTCAGTCATAAATTCCCAACAGTTTTTGTTTTTAT
Source organism: Sepiola atlantica (assembly GCA_963556195.1). Classification (NCBI taxonomy): domain Eukaryota; kingdom Metazoa; phylum Mollusca; class Cephalopoda; order Sepiida; family Sepiolidae; genus Sepiola; species Sepiola atlantica. The sequence goes on along the minus strand of OY744551.1, from coordinate 20,029,048 downwards.
CACCATTCAATGATAAGCACACCTGAATACGATGTGCAAAATCGTCAATAACTCTGACGTCACACTCCTCCCTTGATGCTGCCCTGATGCTGCTGTGATGGTCCTCTTGAGTTTAAAAATAGTTTGGGGATTGTTTTGATAGAGATTTCTTTGAGATAACTCCAGAGATAAAAATCTGAAGGGTTAAGATCCAGTGAGGGATCCCATTCAGGATCACTGTTACGATAGAAAGAACGAACCGGTAATACCTGGATTGGCTATTCCGACTTCCTCCAAAGGAGGAAGTTTAAAGGGAATATCATATTCACAAGCAATCGCAGCCACATGTATATCCCGGTAATGGGAAGATGACATACAGCGCCTAGCATTCCCAAATGGTCACCCATCTGGTACTGGCCAAGCTTCATGTCACTTAACTGCGGTGATCTAACGAGAACCGGTGTGTCAACGCGATTATGCTGAAACCCTTATTATTCAGTCCCCTTGTCATGACTACTAGGCTTTCGTGGATGAACAGAAGCTACAGTGTGCTTCTCCCTTTCTTTCACTTCTCTCTTTCTTCTACCCCCCCCCCCCCCTCCCTTGAGATGAGAGACAGCAGATTACCGGATGTAAAGTGTGCACTCGTTCCCCTACTTGAATCAAAGGTTCGGCCTGGAAACAGGATGCCATAAAACAATACAGAAGAATACAAGCGACTATATGGTAGAGTATCCTAATTCCCAGACCAAACCATGTACGACACTTTAAAAGGATTTTAATAAGAAGATTCTGAAGTGTTTGCCTCGGGCAAAGACCTCATTAGGAAAAGATTTGGACTTGCCTGTTAGCCATAATGCCGAACTAATACATGGACCAGCGGGTTATCAATATATCCCCAAGTTAAGTAAAGACACATATCATTTCTCTCTATATATTTACATATTGGCGTAGGACTGTTTCTCATTCCATATTAACATAGATCGCATCACATCTTCTCGTTTAAACAATAACACATCTATCTCCTATTCAACTCGTCACGAACTGTTTCTGAAATAAAACTTTCTTTCGTTTTAGACATTGTTGTTTGAGTTTCCTTCACGATGCATCATTTTTTTGTTTATCAGTTCCTACCCGACACACATCACTTAGCTAATGATATCACTGTTAGCTAATGATATCACTGTTGGCTAATGATATCACTGTTAGCTAATGATATCACTGTTAGCTAATGATATCACTGTTGGCTAATGATATCACTGTTGGCTAATGATATCACTGTTAGCTAATGATATCACTGTTGGCTAATGATATCACTGTTGGCTAATGATATCACTGTTGGCTAATGATATCACTGTTAGCTAATGATATCACTGTTAGCTAATGATATCACTGTTGGCTAATGATATCACTGTTGGCTAAAGTTACTAAAGCCATTGTACGGACCAAAAATATAGAATATCTGTAGTCATGAACTCAGGTCGTCACAATCACAACCAGTGATCACCAAAGTGTCCCCCTCGCATATCATTGAACGGCGATAATGCAAAAACTGTTGGATATTCATGACTTAAACTTGGTGGATGATCCAGGCATAGAATAAAGTTTATTGGTACCAAATATGATTTGATTGCAGAGAATTTTTTATTAACGATTCTAGGGGGGGGGGGGGTCACATTATATTTCTCCAAATTGTTTCAAATTCGTTGGGTTCATCTTAATATGGTTCATCTATACGTCTGGTTATGGTTAGCCACAATGCCATTTTGTTTCACCTAACCTGTGATTGGTTAGTGTCACCTAGATTATTATTGTTTACTCTCTAGATGTTTTCACATGAGTCATTAGCAGTGATTGCTCGCTCGCAACGAACAGTTGGTGTTCCCTAGAGTCCGAGTGATAACAAGTCTCCCTAGATTTCCAGCAGTCCCCTTTACTTTCAATCACTGTTGCAAATCACTTTGTGTTATCGCAACAACCGTTTACTATTGCGTTCCTGCTAATGATTGCCATTGTCTCTCTCTGCAATTTAAAGATTCCAGTACTTTCTGTGCTTTTTCAGTGGAGGTCTGGATGGTGTTCTTCCTCCTCAGTCTTTCCATCCTCCTAGACCTTTCTTCATTACCATTTTCTGATGCATACCACTGCGTTTTTCTTTTTCTTTTGCGTGGTGTGGGAGAAGGAGTGTCAGATTATGACATCTTCCTTATATATCTACTCTGATAGTTTCTATTATTAATATTTATAACTCACTATTATTATTATTATTATTATTATTATTATTATTATTATTATTATTATTATTATTATTATTATTCATAGTAATCTCAACTTTTGGATGTTTTTAGTTGGGGTTTTGTTTTTTGTTTTTTGAACATCAAGTCAATTCCCTTGACCTTAGATATTCAAGCTGTACCTTAACAATTTCGCCGTTCCTAATAGGCAAGCCTTTTGCAGAATTGGAAAAGAAATTGCCTCGTCAATTTGTTTAAGCCATTTATGGTGGCTTTTCGTTATGGTTCCAAGCGCTCCAATTACCACGGGGATCACCTTTACTACTACTACTACTACTACTACTACTATCATCATCATCATCATCTTCTTCTTCTTCTATTATATAAATGCCAGTTGTGTGTATGTGTGTGTGTGTGTGTCCACCTAAACGTCAGAAACTACAAAGCTGATACATTCCTTTTCAGCATTGCCTCGGACAGAACATGGACGCATTTCTTTTTTTTTAAATCTATTCTTTTGGGGGTCAACAGTAACAAAATTAGTTTGGCGGGAGAGGGGGGTCGACATTTAGAACAATTCTTTTTTTTCCCACCCTTTCATCGGCCTTTGGTGTGAAATGGTATTTGTGATATAGAGAAAGATGGAGAAGTTTTAAAAGGAAGATGTTACACAGACTTTTTAACTCTTCTAATTTGTTATTCATCCCCCCCCCCGGGAAATGCCGGGTAGCCATGCTAGTTATTAGATAATTCATTTCACCTGTAGGCATGACTTGTAAAAATCTGTCGACTTAATTTTGTTACCAGTGGGAATTAATTCATCACCAAAAAGTATAAAATATACTTATTCATGAGTATTTCTCGCTTTTCATTTCGAATACATGATTAACTAGTTTTATGAGTTACTTAACAACGTACACACATCCAGTAATTCAGTAATCTTAAATTTACTTACTGTGTGTAATATTTCTGTTGTAGTTTTTCAAAACAGTACAAAGGTCAGTCAAAAGGTTTGCAATATTTGCAGGTGCTTATTTTCGATGCATATATCATATGATATGGCGAGGCGCACTTTGGTGATCGTCTCATCAGTCGAAAGTGTGATACTGAATTCACACTCACCGGACCAGACCCCCCCCCGCCTCCCTGATTTTTATCTGTGTGGTTATCTAAAAAATATGTATCAAAGCAATCCCTGGACGATTCCTGAACTAACGACGGCCATTGCAGCCAAAATCAGGAAAAGTCCAAGAGAGGAATGTGTTAGAGTTATCGATAATTTGGCATGTCTTATCCAGGTGTGATTATCATTGAACAACAATCAAGCAAAGACTGTTGGACACTCATGGCTGAAACTTGATGGAAAAGACAGCCATAAACTGAAGATTATTTGAACCTAATATGGAATGAATTTTATTAACAATTCCATCGGTGGATGGCATTTGTGTGTGGGAGGTGGGGGGGGGGGCTGAAGATGCAACTGAAAATAAAGCCCTATATCAAAATCAAACACAACTTTTTCCGAAGTAAAATTTAAATGGTGGATTAAGTTTACAATAATATCGTGGTTAGACTTTCTTCATAGCCGACACCCGCAAACATTAGCGACTTCGTTTTATTTATAACTTGAAAATTATAGAAATTAAAAATAAGAATAAAAATGGTAATATGGCTGGGAACAGGAGTGCATCCCGGGCAATGCCGGGTTTTCTTGCTCCTAATTTAATGTGTTTTTTTTTTGTTTTTTATGAAAATCGCTTCAGACAAAGTATGAAGCCAAAAAGCTAAAAAGCTAAAAAGCTAAAAAGAATGAAAGATGATTTTTGCAAAGACAGGAGATGCCTATTGAAAACAACCAAGACTATATGTAGGAGGAGAATAGTCAGCAGGAAGAGAGTTCCACAAACCTGCAGTTGTTGGAAAAACCTACTGGAATAGAAAGTTGTATTATAACAAGGTATCTGAACAGCAAATTGATGAAGACCACTAGACCAACGAGTCAAATGAACTGGAACAAAAGGAGGAGGGAATAGATCAGACAATTCAATTTAATGTTTTTTTATGAATTTAAAATTGTGGATGATTTTCAACAACTTGATTTATTATGTAACTAGTTTCTATAGTATACTAATGTTGATGAGATTTGTATGAGGTTCTTCATCTTTCATCTGACAATCATTCCATCTCATTCACCCTTATTCTCGAGTGGCTTTTGGCCTTGATAAGTGGTGACTCATTAGTAAAAAAAAAAAAAAAAAAAAAAAAAAAATGAAACAGCCTATTTTATGCCGGATCCAGTAGAGATTTAAAAACATCAGTGACGGCCATCTTAAGACTTATGCATCATGAGTAAGAAGGCCATTTTGATTGAAAATAATTTAGCAAACATATCATATTTCTGTGAGTCAATAATTTGTTTTCTTGTGGGAAACGATTTTTTGTTCTTAAGGGACTTTCTTGTTTAGTCATTCTTCTCATAAAGCCGCCAGAAAATAAGTATTTTGTTTCATTCTTTCCATCATAACAGACAACTGTCTTTCGGCGGCCATGTTTATTTTTGTAAGAATCTTGTTTTTATAATGAAGACTATCAGTCGTGTTGACTTTACTTGTTCTTTGCAGTTTCAGATTGTTGGCAAGATGGTGTTTTGATTAGCAGGAGGGGAAGGTTCAACAAATATTGTTTTATACTCAGACGATCCCAAATCCATTGTCCCTGGAAATTCATTTTTTTACAAATGACTTCTTTTCATGTGAAACAAAATGGAGTGTTTTACAATCAGTACTTCCTTTACTCCTTGAAAAAAATGTCTTATTATTTTTTTTAAAGTCCAATTTTTTATCACAGGTTCACCAATAGTTATAAACATTTAGAATTTTGATGCATTTAAAGTTGTTTATGATGTTTAACTTTAGCTTAAAATCATCATCATTATCATCATCATCATATTGGGTTTAACATATGTTTTACATGCTGGCGTGTGTTGGACGGCTTTAAGAAATTTACCTCCAAACTAACTTATCTCTGGCCAGTTCTTTATTTATACCTTTTACCCTCCAGTCCATTTTTATCACTTCCTCCCATGTTTTCCTTGGCCTTCCCCTGTGAATTGAACCTGCTACCTCAACTGTTCTACATCTACTAATCCAAGAACTCTCATTCATTCTTTCAATATGGCCATACCATCGAAGTCTACTCTTCTGCACACATCTCCCGATACTGTCCAGATTTAATCTTCCTCTGAGGTCATCAGAACTAAGCCTGTCTTTAAGATTCACATTTAGATCCATCGCATCGTTCTCATATCATTTCTTTCCATGCAACGCATGCCCTCAACCCTTACTGGCCAAGTTTCATTTCCATACATAATCACACTGTGTACACATGCCTAATAGACTCTTCCTTTGGTCGAAAGTGGTAACACTCTCCTGGTTAGTAATGGCAGAAGTTCCCTGAACTCAGTCCATCTACTCTTAACTCTTGCAATCACACTAGCATCTGCTCTATCCTGTGCTCCAAAATAAAAAGAATTAATCTCAATCGATTTTATCGATTACATACTATATTATGAAATCGACGAAATCGATCCGAACTGATATTTCTTTTAATAAAAGACAACTCCTGATATTCACCTAATTTTCATTGGATTACGTTAATGAAATCAATGCGTTAGTTACAAATAGGGAAATTGCAAATGAAATCCACATTCTTATCGCTTGGTAACTACTTTTTTACAAATTTCATTTTATTTACATGAAAACTTCGTTATACAGTAATTTAGATTAACAAGATGGAAAGGTTCTACAAATATTGTTCAACACTCAACTTATACGATCCCAAATCCATTCTCCGTGGAAATTCAATTTTTACAAATTATTTTTTTTCATGTGAAACAAAATGGCGTGCTTCTTTACAATCAGGCGCCATCCACACCTCATGAAATGTTCAATTTTTAGCATGGCTACTGAAATCGTCATAAAAATGTAGCAAGGGGTGGGGCCCTTTTTAAGCCAATTTGTTTATTTGCCTGTTGTTGGTTTAAAAATAGAAGTAAATTCGTATGAATCGGCATTTGTTGACCGGTTTGATTCTGTTGTTGGCATTTTTTAGGATGGACCCTGTGAAGGTTGCCAACATCCTTAAGTGAAAGTGATACTATGGAACCGACTGGATTCGAACTTTGCACACCCAGGTCATCGGTCACCTCTGCCTACTTAAAACTTTTTCTTTAAACTAAAAATACGAACAATACTAGAATGTGTCTATCAACAATGAAAAAATAAATTCTCTTTATTTTCTAACTTTCAGATTTAGTCGCTCTGAAAAAGACAATCGTTTTAATTTGTTTACGTCAGCATTGTTGCATTAACAAAATTTCAGTTTTTGTCCTCCAAGGAAAATACAAAATGTTTGTGTAAAAAAAACAAAAAAACTCCACTAATTTGTTTCAGTTGAACATATTTTAATTATCTACACAATAATTTTTGTATAAGATTCATTTTTAAAATTTTTTTCAGAGCATAATTAAATCACATAAAGTGATGGCATTTTAACTAAGTTCACATTCATAGAAATGTTTGTCGTGACATAAATATATGTGACTTTAAGTTAAAAACAATGAGCTTAATCTGGATTTGAAATCATGAGAGTCATCCAAGATTATAACTATGTCATCGGCATTAAACATTTTCCAAATCATATTTTGTGCCATCTCGGTATTTTGCATGATGGCCTCCATCATTATAATGAATAATACGAGACTAAGCGTTGAATCTTGGTGAACGTTTGCTTCAACTTTTTCAATCCCCTACCTAGATGCAAATACGTCAGATACGTCATAAGATGGGGAGGTACTACTGCCACATCTGTGGAGGTGCCGCTCAGAGCGCCCTTTCTTGCCTTGACATAGTACAAAATTTAGTGTGGAATAAACTTTTCTCTTTCCCACAACCCCTTTATCACAGAAGAGATGTTATTAGTCTCTCTCTGCTCTATCGTTATTTCCCTGAAAAGTGTTCGACTGAGCTCCTCCTTGTAAAACATTCACAGCAAGAACTTGTCCCATTATTACAACAGAAAAAGACTTTCCCTTCTTCCTCCATGTGCCAAGCGTCTGGCAGAATTTCCATGAACATAGCTTCTTTGCAAGGTTTGTGGAACACATTACCGTGGGACAGCTTCCCTGCAGATTACAACATAGTCATCTTCAAATCCAATGTCAATAAATATTTGCCATAAACCGTCATATAAGTAATCAAACTCAGTTCATTCCATTGATCAATTTAGTGTTCTTCATCTTTCGGCTTAGTAGCACTCCCATAGTGTTCCTCATCTTTCGGCTTAGTAGCACTCCCATAGTGTTCCTCATCTTTCGGCTTAGTAGCACTCCCATAGTGTTCTTCATCTTTCGGCTTAGTAGCACTCCCATAGTGTTCCTCATCTTTCGGCTTAGTAGCACTCCCATAGTGTTCCTCATCTTTCGGCTTAGTAGCACTCCCATAGTGTTCTTCATCTTTCGGCTTAGTAGCACTCCCATAGTGTTCCTCATCTTTCGGCTTAGTAGCACTCCCATAGTGTTCCTCATCTTTCGGCTTAGTAGCACTCCCATAGTGTTCTTCATCTTTCGGCTTAGTAGCACTCCCATAGTGTTCTTCATCTTTCGGCTTAGTAGCACTCCCATAGTGTTCCTCATCTTTCGGCTTAGTAGCACTCCCATAGTGTTCCTCATCTTTCGGCTTAGTAGCACTCCCATAGTGTTCTTCATCTTTCGGCTTAGTAGCACTCCCATAGTGTTCCTCATCTTTCGGCTTAGTAGCACTCCCATAGTGTTCCTCATCTTTCGGCTTAGTAGCACTCCCATAGTGTTCTTCATCTTTCGGCTTAGTAGCACTCCCATAGTGTTCTTCATCTTTCGGCTTAGTAGCACTCCCATAGTGTTCCTCATCTTTCGGCTTAGTAGCACTCCCATAGTGTTCTTCATCTTTCGGCTTAGTAGCACTCCCATAGTGTTCTTCATCTTTCGGCTTAGTAGCACTCCCATAGTGTTCCTCATCTTTCGGCTTAGTAGCACTCCCATAGTGTTCTTCATCTTTCGGCTTAGTAGCACTCCCATAGTGTTCCTCATCTTTCGGCTTAGTAGCACTCCCATAGTGTTCCTCATCTTTCGGCTTAGTAGCACTCCCATAGTGTTCCTCATCTTTCGGCTTAGTAGCACTCCCATAGTGTTCTTCATCTTTCGGCTTAGTAGCACTCCCATAGTGTTCCTCATCTTTCGGCTTAGTAGCACTCCCATAGTGTTCCTCATCTTTCGGCTTAGTAGCACTCCCATAGTGTTCTTCATCTTTCGGCTTAGTAGCACTCCCATAGTGTTCTTCATCTTTCGGCTTAGTAGCACTCCCATAGTGTTCCTCATCTTTCGGCTTAGTAGCACTCCCATAGTGTTCTTCATCTTTCGGCTTAGTAGCACTCCCATAGTGTTCTTCATCTTTCGGCTTAGTAGCACTCCCATAGTGTTCCTCATCTTTCGGCTTAGTAGCACTCCCATAGTGTTCTTCATCTTTCGGCTTAGTAGCACTCCCATAGTGTTCCTCATCTTTCGGCTTAGTAGCACTCCCATAGTGTTCTTCATCTTTCGGCTTAGTAGCACTCCCATAGTGTTCCTCATCTTTCGGCTTAGTAGCACTCCCATAGTGTTCCTCATCTTTCGGCTTAGTAGCACTCCCATGGTGTTCTTCATCTTTCGGCTTAGTAGCACTCCCATAGTGTTCTTCATCTTTCGGCTTAGTAGCACTCCCATAGTGTTCCTCATCTTTCGGCTTAGTAGCACTCCCATAGTGTTCCTCATCTTTCGGCTTAGTAGCACTCCCATAGTGTTCTTCATCTTTCGGCTTAGTAGCACTCCCATAGTGTTCCTCATCTTTCGGCTTAGTAGCACTCCCATAGTGTTCTTCATCTTTCGGCTTAGTAGCACTCCCATAGTGTTCTTCATCTTTCGGCTTAGTAGCACTCCCATAGTGTTCTTCATCTTTCGGCATAGTAGCACTCCCATAGTGTTCTTCATCTTTCGACTTAGTAGCACTCCCATAGTGTTCCTCATCTTTCGGCATAGTAGCACTCCCATAGTGTTCTTCATCTTTCGGCTTAGTAGCACTCCCATAGTGTTCCTCATCTTTCGACTTAGTAGCACTCCCATAGTGTTCTTCATCTTTCGGCTTAGTAGCACTCCCATAGTGTTCTTCATCTTTCGACTTAGTAGCACTCCCATAGTGTTCCTCATCTTTCGGCATAGTAGCACTCCCATAGTGTTCTTCATCTTTCGACTTAGTAGCACTCCCATAGTGTTCTTCATCTTTCGGCATAGTAGCACTCCCATAGTGTTCTTCATCTTTCGGCTTAGTAGCACTCCCATAGTGTTCCTCATCTTTCGACTTAGTAGCACTCCCATAGTGTTCTTCATCTTTCGGCTTAGTAGCACTCCCATAGTGTTCTTCATCTTTCGGCTTAGTAGCACTCCCATAGTGTTCTTCATCTTTCGGCATAGTAGCACTCCCATAGTGTTCTTCATCTTTCGGCTTAGTAGCACTCCCATAGTGTTCTTCATCTTTCGGCTTAGTAGCACTCCCATAGTGTTCCTCATCTTTCGGCTTAGTAGCACTCCCATAGTGTTACTCATCTTTCGGCTTAGTAGCACTCCCATAGTGTTCCTCATCTTTCGGCTTAGTAGCACTCCCATAGTGTTCCTCATCTTTCGGCTTAGTAGCACTCCCATAGTGTTCCTCATCTTTCGGCTTAGTAGCACTCCCATAGTGTTCTTCATCTTTCGGCTTAGTAGCACTCCCATAGTGTTCCTCATCTTTCGGCTTACAATCATTCCGTCTCATTAACCCTTATCCTCGAGTAGTTCTTGGCCTTGACAAGTGATGACTCAATAGTAAAAAACAAAAAAACAAGAATCTTCGAAGTGCAGCCATTATACAATTCTTTGGTCAAATCGATTATCCAGTGTCCATTTTGTTTTTTGATGTATTTTTAATTTTTTTATGATGATCAATAAAAGTGTACAGAGTAAGCCATGTTGTGGGAGCGGTGGCACGGATGACAATCGCCAGTCGTCCAGCGTACCGATAAGAAAAGAGGATGTGCTGAATAAATGACAATAAAGCAACGATCGAAAACGTAATAATGTTTTATTTAGAGAAAGATGTTGCGTTGTGTTGCTATGAGAGTTTGTGCGGTTGCATGATTGTCTCTTGTCGTTGCTTTATGTAAGTGGGAAAATTTGCTGCTATAAAAATTTGTGTAAGTTTATCAGCAATAGTAATAGTTTTAATTGGTTGTTGTAGTTGCTCGCCAGTAGCTGGTTTAATGTTGGCGATGCTGATGATTGACATTCGTGCTGACATGGCAAAATATATCGGTAATGTAGTTTTTGTTGTTGTTATTTACTCCCCATAGCTGTTTTGATGTTGACAATGCTGATGATTGCGCTTTGTATGAGCATGGCGAAACAGCAGTATTATCTCAGTAGCTGGTCGTTGTTTGAGAAGGTTTGCACTGGTGCCGCGAACATAAGAAGATCCAAATGGAGATCCAAGCTGCGTGGATCCATTAGTGGGGAAAAAAGAATGATTTTCCTCAATATGGAGGCATGGTGTCTGATGGGCCTTGCCAGTTCAGATCTGCGTGTACATCAAACATTCTGGAATAGATTTTCTATCTGCATCTAAAATGACAGTTGGCTATTTGATGTATAGCCATTTTGTTTACGCATTGTCATTTTGTGTTTTGTAGTCGAGTTGATACAATTTCAAATTCAGACTCGATAAGGATTGAGATAAAGAAATTAAATATATAAACATAGTTATCAAATATTTTTCCTTTGGCATCCATGCATAACCGTTGTTTTATAGTGTTTAGTAAAACAATAGCATTAACAACTCCAGTGACAGGATGCTAGTCTCTTGCCAGTTATACTCCCAGCAAGGTTAGTATCCAGAGGTCATCAATCTAAGTACTAAGTTAGCACACCAGTATTTTCTCGGAATTACAAACCTGGCCAGCCAAACTTAGAATCTGGTCCCATCTGCAAAATAAAAGGACAATTCCTGTATGATTTTTAAGTCGGGAATCAATTCTGAGCACGGCACAAAAACCAGATACATCTCAGATACACTGGAGACAACTTAGTTGACAACAGGCCAACGATTCCGTTTGACTTGTTAATGGACACATTTGAAGTATCATCTCTGTCACTTCCATCCAAATAAATGTAGGAGTTGGACAAAGTATTCTGTTGAGGGCCATTTTGTACAAAAAATGTAAATTGCTTTTTTTTAAAATGGTTTTTGGAGCGTGGCTTGTGTGTTTTCGTACATGCAGTTGGTCAATTAATAGAATTGAGGTAAATGTCAATCCTATAAGTTATCTATCTTGCACCCATGAAAAGGAAAGTTATCTGCTTTGCACCCATGAAAAGGAAAGTTATCTGCTTTGCACCCATGAAAAGGAAAGTTATCTGCTTTGCACCCATGAAAAGGAAAGTTATCTGCTTTGCACCCATGAAAACGAAAGTTATCTGCTTTGCACCCATGAAAACGAAAGTTATCTGCTTTGCATCCATGAAAAGGAAAGTTATCTGCTTTGCACCCATGAAAAGGAAAGTTATCTGCTTTGCACCCATGAAAAGGAAAGTTATCTGCTTTGCACCCATGAAAAGGAAAGTTATCTGCTTTGCACCCATGAACAGGAAAGTTATCTGCCTTTGCACCCATGAAAAGGAAAGTTATCTGCTTTGCACCCATGAAAAGGAAAGTTATCTGCTTTGCACCCATGAAAAGGAAAGTTATCTGCTTTGCACCCATGAAAAGGAAAGTTATCTGCTTTGCACCCATGAAAAGGAAAGTTATCTGCTTTGCACCCATGAAAAGGAAAGTTATCTGCTTTGCACCCATGAAAACGAAAGTTATCTGCTTTGCACCCATGAAAAGGAAAGTTATCTGCTTTGCACCCATGAAAACGAAAGTTATCTGCTTTGCACCCATGAAAAGGAAAGTTATCTGCTTTGCACCCATGAAAAGGAAAGTTATCTGCTTTGCACCCATGAAAAGGAAAGTTATCTGCTTTGCACCCATGAAAAGGAAAGTTATCTGCCTTTGCACCCATGAAAAGGAAAGTTATCTGCCTTTGCACCCATGAAAAGGAAAGTTATCTGCTTTGCCCCCATGAAAAGGAAAGTTATCTGCTTTGCACCAATGAAAAGGAAAGTTATCTGCTTTGCACCCATGAAAAGGAAAGTTATCTGCTTTGCACCCATGAAAAGGAAAGTTATCTGCTTTGCACCCATGAAAAGGAAAGTTATCTGCTTTGCACCCATGAAAAGGAAAGTTATCTGCTTTGCACCCATGAATACGAAAGTTATCTGCTTTGCACCCATGAAAACGAAAGTTATCTGCTTTGCACCCATGAAAACGAAAGTTATCTGCTTTGCACCCATGAAAAGGAAAGTTATCTGCTTTGCACCCATGAAAAGGAAAGTTATCTGCTTTGCACCCATGAAAAGGAAAGTTATCTGCTTTGCACCCATGAAAAGGAAAGTTATCTGCTTTGCACCCATGAAAAGGAAAGTTATCTGCCTTTGCACCCATGAAAAGGAAAGTTATCTGCTTTGCACCCATGAAAAGGAAAGTTATCTGCTTTGCACCCATGAAAAGGAAAGTTATCTGCTTTGCACCCATGAAAAGGAAAGTTATCTGCTTTGCACCCATGAAAAGGAAAGTTATCTGCTTTGCACCCATGAAAAGGAAAGTTATCTGCTTTGCACCCATGAAAAGGAAAGTTATCTGCTTTGCACCCATGAAAAGGAAAGTTATCTGCTTTGCACCCATGAAAAGGAAAGTTATCTACTTTGCACCCATGAAAAGGAAAGTTATCTATCTTGCACCCATGAAAAGGAAAGTTATCTGCTTTGCACCCATGAAAAGGAAAGTTATCTGCTTTGCACCCATGAAAAGGAAAGTTATCTGCTTTGCACCCATGAAAAGGAAAGTTATCTGCTTTGCACCCATGAAAAGGAAAGTTATCTGCTTTGCACCCATGAAAAGGAAAGTTATCTGCTTTGCACCCATGAAAAGGAAAGTTATCTGCTTTGCACCCATGAAAAGGAAAGTTATCTGCTTTGCACCCATGAAAACGAAAGTTATCTGCTTTGCACCCATGAAAAGGAAAGTTATCTGCTTTGCACCCATGAAAAGGAAAGTTATCTGCTTTGCACCCATGAAAAGGAAAGTTATCTGCTTTGCACCCATGAAAAGGAAAGTTATCTGCTTTGCACCCATGAAAAGGAAAGTTATCTGCTTTGCACCCATGAAAAGGAAAGTTATCTGCCTTTGCACCCATGAAAAGGAAAGTTATCTGCCTTTGCACCCATGAAAAGGAAAGTTATCTGCTTTGCACCCATGAAAAGGAAAGTTATCTGCTTTGCACCCATGAAAAGGAAAGTTATCTGCTTTGCCCCCATGAAAAGGAAAGTTATCTGCTTTGCACCCATGAAAAGGAAAGTTATCTGCTTTGCACCCATGAAAAGGAAAGTTATCTGCTTTGCACCCATGAAAAGGAAAGTTATCTGCTTTGCACCCATGAAAAGGAAAGTTATCTGCTTTGCACCCATGAAAAGGAAAGTTATCTGCTTTGCACCCATGAAAAGGAAAGTTATCTGCTTTGCACCCATGAAAAGGAAAGTTATCTGCTTTGCACCCATGAATACGAAAGTTATCTGCTTTGCACCCATGAATACGAAAGTTATCTGCTTTGCACCCATGAAAAGGAAAGTTATCTGCTTTGCACCCATGAAAAGGAAAGTTATCTGCTTTGCACCCATGAAAAGGAAAGTTATCTGCTTTGCACCCATGAAAAGGAAAGTTATCTGCCTTTGCACCCATGAAAAGGAAAGTTATCTGCTTTGCACCCATGAAAAGGAAAGTTATCTGCCTTTGCACCCATGAAAAGGAAAGTTATCTGCTTTGCACCCATGAAAAGGAAAGTTATCTGCTTTGCACCCATGAAAAGGAAAGTTATCTGCTTTGCACCCATGAAAAGGAAAGTTATCTGCCTTTGCACCCATGAAAAGGAAAGTTATCTGCCTTTGCACCCATGAAAAGGAAAGTTATCTGCTTTGCACCCATGAAAAGGAAAGTTATCTGCTTTGCACCCATGAAAAGGAAAGTTATCTGCTTTGCACCCATGAAAAGGAAAGTTATCTGCTTTGCACCCATGAAAAGGAAAGTTATCTGCTTTGCACCCATGAAAAGGAAAGTTATCTGCTTTGCACCCATGAAAAGGAAAGTTATCTGCTTTGCACCCATGAAAAGGAAAGTTATCTGCCTTTGCACCCATGAAAAGGAAAGTTATCTGCCTTTGCACCCATGAAAAGGAAAGTTATCTGCCTTTGCACCCATGAAAAGGAAAGTTATCTGCTTTGCACCCATGAAAAGGAAAGTTATCTGCTTTGCACCCATGAAAAGGAAAGTTATCTGCTTTGCACCCATGAAAAGGAAAGTTATCTGCTTTGCACCCATGAAAAGGAATGTTATCTGCTTTGCACCCATGAAAAGGAAAGTTATCTGCTTTGCACCCATGAAAAGGAAAGTTATCTGCTTTGCACCCATGAAAAGGAAAGTTATCTGCTTTGCACCCATGAAAAGGAAAGTTATCTGCTTTGCACCCATGAAAAGGAAAGTTATCTACTTTGCACCCATGAAAAGGAAAGTTATCTGCTTTGCACCCATGAAAAGGAAAGTTATCTGCTTTGCACCCATGAAAGGGAAAGTTATCTGCCTTTGCACCCATGAAAAGGAAAGTTATCTGCTTTGCACCCATGAAAAGGAAAGTTATCTGCTTTGCACCCATGAAAAGGAAAGTTATCTGCTTTGCACCCATGAAAAGGAAAGTTATCTGCTTTGCACCCATGAAAAGGAAAGTTATCTGCTTTGCACCCATGAAAAGGAAAGTTATCTGCTTTGCACCCATGAAAAGGAAAGTTATCTGCTTTGCACCCATGAAAAGGAAAGTTATCTGCTTTGCACCCATGAAAAGGAAAGTTATCTGCTTTGCACCCATGAAAAGGAAAGTTATCTGCTTTGCACCCATGAAAAGGAAAGTTATCTGCTTTGCACCCATGAAAAGGAAAGTTATCTGCTTTGCACCCATGAAAAGGAAAGTTATCTGCTTTGCACCCATGAAAAGGAAAGTTATCTGCTTTGCACCCATTAAAAGGAAAGTTATCTGCTTTGCACCCATGAAAAGGAAAGTTATCTGCTTTGCACCCATGAAAAGGAAAGTTATCTGCTTTGCACCCATGAAAAGGAAAGTTATCTGCTTTGCACCCATGAAAAGGAAAGTTATCTGCTTTGCACCCATGAAAACGAAAGTTATCTGCTTTGCACCCATGAAAAGGAAAGTTATCTGCTTTGCACCCATGAAAAGGAAAGTTATCTGCTTTGCACCCATGAAAAGGAAAGTTATCTGCTTTGCACCCATGAAAAGGAAAGTTATCTGCTTTGCACCCATGAAAAGGAAAGTTATCTGCTTTGCACCCATGAAAAGGAAAGTTATCTGCTTTGCACCCATGAAAAGGAAAGTTATCTGCTTTGCACCCATGAAAAGGAAAGTTATCTGCTTTGCACCCATGAAAAGGAAAGTTATCTGCTTTGCACCCATGAAAAGGAAAGTTATCTGCTTTGCACCCATGAAAAGGAAAGTTATCTGCTTTGCACCCATGAAAAGGAAAGTTATCTGCTTTGCACCCATGAAAAGGAAAGTTATCTGCTTTGCACCCATGAAAAAGAAAGTTATCTGCTTTGCACCCATGAAAAGGAAAGTTATCTGCTTTGCACCCATGAAAAGGAAAGTTATCTGCTTTGCACCCATGAAAAGGAAAGTTATCTGCTTTGCACCCATGAAAAGGAAAGTTATCTGCTTTGCACCCATGAAAAGGAAAGTTATCTGCTTTGCACCCATGAAAAGGAAAGTTATCTGCTTTGCACCCATGAAAAGGAAAGTTATCTGCTTTGCACCCATGAAAAGGAAAGTTATCTGCTTTGCACCCATGAAAAGGAAAGTTATCTGCTTTGCACCCATGAAAAGGAAAGTTATCTGCTTTGCACCCATGAAAAGGAAAGTTATCTGCTTTGCACCCATGAAAAGGAAAGTTATCTGCTTTGCACCCATGAAAAGGAAAGTTATCTGCTTTGCACCCATGAAAAGGAAAGTTATCTGCTTTGCACCCATGAAAAGGAAAGTTATCTGCTTTGCACCCATGAAAAGGAAAGTTATCTGCTTTGCACCCATGAAAAGGAAAGTTATCTGCTTTGCACCCATGAAAAGGAAAGTTATCTGCTTTGCACCCATGAAAAGGAAAGTTATCTGCTTTGCACCCATGAAAAGGAAAGTTATCTGCTTTGCACCCATGAAAAGGAAAGTTATCTGCTTTGCACCCATGAAAAGGAAAGTTATCTGCTTTGCACCCATGAAAAGGAAAGTTATCTGCTTTGCACCCATGAAAAGGAAAGTTATCTGCTTTGCACCCATGAAAAGGAAAGTTATCTGCTTTGCACCCATGAAAAGGAAAGTTATCTGCTTTGCACCCATGAAAAGGAAAGTTATCTGCTTTGCACCCATTAAAAGGAAAGTTATCTGCTTTGCACCCATGAAAAGGAAAGTTATCTGCTTTGCACCCATGAAAAGGAAAGTTATCTGCTTTGCACCCATGAAAAGGAAAGTTATCTGCTTTGCACCCATGAAAAGGAAAGTTATCTGCTTTGCACCCATGAAAACGAAAGTTATCTGCTTTGCACCCATGAAAAGGAAAGTTATCTGCTTTGCACCCATGAAAAGGAAAGTTATCTGCTTTGCACCCATGAAAAGGAAAGTTATCTGCTTTGCACCCATGAAAAAGAAAGTTATCTGCTTTGCACCCATGAAAAGGAAAGTTATCTGCTTTGCACCCATGAAAAGGAAAGTTATCTGCTTTGCACCCATGAAAAGGAAAGTTATCTGCTTTGCACCCATGAAAAGGAAAGTTATCTGCTTTGCACCCATGAAAAGGAAAGTTATCTGCTTTGCACCCATGAAAAGGAAAGTTATCTGCTTTGCACCCATGAAAAGGAAAGTTATCTGCTTTGCACCCATGAAAAGGAAAGTTATCTGCTTTGCACCCATGAAAAGGAAAGTTATCTGCTTTGCACCCATGAAAAGGAAAGTTATCTGCTTTGCACCCATGAAAAGGAAAGTTATCTGCTTTGCACCCATGAAAAAGAAAGTTATCTGCTTTGCACCCATGAAAAGGAAAGTTATCTGCTTTGCACCCATGAAAAGGAAAGTTATCTGCTTTGCACCCATGAAAAGGAAAGTTATCTGCTTTGCACCCATGAAAAGGAAAGTTATCTGCTTTGCACCCATGAAAACGAAAGTTATCTGCTTTGCACCCATGAAAAGGAAAGTTATCTGCTTTGCACCCATGAAAAGGAAAGTTATCTGCCTTTGGAAACAGATGTAAATAAAAGTGCCTCATAAAACACCAGACAATCATTTCGCATCCAACGGCTTTAAATTATCATCCAACCTGTAAATTTGTTTGTTTCTACGTCCATTGATCAGCGGTTATTATCAGACATAAGTTAGTATCCGATTGATAGCCCTGAGTGGTCATCTATTTATAAACATGCACTAGGCAGCATGTTTAGGTTGCATGTGTTTGGTGCATGCAAATAGCAGACTTACTACGATGTTCGGCCAAGAGAGGTGGGGGGCATAGAAGAAATTGAAAATATCTCTGATTGTAAGTTAGGCCACCCAAGAAATGTTTTTTTGTTTGAAATAAAATAAGTGCGTCATTAAACGGGTGTTTATACTGGGACCAACTTATTTGAAAAAAGTAATGTCCTAGATTGTCTGCAGATAAGCCCTTTTGAGTGAACACTGGCTGGCCGTTATCTCTAGTGGACATCGAGGTGGTCCCTCTGGGTGGCCGAATGGGGATGACTGAGAAAAGGATTGGAATCTAAGATATCCGGTCAAAAGTATATATATTCCAACCTATGGACAGGGGAGGGCAGTTAGAACCAGCCCTTCAGAGTATGAGGCAGCCAGTTAGAGTTGGGCGTCTGACAGTCAGTTAGATCTGTGTGCCTCTCCAAGTAAGATGGGCCGTTGGGGCTCTTATTAGACTTATGTTTGGGTTCCATCAGGAAAAAGTCTTTCAACAGCTTTTAGTCTGTTATTCAGAAAACGAGGTATCATTTGTACCCCCCCCCCCTCCAAAAAAAAAAAATTCTGTGAATTGTTTTTAAACTGGAATTTTTGTGGTTTTGTTTGGAGGAAGAATTCCTTTGTTGCAGCACTGACTGAATCGAACAACAACTTTGGACCGGCACAACGAGCGGGACGATCACGGCCTGTGCAGTGGACACACACAGACATGTTCATACATCCAAGTACTAACACGGCTCAATATTGTGGTGATCTAACGAGAACAAATGTTTCAGCGTGTCATAAACTCTAGTATAATAGATTTGACCTTTGACCTTTGTCAATTTCAGGAATTTCTTACCCACACCCCAACCCCACCTCCGCATAAAAAAACTGTTGTTGCTGTAATTTTATCTGAGTTCTTTGTTGATTTTGTTTTCGTTCTCATTCCTGTCTCTTTCTTTTGGTGTTTGATTGATGGAACTTTGTATGACGTATTATTCATTTTTGTCTTCTCTCTCGCTCAGACAAATTGTGTCATTATCTTTTCGGACACTTTTGACTTACAATTGTTGAAGGAAAACATGCGGATGTTTGGGGTTGGGGAAGACACAAACAGCAAACGGGTTTAAAAATAAAAATAAAACTGGGATAACGCCCAAAGAGAAAGGAGGAAATAAAATCACGTCTGAATAAAAGCAGTTTTCAATTCATGCTGAGGTAGACTTAGTTTTTTAAATATTTCTTACCAATAAATTTCTACTGCGAGGGAAAACATTTTAAAAACTGTTCCATGAAATCACCAGATTTAGATATAACCCATAATTTCATTTCAACTTTTAATAAAAAAAAATGTTTTTTATTAAATTTCACAGGATATATAATCAAATACAAATTAAATTCTTAAACATTTCCTCAAATTGACCCCAAAAATGTCTTTGTAAATTCATGTTTTATCATTATTTTTGAATTGACCCAATTTATCCTTAGAAAGTTGTACACTAGTGCTATTTTAACCGAATTAGGCAATTTCTTGCGCATATAGTTTTATGACTGAATTTAATGAAATTTAGTCAAATGCTTATTTTAAATGTTTGTATCAGTTAGAATCTTATATATGAGGGGTGTTTCGTGTGTGTATGTGATATTCCGTGTGTTTATCACAATACACATATATATACATTTTAAAAAAAAAATTATTTTTCTTATCTTTGCCAGACATTAACCGGCTATTTCAGATAGAGATCTTTTTAAGATTTTAACCATCTCTTTAAATGCAATTGTTTGTATTTCTTTTGCACTTAGTTCACCGGGAATACTCGCCAGATAGCTTTTGAAATTCTTTTTCATTAGTCCTGTTGCTCCTATGATTACTGGTATGATGGAGATTTTCCTAAGATTCCAGTTTCTTTTCATGTCGTATATATAAGAAAATGAATGATGAAAATAAAAATTGGATAAAATACAATATTTATTAATTCATCAAGTATTCAAACAAGGAATATAAAAAATTATTTTCCTTAATCCATGGATTTTCAAAAATAAGCTCTTTTCATCAGAGGAAAAAAAATCAGCAAAAAATGTAATTACTTTGAAAATATCAAAAGTTGTGAGCAAAAAAACATCTTCAATGAAATTTGGGTAGAAAAATATATAGAAATTATATATTTATTTTGAAATATAATATAATATAAAAATTATATATTTATTTTGAAATATAATATAATATAAAAATTATATATTTATTTTAGAAATATAATATAATATAAAAATTATATATTTATTTTGGAATATAATATAAAAATTATATATTTATTTTGAAATATAATATAAAAATTATATATTTATTTTGAAATATAATATAAAAATTATATATTTATTTTGAAATATAATATAATATAAAAATTATATATTTATTTTGAAATATAATATAATATAAAAATTATATATTTATTTTTAAATATAATATAATATAAAAATTATATATTTATTTTTAAATATAATATAATATAAAAATTATATTTATTTTTAAATATAATATAATATAAAAGTTATATATTTATTTTTAAATATAATATAATATAAAAGTTATATATTTATTTTTAAATATAATATAATATAAAAATTATATACTTATTTTTAAATATAATATAATAAAAACATTATATATTTATTTTGAAATATAATATAATATAAAAATTATATATTTATTTTGAAATATAATATAATATAAAAATTATATATTTATTTTTAAATATAATATAATATAAAAATTATATATTTATTTTTAAATATAATATAATATAAAAATTATATATTAATTTTTAAATATAATATAATATAAAAATTATATATTAATTTTGAAATATAATATAATATAAAAATGATATATTTATTTTGAAATATAATATAATATAAAAATTATATATTAATTTTGAAATATAATATAATATAAAAATTATATATTAATTTTGAAATATAATATAATATAAAAATTATATATTAATTTTGAAATATAATATAATATAAAAATTATATATTAATTTTGAAATATAATATAATATAAAAATTATATATTTTGAAATATAATATAATATAAAAATTATATATTTATTTTGAAATATAATATTATATTATATAATATAAAAATTATATATTTATTTTGAAATATAATATAATATAAAAATTATATACTTATTTTTAAATATAATATAATATAAACATTATATATTTATTTTGAAATATAATATAATATAAAAATTATATATTTATTTTGAAATATAACAATATAAAAATTATATATTTATTTTGAAATATAACATAATATAAAAATTATATATTTTTGGGGACTTCATTCTGATCTTTTCATACCTCGGATCTTGGATTTTGTCATCTGGACTCTATTGATTACAAATCAACGTTCACTTTATATCTGCTTTTTCTGGATATTTACATGGACACATTCTATTTTGCTTCCCAAATGATCGGTAGAAAGTTAGTAAAAGTAGGTCATTTTATGAGTTATTTGTAAATTATAGCTAATTAAAAAAGTAAAATGGAAAAAAACAAACAAACGTTTATTTATTCAGCTTTAGTATAATACTTGTTACTTTTATCTAAAAACTACAAGTTTTTATTGATTGGAAGAAAATGGCTGAAACGTCTGCTGTTAAGAAGGTGGACATTTGTAAAAACCTGTTGTTGTTGTTGTTGTTATGTCACCTGAAACAATCTTATCTGTGTTTATGCATTCCACTTATACATTTCTAATGAGTTGCGCCTCCAGGCAACGTTTTATTTTTCCTTTTTAATCCATATTTACGAAAGCTTATCAGAAACGGGATTTGTCGTTTTTAAAGTAGGAAACTTAGACATTGCTCATCATGGAGAAGTTTAAACAAGATGTCGATTTATTAATGGTTGACATTTCGTGCTTTAATGTTGAAGTGGGAGAACATCAGAGTTCTGTACTGAGTCCATTGCTTTTCATTTGTGTCTTAGAAGTATTGTCCAGGGAGTTTCGTACAGATTTACTCCTTCCCGGTGAAACAATGGACGGTCTATTTGTTAAGCTATGGAAAGTAAACATCTAAAAGTGAATGTTATTAAACCAAAGTGATGATCAGTGATTGTAGTGTTGGAAAGATCCCAGAAAGAGGAAAGTTTCCCCGATCAGTTTGTGGAAAGGGAGTCTGCGGCAACTCAAATTTGTGTCGTACTTGTAAGCATTGGGTACACAAGAAGTGCAGTGGAAGTACTGGTAGGTTGAGAGAGGATAACCAGTTTGTGTGCAAGAAGTGTAAGACAATGAAGACGGATGAGAACTCGGTTGTGGAGAAAATATATTTGGATGGTGAAGCTATTGAAATTGATACCATTGGAGCACAGGGAGGAGCAGGTGCTAGTGTGACTGCAAGAGTGAATGGAGTAAGTTCAAGCAACTTCAGCCATTACTAACCAGCAGAGCGTTACCACTGTCAACTAAGAAAAGATAACTATGTTGTAATCTGCAGGGAATCAGTCCCATGGTAATGTGTTCCACAGACGGAAAGCCCTTGCAAAGAAGTTTTGTCCATGGAAAATCTGCACTAAGCACATGGAGGAAGAAAGGAAAGTCTTTTTCCGTTGTGATAATAAACGAGTTCTTGCTGTGAATGTCTTACAAGGAGGAACCAACGATTGGAGCTCAGTCGAACACTTTTCATTGAAATAATGATAGAGTATTGGAAAAAAGAAAGAGATCATCCCCACTAGATTTTGTGCTCTTAGTGGTACCTCTCCAGATGTGGCAGCAGTACTCCATCTTAGGATGTATTTGACGTATTTGGATATAGTTAGAGGATTGAAAAAGTTTGAAGTGAATGTTCATCAAGATTCAACGCTTATTTATTATGCCATCATGCGAAATACTTTTGTTTTCATTTTACTTCAATTGAAGTTCTCAGAAATCAAGGGGCCTCTTTCTATGGCTAACACTTAATTTCTATATGAGATACATAGATATCTGAGTGTTCAATTAAAGTTTTCCTTTACCTCTGAAACGAAGAAGATTAATTTTCCTATCCTCAATTGACCAGTTATCTATGTTATAGTATATTTTTTTTTGGTCTCTTGGTCTTACCGTAATGAAGGACAAGAATTCATCTGGTCTGGTGGAGTATCCGGCTAAGTGCTGTTACTTGAGGTCACATCACTAGAAGAAGGTGTACTATTCCCTGAGCCAGTGTATAGCCGTGTCGAGGGGATCTTATTTAGGCTTTGAATACTATGTTATTTTCAATATTTGTTCAGAGTTTACTTGTAGGGTGAAGTATCCTCATTGTCAGGTATTCCTTTGTGCCATTATAATCTCAGGACTTGATGATCTTGAATTCAGATTAAACTTATGGTTTCAGTCTTTAAAGAAGTTCAGACTGAAATTAAACATCACCAAAAAACAAAAAAACATCACCAAAAAACAAAAAAACATCACCAAAAAAACAAAAAAACATCACCAAAAATACTTGCTTTTGATTACAAATGATAAATGTATGAAGAAGCCAGAGATTTTCTGTGTGTCACAGAAGTTGGTTTGAGAAGTGTGGTCATGTGCAGTGTTTGGTTGGGAAACTCCCCAAGACCTAAAACTTTGTGTGTTTATTGTGTTTGGTTGTTCCGTTTCTACCTTCCCAGAACCTTCTTTTTATTGATAGCTGAAGAGATTGGAGAATGTTTCTAATTTTAAAGATGAAGATGTCTTAGATATTTCTGGAGACCATGAATGAACGGTGACCTGCAGGCTTAAAGCAACATGAGAGATTTTCAACTCGATGGTGACAGTGTTATGTCAAAAGTAAGATCAGAGGATTTATCCGATCTGTTCATCTGTATGAAGATTCCATGGAATGCAATTCCATGTGAAATGAACTGACAGATGATTACAAGAAGAAATTCATCAATTTGATGTGATAGAAGTTATCCGAAAGTAGAAGATTAAATTTGTTCAGACATGTGCAAAGGATATTTTCAGAAGATCCAAGTGGCCTTGTGTGGCCAATCCTAACCCGACAGCAATATCTATATGTATCCTAAATGACAGCAATATCTATATGTATCCTAAATGACAGCAATATCTATATGTATCCTAACAAAATGGCCAGAGGAATTTAGTTTTGTCTCTGTTGGTCGAAGAAACAGATTTTCTTTAGACAAAATATAAAATTTGCAACAAATATTTAAAAAAAACAAACAAGGCAGATAAAAATTTACATTTGTCTTAGGCATAAAACCCAAATTGTTATGCGGGGGGGGGGGAGGTCGTTGGTCATACAATTTGTCATAACATTTGGACTTACCCTATGCTAGACACTCTCACCAAAATACTGCATTCACTCTATGGTTGTATGGTTGGTCCTACTTAAGTGATCACCAATTTGTTTAAAAATATTTTATTTACAAAAATTAATTGTGGGGAGATCGTTCTGTGAAAAGAAATGAGTTAGTAGTCCCCTCCAAACCCTCTACTAAGTGATAGACTGTCCACTGTTTTCCGGGTGATCCGAAAACAAGCAGGTCGGTCTCTAATTGGGAGTGGGAACTAAGTCAGTCGCGATGGGATGTGGGAATGAACGGTGTCCTCCAAGATATAAGACAACCGGGGTGACAGGGGGTAAAACAAAGTGTGGAGAGTGAGCATCTTTGGGGTCTCTCTGTACCAAAAAAACAAAGTCAGAACTCATTTACTCTACTAGCTAAGGGTCTTTGTTAAAGAAAGATCGGCCTCTGGGTCCTAAGCTGAAGGACTGTTTGTGTTCGGTTGGATTGGAGTTGTTTGTTTCAGTCGGTCTCTGGGTACCATAAAAAATTTCAAGCAGACTAGTCTGTTATTTTGTTCTCACTGCAATCCTGTCATTCAATAAAGACACTAAGTATCATTGTAATTTCACAAAATGAAATATTGTTACTTGTTTTAAAGTTGTAATTATATTTGGAAGGGAAAACCCTTTCTTATAGTATCGACCGAGACCACATGATTGACAATATGGCCAGTGTCAAAATGAAGCATCGAATTCCGATGAAGACGATGAATAGACAGTGACAACCTGTGCAGTGAACGCACACAAATGCCAGTTGACAATTATTAACAGTAAATTATACAAATAGATGAGGAAAGCAGCGTGGAATTTTCATATCAATGTCAACCAGTAATAATAATAGTAATAATAATAGTAATAATAGTAATAATAATAGTAATAATAATAATAATAATAGTAGTAATAATAGTAATAATAGTAATAGTAATAATAATAGTAATAATAATAGTAATAATAGTAATAGTAATAATAATAGTAATAATAGTAGTAATAATAATAATAGTAATAATAATAGTAATAATAATAATAATGTGATAATATGGACTGCCCCCCTTCCCCTCCCACTGCGACCACCGAAGAGTAATGCAGAAATAAGTGACAATAATATAAAAAAAATGAACATGCGAAAGTGAATGACAATACGACAGTAATGCTGAAGTAAATGATAATGGAGAAGTAGATGACAATATAGGAGCAACAGATCCATTGTGTTGTACAGACGAAATGACGCCATGAATAATAAGCCTGGGGAAGGGTCGAGATAGAGAATTTGGAAGTATTTATTTCTGGTTTAACTAAGCTGAGAGTCACTGGGGGGACTAGATGTATTGGATTTCCTGTAGAAAGTAGATATATTTGGGAGACACTAATTGTAGACGAATTTGAGGAGAACAACATGAAAGGTTCGAGGACGATGCTGAGAGATGGGAAGCTTAGCTGAGAAGTAGTGATACTAACGATGGGGCCCTAACAACACACACACACCTGTATTCAACAAATCACGGTTGTCTCTATCTGTGTCTGCCCTGTTACTTATTTTGAATGCAAATTATAAACTGTGTTTCACGCTTGCTCAGCAACCAACAATGCCAGAATCGACATAACCAGAATGATAATAAGAAAATCCGCACCACATAACGTTATGAGAGTCGACAATTGTCGAGGGGCCAGCATGGCATACAATGATGTCATTTCATATACATGTTGATTATGCATACCTTCATGTTTACACTTTTTTTCTTACGTGCACACATGTCACGAGTCGGATTATCGAAGTATTGATATTTGATAAGATAAAACGATATGCATTATTTATATGTTCGATACGTAAATTGTATAGCATTATGATGCTACGAAATTAATCACATTGATTTTGTGGACGTGAAATGCAGGTTGAACTGCTTTTAAGAATGGTAACCACTTCGGTCGATCAAAGAGACAACACATGATGTGCTGTGCTTGCGGTAGAAAGAGACATTGGTTTTCCAGACAGAGCAGAGCTAGCAAAAAGCCCAAGAACGTCTGGAAATATATAAAAAGTCGGGATTAACTAATTACGGACGTTTTTGGCTCAATAAGAGCGGGAGTATCTTCTCACTTTGACGGGAAGCCTTTGCAAAGAAGCTCTGTCCATGGAAATTCGTGGAAGGAGAAGGGAAAGTTGTTGTTGCGGTGGTAGAAAAACTAGTTTTTGCTGTGAATGGAAAAACCAGAGATGATTTGAACTCAGGTGAAAATAATGCTAGAGTAACGTCTCTTCTGTAAGAAAGAGTCTGTAGGGAAGAGAAGAGGTTATCCTCCACTAGATTTCAACATTTAAAACGGACGTTAAACTGATGATGATGATGCAATCGTTGGTTGTTTTTGATTTTTAATATGTTTCTTCTTTATGTATGTTGTTGCTGCATTCAATTCTTTTTTGTTGTTGTTTGTTCCCGGTGGTACTAATATTTCAGTCCCGCTTGATTGTGTCCAATTCATTTTGCATTATATTTTACGATTCAAATTTTCTTTCTTTTTATTTGTGTTTTGTATTTGTCTTCTTTTTGATCTTCCTTCTCTCTCTCCTGACCGGATAGCTATATACATTTCATTTTCGATTCTCATTCTCTTTGCTCTCTGTTTCTGTTTCTATTTCTTATTGCTATATTTTCTATTCTGCTATTGGACCACACACATACAAAATGCACATATACACCACTACCACCACCATTCCCTTATAATGGTCTAACATATAAGCAAATACATACACACCCACTGGTAAAACCAGACATCGTACACATACACAACACACACACTTACATATAATCACACACACACACACACATAAAATATACCAACAAAAACACACCTATATTGTCCTACACACAGGCACCGACAATTCACATACACACATTACAAGAAGCACAAACACACATCCACACAAGACTAGCAAAACACACACTCACCCATGCACATATATGGAAAAATAAATACACAAAAAACATAGGAGCACACACACAGAAGGAAAATATGGAGTCATAAAAATTAATTACTTTATGGCTGTTCATAAAAAAAACTCTGCTATCACCATCAGAACAATCACACCCAAACATTTGTTATAATATGGAAAATAAAAATTTAAAGATTTGAAACTTTTACTGCCTTCCTTTTGTTAAATTCTCTCTCTCTCTTTCTCTCTCTGTATATATATATATATATATATATATATATATAAAAATTCAATATGTATGTTTGTCTGTGCCCTATAAAAAGAAGGTTATAAATATAAAAGTTCACTGTGGCAGCAGGTTCAATGGTAGTAAATCCAAAGGTAATTGTAAAATCTCTGGAGTTGAAGAAATCAAATCGGCAAAACCAAAAATCTGGTTGTTTGGAACGCCATTTTACGGTGAACTTTGCTCTTCATATGAACTCAATTCATTTAACTCATATTTCCGCTTTTAACATTTTTTTCTTCTGATTTTTACCTTTTATTCTTTTCAAACTTTGATAAGAATTAAATTCTTTGAAAAGACATGATTTTAGGAAAAATAAATTCTATGTTTTGAACAACTGAAGATGTAATAGATTTTTTATTTACAACTTTTAACTTGCCTATATATATATATATATATATATATATATATATATATAAATGAATAAATGCAAAAGTTTTTTTCGTTTATCACTCATCAAAACGGTTTACTGTTATTTAAATCAATAATACAACATATTTTCACATTCTCTATATATATGACAGATGAACAATTAAGAGAGAACCATTTGGATGCCTAATTTGCATAACTATTTTTTAAACAGTTAATAATTAATTTGCAATTGCATTGGCTTATTGTTACTATCTATATGCAATAGTTATCATCGATGTTAATGGTAATTAAAATTATTTAATAAATAAATCGGATAAATGACTAAAGCATGTTAAGTTTACACTATCAGCGCTTGCTACGAGACAGGCATAAGCAAAAAAGATAGGGGAGGGGTGGGAGAGTGTGGCTGTCTTGCTCGCTTCCTCTCTCCACTTCTCTTGACCCGTTTTGTAGTTTTTACATTTTTTGTGAAAAATAAATAACTAACTTTTTTAGTTAAATGCTTTATTTTAAAGTTTAACAACAAACTTAACAATTGTTTAATGTTTATAAACAACTTTTCACTATTCTCATTGATAAATTGAAACAAAAGTTTAGTAGCACTGATCCGTCCAAATTACGAGAAAAAAACATCCTCCGCTAAGTCACTCCACCAACCACCCACCCCAAATTAGATTATACCTTTTTTAGGCGATTACTCCAGGCAATCATAACATATCTGCTTCCACACGTAAGTACATTTTTGACGTTCTAAAAATATCACATTTTTCCTCTGATAATTTTGATTTACTTAAGGTCTACTACAGAAAATAGTTTATTCATGTAAGCTGCTACACTATTTAACATGAACTTTCAAACAAACAACAAAACACATAAGATAAACATTGCCTCTATAAGGATTTCTTCTTAGACAAAAAAAAAATTAATTTCTTTGATAAACTTCTGCAATGGATACGTTATTAAAACAATATTGTCAATAAAACTATTTAAAATGTATTTTCGAACAAACACGAATACATTGATTATAATACACAGTAGATATCAACAGTCATGTAACAGCACACACTGACTTGTGCTCCACGCTTGCTACAGTGTATAATCACACGGACTACTGATTTCAACCTCAGTTTGTAACCGGCTTCAGTACCCATGTGTAGTCAAGTTGCATGATCCTTGAACTTGCAACTATGCAAAGATTTAACGTGGATCTTTATCATTGCTTACGTTACGTTACGTTGCTATCTTAGGGGCTTGCCTATCGGCATAGGTTTTCTGTTTCAGAACTTTTTTTAAATGTATTTGTTTTTTCAGATTGTGTATCACTATCTACAAGTCGGACATGTGATGGTGGCCCTTTTTATGACCGCCAATGTCTTCCTCTACCAGCCACCATCCGCCCCAATCACAATTAAGGATTTATCCCACGTGACTCAAATTAACCGGTCAATCGCAACCATTTAAAATTAAAGAAAATCGTCTCCCTTGAATATGCACCTTTTTTTAGATTTTAAAAAATCTAAAAAAAGGTGCATATTTTTATGTCCCCTCTAAATATTGGCCTATTTTTTTCTTTTCGGTTTAATTTTATCTTACTTTGCTAATAAAATTAACGTTTAAGTGTAGTATTTGTTCTGATAATCTTTTCTCTCCTCGGTTAGTGAAGAAGAAATCTTTCTTAGACTGCAGCAATTTTTATTTCTGTTCCAATCTGGAGTGCCCCTTTTTGGAGGAGATAGAGTTTCCCTACATAAAAAAACGACCTTGTGTTTTTTAATAGTTACCGATTATATTTTTTTCTTTTTGGTTAAGTTTATTTTTATTTTTCTAATTTTCAAGATAGATGGATTTTCCCCGCATTAGAAACCGAAACTGCCCTCGATTTAAATATTTGCCGATTGATATAAGGCATTTGTTGTTGTTTTTTGTTAACGATTTTTTTTACTGTTAACTATTCTGCACTCTTTAGTTACTACGTTGTTCCTATTTACTTGCCTACCCACGAGGCCAGAGTTAAACACAATGTCGCTTTTTAATGTGAAAAAAACCCATCTTCCTAAAAAGAAGCACTCCGGATTGGACAAAATTAAACATTGCCACAGTCTAGAATGATTTCTCCTTCACTGACCGAAGAGAGAAAAGATTAAGTATAGTATGAGAACAGATATTAAACTTGAAGAAATCAAAATATAAATGAAAATAAGTTAGCTAATAGTATCTATAATATTGACGTTTTTCAAGTTAAATAATTATTTTCTATTTCCTTCGGGCAATGCTGGGACACGAGTTCTGCTAGTATATATATATATATATATATATATATATATATATATATGTGTGTGTGTGTGTGTATATATATATATATATATATATATATATATATATATTATATATATATTATATATATATATATATATATATATATATATATATATATATATTATATATATATTATATATATATATATATTATATATATATTATATATATATATATATATATATTATATATATATATATATATATATTATATATATATATATATATATATTATATATATATATATATATATATATATAATGTAAATATCTCTATTATATAAGCCCAGTTGAAATTCTTTGGATTTTTATCCCGTGGATGTTTACTTTACCTGGATTACTATATCCCTGATAGATTCTTCCCTTGGTCGACAGTGGTAACGCTCTGCTAGTTAATAATTGCAGAAGTTTTCTGAACTTACTCCATCCACTCCTAACTTTTGCAATCACACTAGCACCTGCTCCACCCTGTGCTACAATGATATCATCAAGGTAACAAAACTTCTCAACAACATCAATAGCTTCGCCATCCAGATATACTTTTTCCACATTTGAGTTCTCATCCATCTCCATTGTCTTACACTTCTTGCACACAAACTGGTTATCCTGTCTCAACCTGCCAGTAATTCCACTGCACTTCTAGTGTAGCCAATGCTTACAAGTAGCACAAAAAAACTGAATTGCACCCAAACCCCTTTCCACAAATTGAGGAGGGAAACTCTTTTCATTCTGTGAGCTTTCCAACACTACAACCATTGATCATCACTTTGGGTAACATTCATTCTCACACCATTACTTTTCATAGCATTCCTCCAAAACTTAACAAGTTTTTCATCGTTTCACGGGCAAGTACTAAATCAGCAACATACAAGCATTTCTTGCGGACAACCCGTATGACACTTCCTGAACAAAGACACAAGTGAAAAGCAATCGATTCAGTACAGAAACCTGATGTACTTTAACATTAAAAATAATAATGACAAATTCCAAAATTAGCCTCTTTCTGCTCGCTATCTCGCCCCCCCCCCACCTCTTTTTTAATAGCATTACTGCACAAGCAGTTGATATTCTCTTTTGTTTATAACGGACTATTCCAACCTTCTTATTCTTTCCTTTCTTTATTATCTTCGATTGTTTAGAGAGGGAAAGAGTGATAGATGCCGTATCGAATAAGAGTGAAGTTTAAACAACGTACAGTGAAAAAGGGTGATGTGATAGGAAGTTAGTAAGAGATGGTCCCTAGTTACTTGCCTTCCGATGAGGGCAGAGTTAGACACAAGGTCGGTTTGTAATGTGTTGAAAATCTAGCTCCTCAAAAAGCGACACTCTGGATTGGGACAAAAATTGCTTCGGTCTAGAAAGATTTTTCCTTCACTGAGTGAGGACAGAAAAGATGAAGTCTAGTATCAGAACAGATACCACACTTTATTCCTAGCCAAAAGGCCAAGAGGTAGGTCACTTGATGAGTTATTTGCAAATAACAGCTAATATACTCTGACGAACTTATTGCACTTGTACCTTCCCTCCTTCACTGTAGAGGTCCCCAGATGTTTTCTACTCGAAACGCTTCTTTCCTCAGACCGCTTGCCTTTGGAATTCACTCCATGCTCCCTGTTTCTCCGACTGTATCAACATGCAGAAATTTTAATGTAATATGAACAAACATCTTGCTACACAACTCCCCACTTCGACTGCCCCTATAAACGTCTCAGTGGAAATATGCCTAGTTTGGAGTGAATAAAAGTAAAAGTTAAAAAAACAAAATTATAAAAATTAAAATGGAAACTTTTTTCAAGCGGAACTCAACCTAAAACAAAGAATATTTTGTCTGTATGTTGTGTGACATAAAAAAAGGCTGAACGAAACAAACGTTGATTAACTCAGTTTTTAAATCACAATTTGTTATTTGTATATTTTTCTCGACTAAATCAACAGCATCATTTGTTTTACCTATGTGCAGGTAAAACAAATGATGCAGGTAAAACAAATGATGCAGGTAAAACAAATGATGCAGGTAAAACAAATGATGAAGGTAAAACAAATGATGCAGGTAAAACAAATGATGCAGGTAAAACAAATGATGCTGGTAAAACAAATGATGCAGGTAAAACAAATGATGCTGGTAAAACAAATGATGCTGGTAAAACAAATGATGCAGGTAAAACAAATGATGAAGGTAAAACAAATGTGCAGGTAAAACAAATGATGCAGGTAAAACAAATGATGCAGGTAAAACAAATGATGAAGGTAAAACAAATGATGCAGGTAAAACAAATGATGCAGGTAAAACAAATGATGAAGGTAAAACAAATGATGCAGGTAAAACAAATGATGCAGGTAAAACAAATGATGCTGGTAAAACAAATGATGCAGGTAAAACAAATGATGCTGGTAAAACAAATGATGCTGGTAAAACAAATGATGCAGGTAAAACAAATGATGCAGGTAAAACAAATGATGAAGGTAAAACAAATGATGAAGGTAAAACAAATGATGCAGGTAAAACAAATGATGCAGGTAAAACAAATGATGAAGGTAAAACAAATGATGCAGGTAAAACAAATGATGCAGGTAAAACAAATGATGCAGGTAAAACAAATGATGAAGGTAAAACAAATGATGCAGGTAAAACAAATGATGCAGGTAAAACAAATGATGAAGGTAAAACAAATGATGCAGGTAAAACAAATGATGCTGGTAAAACAAATGATGCTGGTAAAACAAATGATGCAGGTAAAACAAATGATGCTGGTAAAACAAATGATGCAGGTAAAACAAATGATGCAGGTAAAACAAATGATGAAGGTAAAACAAATGATGCAGGTAAAACAAATGATGCAGGTAAAACAAATGATGAAGGTAAAACAAATGATGCAGGTAAAACAAATGATGCAGGTAAAACAAATGATGCTGGTAAAACAAATGATGCAGGTAAAACAAATGATGCTGGTAAAACAAATGATGCTGGTAAAACAAATGATGCAGGTAAAACAAATGATGCAGGTAAAACAAATGATGCTGGTAAAACAAATGATGCTGGTAAAACAAATGATGCAGGTAAAACAAATGATGCAGGTAAAACAAATGATGCAGGTAAAACAAATGATGCTGGTAAAACAAATGATGCTGGTAAAACAAATGATGCTGGTAAAACAAATGATGAAGGTAAAACAAATGATGCAGGTAAAACAAATGATGCTGGTAAAACAAATGATGCAGGTAAAACAAATGATGCTGGTAAAACAAATGATGCTGTTGATTTAGTCGAGAATACGTCCTCAACACTCATTCCAGAGAGTATGGGTCATTTGAGTTCAATGGCCTTTTTTCTGTCGTGATGAGGTTAGGGTTCTGTGCCTTTCTAGGAGGTTCATCCTCCCAGGCTTTATCTACAGAATGGTTTATTTTATTATTTTATTTTTTTAATGGAAATCGCTCCAGACAAGGCATGAAACCACTTAATGTAAGGAGCTAACAAGGTGAAAGATGATTATCACAAAGACAGGAGATGCGAATTGACCTTAGTCTTGAAAAAAAGGAGGAAAACAGTGAGCAGGAAGAGAATTCCACCAGCCTGCAGTTTTTAGAAAGAAGCTACTGGATTATTGCTAATCACCTGGGGAATGCCGACAGGGCTGCTCAGGCATTTTTATAGGACAGAATGCTCTTTCTCTTGTGTTCTGTCTTTGTAATCCCCACCTTCCGACCTTGTGTCACATTTTCCCGCAGTTGTGATTGGGATGGTAAACACCAAAGTTTTCTTTTGCTATTTACTCATAAAATTTATGCAAAATTAATTTTACATCTTTTAATGAACAAGAAGTTTAAGTAAATCATCTGTTCAAGTCTGCTGCTGCTGCTGTTTAGCACTGCCCCCCTCCTCCTCCTCCCGTCCCTGTACATTGTTTCTTTTGCAACCGGCCATTCTCATTGCTGATATTATTAACATGCAATGATGCTGACGTCTTATTTGCGTCATGTCTTCAACGTACGATGATTAACATAAAAACTGGTTAATGCTTTTTAAGTTGTAATTTCTCATTTTCCGAAATGAGATTAAAGAGACACATGAGAATGTGATGAGCACTTGATCTTTGCCCTTCAATTCAGATCTTGTTGAACAAGCTGTGATTGTAACGGGCCAAAGAGGATGGAAATACCGAGGAGGAAGAGCACTAACCAGACCTCCACTGGAAGGGTGCGGATAGTACTGAGACCTTGGTAAAGCTTACTGTGACCCAAATCTCAGATGATCAATTGTCGTTGCCAGGTAGAAATCAATGGTAAACGACTGTTGCAATAACACAAAATCATTTGCAATGGTTATCAAAAGAGGTGGAGAGTACTGGAAATCTGGGGAGACTTGTTGTCACTCAGATTCCAGGGTGCACCACCGGTTACTGTCAGTAAAAAATAACTGATAATGACCTGTGTAAGTACTCTTAGTGAGTAACAATATTAATAATAATGGCAAAATTGTGTACGAAAGTAAATTGTCAATAGGTTTTTAAAAAAGCATTTGGTATGATCATTCAGAAATAAAATAATTGTTATAAATACGAAAAAAGTTCAAATCTTAATAAAAAAAATAACTTCTAAGATTGCCATCTTTGAAGGGACTTTTTCCAAACTGTCTGTTGGATAATGACTATGAGGATGGACGCATCTAATTGAGACGGGTTTGACTTACGCGATTTGTAGCGGAGTCATTCCGTGCAAAGCTGGGCGATGTGTTTCCCACTGGTTGCGGAGTCAGTGACGTGACCTTAAGTCAGAGGTCAGGTCACAGCTGCGTGTTGATCACGAGATTTCGTGACGTCAGTTTTCCGCTGTGAGAAAGTTAAATTAAGATTTAATCAGTTCTTGCCTGAAAGCCAACGAAAGAACATCGAACGATAAAATATAGCTGTTACAAGCTTCAGGGATTAAAATCCCAATATAAAGAGCCACAGAATGAATCTCCAATTCCCTCCCTGTGCAAGCGACTAATTAACTTAGGAAATTTAATTAGCGTAGCCTCTCTCTCGATTCTCCAACGAACTTCTCAATTGTTGGCTAATTAGCTAGTAAATAAAAATGGCTCGAATTTAAACAGCAAAAGACTTTGTTAAATTTATTGAAGCAAAAGTTTGATTTTCAGCGTGAAGATAGCAGCCCGAAATGTTAACACGAAGCGAAGCAAATAGTAGTCGGATAAAGACGACGAGTACACAACAGCAAAAGAATTGCGAGAGGAAGATTCACAGTAGTGCAAGTAGTTCACACAGCGGCGAGCTGAGCGGATGACGTTAGCAGAAGCGCGCACGAGTAGCGCTAATAGTTCCCTGCAATTCGACACATGGCGAGGCGAAACGAAGCAGAGAGAAACGACACATCGCCCCATTTCGGATCAACGGACGAGAGCTTCTTCTTCTACGACGACCAAGAGATTACGACACAACGTATATTAAGAATATCAAGAACTATATCATAAACTTTATTACAACCAGTCAATGTAACATGTCTCCTGTCTTCTAACATGTCTCCTGGCTCATCAGAAATGTAGCACCGAGCTGACAAATCTTTCAAGTTTCTATACAAAGATCTGATAATTTTTAATCTTGTGGAGTTTTCATGTCTTATTTTCATGTATCCAACCCCTTCTCTCTCTCTCTCTCTCTCTCTCTCTCTCTCTCTCTCTCTCTCTCTCTCTCTCATACATTTACTCGAGTTATAAAAAAACTCAGAACTTAGCTCAAAATTTCTTTTCTTTTCTTAATGTTTAAAAAAAACAATTGGAGTGAAGAGCAGCACTAAACCCATGATGGAGTTGCACATGCTCCACTCCGACTGGATATAAAAAGTAGCCCTCTTCTCCTTTGCTCTAGAAAAAACGAGTGTGCTCATTTTTTGGAGGGCTTTGTAATGCCCTGCATATATATAACTATATATATATATATATATATATATAGAACTAGGAATTCTAAGATTAGTAATAGTAATATGATGTTCAGGGCTTGGAACAGAAGTGCACATTCATTGTCTCGAGATGTTTACAGACTATAACATTAGCCAAATTATTTTAATAACTGTCACTCCAACCAAGTACATACTTGATCTCCACCTCAAAAATTGAATATAAAAAAATTGTCAAAAAATAAGAAAAGGATAAAGGTGTTATGGGCAAGAGGACATGGGGCTCCTAATTCAATTCCGGGCAACGCCGGATGTTCGTGCTAGTTTGATATAATCATTTTATTTTTTATTTTTGTTTTAGCGGCAACCCAGACAAATGTGATTACCAGGGTCGAACAGCGTTACACCACGCGGTGATAAATGGCCATTACGACTGCGTGTCATACCTGGTTTCGTGGGGTTGCAATATTTGGGCAATGGACAACGACCAACACACGCCACTCGACTTGAGTCTAATGCATAACAAAGACGAGATCTCGAGATATCTGGACGGAGTACATGCATTGCAACAGACGAAAAACAGGTAAAATCATCAACAGAAATTATGAAATATTTGCACCACCATTTATGGCTTAGGCAGCATTCTTTCATTTAAGCAAACATTGTTAAACATAATAGAAAAACATTTTTAATTTAAAAAAAATTTTCTAATGGTTTTTTTTTTCTGTCAAAATTAAAAAAATTAATGTATGTTCCATATGTATCACTAACGTTTTTGTCGAATCATCTTCAGGTGACGAAAACAAATGCACAAAAAAGATGGAGAAAAGAAGAGAATTTCAAAAAGCAGCCGAGAACGTGCATGTAAAATCAGTTAGACAAACCAGTGAAGTACCAGAAGAGACGTTAACAATTTAAATTCCGGGACGCCGAATTAGCGTCACAGGATGAATTGTATTACGTTAAACATTTTAAAATGTTGTTACTGGTTTCATACAACTTTGAGTATTTTTAATTTTTTTTAAATTGGCTTCAGAATGTATTATTTTTGTGTTATTAACTAAAATTTGTCTTAAATCAGAGGGAGGGCAATTAGGTTTTTGTAAATACTAGTAAATTGAGCTCTCTCTCTCTCTCTTTCTCTCTCTCTCTCTCTCTCTCTCTCTCTCTATATATATATATATATATATATATATATATATATATATATATATATATATATAAATAAATTATTGTTTTTTAATAAATATTTTTATAACATACAAGTTTTATGCTCATCAGTGTAGCCATATATAACTGTATTGCTAATTGCACGATTCAAAACCCTGGACTTGAATAACCATCGACTTTTGTCCAACACCCTAATCAATGCAGCCGTCGTGACAGCTTCATATGAAAGAGGAGAGAAATAAACCTTATTTAACTTTGTACGAATATAGTAAACTTCAGAGAGTATTCTACCTCCCAAAGGGAGAGAACTTCGTATATTGTCTAGATAGAACTTTTTTTTAAATTTATTTATTTTTTACTAAGGTGTCATCACTTATCAAGGCCCAAAGGCCCCTCGAGGATAAGGGTTAAATTAGTGTCAGGTGGACGGTGAGACGACACTCTGATGATTGGTGATGATGGTTGAAACTGGACAGAATTTGATTATTTAAGAGGACGTCTCAACAAGAATTTGTTTACATTGGACTTGAAAACAATCATGTTGTGGTCAGCTGGGAAGCAGCCCCAGGGTATTATGTTCCACAGACAGGCAGTTCTAGGAAAGAAACTTTGCTCATGGAAGTTTTGTTTAGTTTTAGGTAGACAGAGAGAAAGGGAAACTATTGACAGTGGTTGTAGCTAGACGAGTTTTTGTTGTGAATGTTTTACAGGGGGGGGGCATAGATTGAAGCTCAGTCGAGCACCTGCCATGAAAATAACGATAGAGTAGAGAAAGACTAGCAACGTCTCTTCTGTGAGAAAGGGGTAGTAGGAAGGAGAAAAAGGCATCATTTCAAAGTCGGTTTTGTACTCTGTCAAAGCAGGAAAGTGTGCACCTCCCCAGATGTGGCATCTTAGGATGTATTTGGCTTTTATACAGGTAGAGGATTGCGTCAGGAGTGAGATAACTTCTGGAGCTATAAATAATCATTGTTTTTATTTTTTTTATATTTAATATCCATAGACATGTTTCACATTCACTAACAATCATCATTTATATATATATAAGTTGAGATAAATAAAATTAGCACATTATTTATATCAATTCCAAGAATTCAAACAAAACAAATAATTGGTGTACGGTCGTTTCTAAAACGATTTGGAATATTTTATTTTGTATTATACTTTAGATGATTCCAAAACGTATCTGCTTCAGCACCCCTCATAACATCACAAATAGAAGTCAAGCAAGAAAAACATCAAATTCAAGTATTATTTTTAAAAAATATATCCAGTTATTACAGGAAACAGAACCTCTTATCATATAATTTTATATCATTCTATTTATAACATCAATAATAATAATAATTAATAATAATAATTAATAATAATAATAATAATTAATAATATATATAGTAATTTAAATACAGAATAAATAAAGTAGAATAAAAAATAATAGAAAAATAATAAATAAATAAAAAAATAATAAAAACAAATAAAATAAAGTGCAAGTTAAAATAATGAAATATTAAAATAATTTGAAGATAAAAAAAATCAATAATAGTTAACAAATGGATTGTAGTTCAATAACAAATTGAATTAAGTAATAAAGTAATAATAGTAGTAAAATTTATAAGCAACATACCAATCAGGAGAATGATAATTTTAATATTTACTTTAATGTGATAATATTAATTACAATCAGGACAATATAATTAAAAAATAATACATATATATATATATATTGAGTTCTATAGATTGTCTTGATGTTTATAGCCTGATGCAATTGGCATAAATATAACTTAATTTCTCCATATCACGTGATAATTTCCTAAGGCCTAGAAGATAGAGTGGAAGCATGCAGCGTCAAAGGTGACTCTGTGAACCAGGTTCGCGCCTTGTGACCATCTGAAATTATCACCCCACTACACTGATGAGAGCAAAAGCTCGAAACGACGTCATCTGTATGTAAATATAATTTAATATTTATTTAGGAATATTATTATTATATGTGTTAATCTAACTCACACTTATCATCCCTGCTCTCCTCAAGTCTCCACATATCTCTACCCCTCTCTCTACCTGCCACCACACACCTCATCTGCTTTTGCTAATATGACACAAAAGCCACCAAATTTAGTTAATTCGAATATAATGATCATATTATTGGGAATGTTTTTAGAATTTAAATCTTCAGCAGTGAAACCAAACAGAGCCACTATCCATTGATGAAGACTATGAAAAATTACACCGTTGGCGTAAAATATCAAAAGAATGAAGACCCTAATTCCTTCCCTCCAAACTGAAGAAAAAAACCTTCTCTCGCCCATGAATATTTTTTACATTTCTTTGGGTTTGTTGCTAAAAATGTTCAATTGACGTCTGAAGATCCTAAAGAAAAGCTGATTACATTTAACTGACATGGAATTTTGAGTTTTTTTCAATTCAAACTTATATATGTCACTGTAGAATCTGTTTTAATGGATCATGTCATCCTTTTGTTATTTCATAATTCATGACGTCATAATCGATCTTCCTGATGTCTTCCACCTGTTTTAGTAGATGTCATCTCAGTGGGTATCAAAACAAATTAACACAGAATTTTTTATCCTTTGTCTAGTATATATATATATATATATTAGTAGTATGTTTTTAAAAGGCTGTGGGCAATGCAAATTCCGGGTAAGATGTAAGTTGGAAGGAACAAAAATAATAAATCGAATACGAAATATGACTTACTATTTATTTTTTCTTAAAATCTTACATAACAGCAAGTGTGGTGTTAGCTGTTTGTGTGATGTCTGGATGATTATAAAATCATTTATTTAATATTTCGGGAAAAGAAAATTCCCTTTGTCAAAAATAATTAATACCAGAAGAAATCCCTCCGATAATTGCAGAGAATCTGACAAAACAAAATGGCTGCCAAAAGACAGAACAGCAGTGAAACCAGTCTCGCAGAGAATGGAAATTAAAGATTTTTAAGGTTATGTTATGTATATAAATGTGGTGTTCAAAAATATGTGTGTAATATAGAATAAGTGTATGGTGATCGATAAACTGTTAGTTTTAATAATATTATATATATATATATATTTTTTTTTTTTTATTAAATTTATATTTTTATTATTTACTTTTTATTTCCAGTGTGTTTTATCTTCGTATTTTTTTTTCTTTCGTATTTTAAGAATTTTAATATAAAGTAAAGTAATTAATCTCTCATTTTAAATATTCTAGATTCTCTCTCTCTCTCTCTCATATATATATATATATATATTTATATATATATATATTATATAAAGTTAGTTGAGATCAATAAGATTTGAACATTGTTCCAAGAATTCAAAACCAACTATTATTAGGCGTATGATCGTTTCCAAGGTTTTGTTTGAAATATTTTACTTTTTCATTATTTTTGATGATTCCAAAACGTCTCTTCGTCAGCGCCTTTTATAACATCACAAACAGAAGTCTGTTGAGAAAAAAACATCATATTTTAGTACTAAAAGACAACACCAGTGAAGGGACTTCAGAGATAGCAAAAAGACAGCAAATTGAATAACAAATTAAGCATTTAAAACATTTACCATGTAGGTTGAATTAAGAATAAGAAAATTACATGAGAGAAAAAAATACATCAATAAATAAACAAAAAATAAAAATATAAACAATAGTTACGTTAAACAATATTAATAATAATAAGAAAAATAATAATAATAATGTTAGAATACAATAAAATAAAATAAAACTAGATAAGGTAAATAAGTAAAATTGAGAAATAAAATAATAAAAGATAAACAAAATAAATAAAAATTTATTTTATTTTAGATACAAAACAAGATAGAGTATATATATTGATGTTGGGAAAATTTGTTTTATAGACCAATCTTCTCAAAGTAAAAGCCCGATGATTGTTAACATATAACAATAGAGCATATATAAATACAGAATATTAGGCTACATTCCAGTGATCAAGATTTTATTAATTTATATATATATATATATAAATTTATTATAAAATGTTTTGAGGCATGTCCGTCCGTCCGTCCGGATTTTTCTCCGCAACCATCCATTGAATTTCTCTGAAATTTTGCATGAAGTTGTAACTTTGATCAGGTTAGAAAGTGACATTCTCCGATTTATGAAAAAAATCTGGTTAGCCCCCCAGGGGATCAAAATGCCCTGAAATGGCAAAAAATAACATTTTTTGCCCCATAACTTTTAATCCATCCATTCAATTTCTCTGAAACTTGGCCAAAATGTGGAGGCAATTGTTCCTAATAGAAAATAAGTATCGCTGACCTTGGAAAAAATCTGCTTCGTCCCCCAGGGGGTCAAAAGCCCCCAAAATGGCAAAAAATGACCCTTTTACTCCCATAACGTTTGATCCATCGATTCAATTTTTCTGAAACTTGGCCAAAATGTAGAGTCAATTGTTCTGGATATAAAATAAGCATCCTTGACCTCAGAAAAATTCTGGTTCGCGCCCCCAGGTGGTCAAAGATGCCCGAAATTGCCCAAATTTATTGCATTTTACACTCGCCACATCAAGTCACATACAGAGGGGGACCACGCACGCGCGGCTTGTTTTTATTATAACGGCTAGTAATTTACAACTTTTAAAAGAGCATCTGTAATATTGAAGTGTTACATGATTACGTTTCAAGCGTGTGCAAGATTCAAAAGTTTGATTGCTTAAAGGCTAAGAATTTGATTACGTTCTAAGCGCTTGCAAGATTCAAAAGTATAATTGCTTTATGGTTAAAAATTTGGTAACGTTAATTACTATGCTAGACACTTTAAAATGTTGTGGCTAGTTTCATAATTCACATTATTGATTGTGGGATGTTTAGTTTTTAGGTAGAGGGCTTCAAAATTTTTTAATCTTTTGATATTGGTATCATGAAGTATTATTTTAGTATTGTTAACTAGTATGTGTCTGTATTGAGAAGGGGGGGGGGAGTCATGTTTTTTTAGGTGTTGGCAAATGGGGCTAGTGTCAGAGAGATGTAAGGTTAGTCTCCGGGAAAGTGTTGTGGTAGTGAAACCGATGTAAGCATTAGTTTTATTATTATTGTCGAAGATACATTCTCCCATGGGGCATTGAAACTGATATATTATATTGGTTCTTCCTAATGTATTTTGGGTTTGAGAAGTGCTATTTTTAACTACATGGTTCGATGTTTTCATTTTTTTTTTCTTTTTTCATTTCTCAATAAAAAATTTTTTTTTAAATGAAATCTGAAAATTTACTCTCAAAGCAGTTTCAAAAACAAATAAACAAATAAAATTAAAGTTTTGTCTTGTTTTTCCTTCTAGGAAAACGGTCGAGAAGTTGAAAGAACGTGCAATTGGGGAGACGGAGAGAAACATCAAGAGATACGAAAAGTTGCAGGAACAGGCACAGCGCAAGGCGGAGAAAGAAAACCGTCGTCTGCAAAAAGAACGAGACCTCGTTGAAAACAAAGATGGTGTTTCGTCATCAGGCAAAAGCACGATTCGAGAGAAATTAAAAACGTTGACCCTGCGATACAAATCTCGGCCCAAGTTATATTCCGAATACATTCACGGACAGGAGAATAATCCGACTCAATTTTCTATCAATAAAAAATGGTCCGAGTTTAAAGTAGGCGAGGTTGATGAGTCTGGTAAACGGACAGTGAGGTCACAGTCTGGCCTGAAACGTGGCACGGAGGTGATGTATGTACCGAATCGGCTCTCTGTTAGTAGCTTTGGTGAAGATGAGCTCAACAGAGATTCAGGAATTGACTCTTCGAATTATGAAGATGATGACATCATGTCCGGAAGTATTTTCAACCGACCTGGTGTCGGTAAAATAGCATTTTTACCGCATAACAGTGTTGCCGTAACAACTCTGCGTTCAATTCCGCAGGACCCTGCTGAAGCATTTTTGGATGAAGAATCCGACCCAGCTATTCACTATTTTCATAATCGAGAAGACAGTGTAGCCGATAGTATCGGTACTGCCAACACGTTGGTCCAAAGAATGTCAAATTTGCCATGGAATGAAGACGAAGTTGAAGAATTGGATGATGATGAAGAACTCTCGGATTATTCGCCTTTGGAATTATTTTTGGCAACTTGTAGCCTCACCGACTATCTTGCTATTTTTACGCAAGAGAAGATTGATCTTGATGCGTTGTTGTTATTGCAGGATGAAGACATGAAGGACCTCGGCCTGGAAATGGGTCCGCGGAGAAAATTAAAAGGTGCCATTCAAAGACGCAAAGACATCGTTCAAAATCCAGGTGCAATATTAGATTCTCACCTTTAAGCCATTCGATTCGCACTATATTTTTTTAACATTACGTCCTTTTCAGATTTTTAAATGAAGGAAATAAAAATTCTAATTGCGTGTTTAAAACGTTTTTTATTTTTATTCCAAATAATTTGTTATTTTTCTCTCATCTCTCATTTATTACAATGGCAAAAGTGTGTGGACAATATTTGTTTACAAGATTATTGTCTAAGAAAAAACGTAATTTTATCTTTTTTAATTTATTCATCAAACTTTGGTCAGTTTGTTTTCATGACTTGTTCTGTCGATTTCATTCGACGAATCTGACCTTTGGCCTTTGGTTTTGATGGCAGTCTCGGAACCAGCTACAGGCCTTCATCACTGTCTCTCGGATTTCAAAGAGAACTTTGTGTCTTTCCATAAATATGAAAGTTCAAAATTGTTTATAATCAATTATTGTGTAAAAAAGAATGAAAATGTCGTGAATGTTTTCATGAAGACTGACAATAAAAGTAAAAAAAATTGCAGTTCAAAATTGCAGTTCAAAATTGCAAACAAATATTGTTTGCATCATATCTATATTTGATATAATAATAAAATATTTATAATTGTAAACATGCACTAGGCGGTTGCATGTTTGCAGTGCATGCGAATAGCAGATTTGCTACGGGTGAGAGATGTTCGGCCAAGAAATTGAAAATATCTCTGATTTGGAGTCCGGCCACCCAGAATTGTGTTTCTCTTCGGCAATATAGTAATGTCTTTTTAAATTTAGATTCATACTGAGAACAACCTACTTGAAAAAACTAATGTTCATAGATTGTCTGGGGATAGGCCCTTTTGAGTGGACTCTGGCTGGCCATTATCTCTAGTAGATA
Source organism: Sepiola atlantica (assembly GCA_963556195.1). NCBI lineage: Eukaryota > Metazoa > Mollusca > Cephalopoda > Sepiida > Sepiolidae > Sepiola > Sepiola atlantica. The sequence continues at coordinate 19,984,657 of OY744551.1, read as the reverse complement.
TCTCAAGTAGTCAGTCGAATGGGGATGACTGACTGACTGACTTTGATTTCCGGTCAAAAGTACATACATCCCGGCCTATGGGCAGAGAGGACAGTTAGAGCCGGCCCTCTGGGTGTGAGGCAGTCAGAGTTGGACGTCTGAGAATGAGTTGGATTTGTGTGCATCTCAGAGAGAAGTCGGCTCTTAGGCTCTAAACTTGTGTTTTGCAAGTCTGCTATTCAACCTAAGAAAACGAGTACCATTTGAACCTCCAAAGAAAAATAAACCTTGTTAATTGTTTTGTCTTTATAAGACTCATCAGTGTGGCTATATATACAGCTGACCTGCCAACTGCACAACTCTAACCTCAGGTCTCACTCACCACTGTCTGTAATAACCCAACGTCCTAATCGGTGTGGCCGAACGTTTCAACCGTACAAATGAGAAGGATAAATACTGTATTTTATTAGTAAGGTACGTTGCCATGAAGAGTGCTCAATCTCAGGGGAAAGGAGAGCACTTTGCATTATAACCTTGACAGAGTTCTCACCTTTTTAAGGAAGCTAATAACTATAATAATTAAATATTTATATCCAGACAAGTGCTTGTTTCATATTTACATAACACATCACTCAATAAGTCCTGGGCCTAACTAATAAAATAACTTTTAGCCAGAATTCGATTTTATTCATCAACATCGTCTCCTTACACTGATTCCAAAGCTTCTCTAACAATTTTGTAAAATGATTTGTCTTTGGTCTCAAAATACGCCTCTGTTTCTAATATCACTTCTTCATCTCTTTCCCTGGAGCATGGGGGGGGGGGGGGCAGGGCAGATCTGGAGAATAGTGTTGGTGAAATTCAGGTAGTTTCTCCATTATTGCGATTGACTTGTGACATTGTTTTGTTGAAAGAGCACTTTTTGCTTCTTCATTTGTGGCGATTTCCTCCTTTCAAACGCACCAAATAAATCCATCCCTCCATTCCTCATCAGAAAGGAGGTAATGCCAGCTATTGTCCATATTTATTTGCCTCCCCACAAACGCAAAGTTAGACTCAAGGTCTGTTTTTAATGTGGGTAAAATCCAACATGGCCCCGAAGCAATACCTTGTCTCTTTCTTCACAAACTCCTTGTAGCGTTTTGGAGATAGACCCCCATAACCATATATATTCTTCAACTCTTTTGAACCAAGTTCATGTGGAAGCAGTTTCTACGGCTTTGGTAATGCCTTTTATTGCCTTTCTCTTTTTCTGTTCCCACTATTCCTGTTATGCGTCTGCATAACGACTGACAACCTGCAAACCTTCTACAAAACATTTCAATCAAGTCGTAATGCATTGTTTAATTGTTTCACCGGCATAACTCGACAAGTTCTTGCTAATTTTTTCTTCTCATTGACATTTTCCACGATACAGAAAGTTTTCAAATTGCTTTGTGTGTTATATAAGGAAAGCCCTCATTTTAGATGATGTGAATGATTGATGGATCAGGGGTTAAAAGAATGACATCAGAGGGTAAGCAAAAGTTTAACATTGGTTTAAAAAAAAGGGAATTCTGTCTCCTTCCGGTCAGACCCTCGAATGAGGCTGTTATGGATATTCTGTTTGTCCCTAACAAAAGTCCAGTGAGCTAGCATAAAATGGTGACCTAAGCCGTCTCTCTCTCTCTAACACAGTGACTCATCTCTCAATGTATATATCTCTCTGATCTCTGTAATTTTTCATTCCGTCTAAAGCTAATAAATCCTCAATTGAAAAGAAGCCTCTTGTGTCCATGTGACTTGATGAGACGATGATGACTAGCTGTGGTGTGTATAAGGAGATTATAAACACCTCGGAGACGCAACATGTCCTCTCCAAGCATATTATTAGGTTTGGATGGAGAGAGACTTTAGCAATCTGCCTTGGGAACATTAACCATTTGTTCACGTCTATATCTGTTCTATGGATTGTTATGTTTCAGCCACATTACATGAGGCAAAATAGGAACCACTTACTTGTTCTTCCATGAGAGAATTTTCATCACGTTTACCATTATTTTGATGTTACCAAGTTTTCTCAAACTCTTCAATTTCATGTACAATAGGAGATCCAAGCCCCTACATGTTAGAATCAGCCCGTATGTGACAATATTATCAGATGGAAAAGGGTTGATTCGAAACCGGACCCTGGTTTTTCTTAGGAAGTCCTTCAGATTATTTGGCACTAAAAGAAAAACGAAATCCGATGAGAAAGAAAGAGTTGTTTTTCTTTTCTCAATATTTTGGGAGCAAGGAAATCCTAATGCCAGAGATGAGAGCAATGACATACATCATGGCTGGTCGTGAATGAGGACTGAGCCATCTGGCTTGCGTATGTTGTAAACACAGTAAGGCGTTTTGCTGATAATGGCGATTGTGACAATATTGTCGGATTGAAAAGGGTTAATATAAAAACACTGGTTAAAAGGATTAATATGAAAATAATCTTTGTTTTCTTAAGTTATGAAAATGAACGAGAATTCAAATGTTTTGGCACGAAAAGGAAAAACGAAAATTGATGAGATAAAGAAAAGTTGTATTCTTTGCCTCCGAGATTAGGGGGTATGGGAAAGGCCAAAGTAAAAAATGGGTGACACGCCATATGATCACTGTGTCACAAACAGGGCAGAGTTGTTTACGTTGCCGGAGTTGAATGGACGTTGAAATGTTAAAATAACATACGCCCATGAATGAGACAGACCGCTATTCATTGCTGAAAGCCGTAGGTGAGCATGACAGTGATTGATGCTCACCAAAGAAAGGGTTTCTCTGTAAAATCATATTGTTTGCAAGAAATGGCAAATAATTTGTTTTACTAAAGATACAGGCCATGTGGTTTAGTAGGTGGGAATGTAGAACCCCATACCTTGCCAGGAATGGCATGATTATATGAGGCGATGGGGAAATTGAGCAACTGCTGAGAGAACCTTCCATGTCGTTAGATGACAGTTATTGAAGAAAGGGTTATCGATATTGTAATTCCAGAAATACATTTTTGTCTATGAAGATAAGTTTCAAGGGAGGAGGAACCTCCCCACACTGAGGTAACAGTGGGAAATAGAAACAGATGAAGGAAAGAATATCACGATGGAAGAATCTGTTAACCACTCAGGGCATTGAGAGGGCAGATCCTCATGAGTGGAAATTAGAAATATGGCAAGAAATAATAATGAGAATACATTTTTTTAATTACTGAATTAATTCTATTAGGGGATGAATCCAAGTCATGGAGAGCCGGACCCCGGACTTAGGGTCGATATTGCCTAACCAGAATCGCTCAGAACCTATTAAGATTTGCCGGTCCGGAACACAGAAGTCGAAGATGTAAGTGTGGAATTACACTGCCTGTAGCTGAACGACTTTTCTCCCCAAATAATTATTTATACAAAAGCCAACCAATGGATTTGTTAATTATTTTTCTTTCGTTATTCTGCTTTGAAATGATCCTTTGCTTCTCACTGGTAGCAAGTTGCTGACCAGCACCGGACAGTTGCCCTCTGATCTCTAATTCACGTGGGAGAGTGGTGATTGCTGGACAGGGACCCTTCGACCTTCATTAGTATGGCAACTTTCCCCGAGCAGTGCCAGGTTACCAACCAAACTCAGAAATACTAAATTGGTGATGTCACTGTTTGAGGAACTGGGGTACATGTCAATGTTTTTGCTAATCAGTTAGAAAACCGGCTGTGAAGTTGTTTTTTTAAAAATGTTCTAGCTATTTAATTGTTTTTGTATCTCTTCAATTGTTCTTTCTCCACATACCTAACTAGCTCAGAAATCATTTTTGTTTATTTTTCAAATCTCACAATATTATGTTTGCATTCCATCAACACATTGACACTGCACATTTTTCGTCACTATTAGTCATAAGCCCCCCCCCCCCGATGCAAATAAAAGCAGACTAGTACTCACTTATCCCAGCTCTGATGAACTTGATCATGTTTACCTTCCTCGTTTATATTTATTAACATCAACAGCAGCTTCAACTTTATCCGCTATAACTTTCAGGACTTGGTCATGCTGCCATTGATTTTGACCATCGCCCAAAAGACCTGAGAACAGCCACTAAGAATGTGCATACAAATGACAGTTGGGAGCCTCGTTCTTTTCGTATATATACACATATATATATATATATATATATATATATATAGTAAAATAAGAAAATATATTTATGGCAATTAACCTACATACAGGCGTCCACGTTTCATCTCAGCAGGGAATCGTCAGACTTAGCCTAACGATTCCCTACGGGGATAAAATGTGGACGCCTCTGTATACCTTAGTTGCCATAAATGTTTTCATACTTTACTACTAAGCTCTACTCGTCGCGTATTGAGCACTGTTCAAGTAAATACAGAAAATCTATTATATTACCTTATAATATACATGAAATAATAAATTATATTGAAATATAGTGTATGGTTTCATACACAAATTGAACGAGAAACGAGAAAACAAATCCTGCTGAAATAAGACCACCAGTAATCTGTACAGGTTATCTCCCTTCGTTCTACAACCTTCCATTTCGTCCAGACTCCCCACTGGCTTTGAAAGTGTCGGAGAGCAATAACTACAAAATTGAAATCCATGTGAATTTTTTACATTATTATTTTTTGTGGTTGCAATAATAATCGGACTGAGGATGTATTAATGAAGGACAATGATAAAAAAAAGTTCCTTGTGAAATCAGTTGATGTTATAAACGACGACAGGCCTGTGATGGGGGAAAATATCTGGTTCAGGATTTGACCACCCAGAAAATTTGTGTTGGACTTTTTAAAAAAAGTAATTACTTCTCCAGAATGGTGCCACATGTGGGAAAAGCAAACCACTTGCGATTTTGGAGAATTTATGCTGACTTTAGCTAATGAACCTTCTGAACAGACAGTTTTTATGTTCAATGATTGATAGCTGATGAGGCTGAAGTGGACTCGTTGTGTGGTCAAACAGGACTGATAACTGACATCTATATATTCCGAGTGAACCGACAGAGCCAAGCCTGTTGTTTTGTGTTTGGTTGGAAGGGATTCTATTGTTCTATGTGTCGTTTGGTAGAGAAATAAAGTATCATTTTCACTTTAGAAAATAAAATATTGTTATTTGTTTGAAATTTGTGATTTTGTTTGGAAGGAAAAAAAATTCTTTTTTGTTATAGCATTGAACGAGACCACATAATCGAAATGGAAATGAAATAGCTCCGAATCGATACAAAAACAACAACAACAACAACAACCGGACGATCACGGATAGAGTAGTAAACACATACACACACACATTCAAAATGCGGTTGTCAGGCGTATTGAGAGGCTGGTGGAGAATTCTAAGTAAAACTCTACACTTTTTTATATTCATTTCTTGGAAGAATTAGAATTGTGAGTTACTCCCCAATCACTTTGTATATATATATATATATATATAATCACTTTGTGTGTATATATATATATATATATATATATATATATATATATATATATATATATATATAATCACTTTGTGTGTATATATATATATATATATATATATATATATATATAATTATATTTGCCGTTTCAGAAAAAATTCAATTTTAACCAAAAACAAGTTTCAAAACATATTACTTTATCATTTCCTTTAGCTGGCTACGAACGTTTCAGAAATAATAATGTTCCACTTATGTTTGAAGACAGGATGACAATGCAAAAAAAGTTCATACTACCCATGTCAGATTGTCGATCGATTCAGCTCTGGGCAAATCTCTTCAGGCTGGTTATAAAGTGTATTTGAGGTAATCCGTTTGTAAATTATACAGATCAAATTCCAGGCTTGAAAGAAAGAAATCCGTTTTGGATTGATAGCAAGCTGCATCGCCCAACATATATATATATATATATATATATACATATATATATTATATATGACAAAGTTTGCTTTTTTGGTTAGTAATTGCAGAAGTTCCCTGACTCCATCCACTTTGTTCTTCTATTGTGTGAATTTGAATTTGGTGTTTTAATCTGTGTGGAAAAGAAATGGAGCAATTTTATAAGTATACTTATGTATAAATTATTATTCTTCGGAGTAATCGGACCTTTAAAAATTTTGAGAGTTCAAATTGATCTTTTTAAAATTTGAATGAACCAGGCGTTTGTACTATCAATCAATAACGTACCCCAAAATTGCCGATTTGAGATTGCGAGAAGAGAGGGAGGTGATCAGAAGGAAAAAAACATGAAAATTTTTTTGCGAAATAAAATTTTCATGTTTAACAGAAATTTGATTTCTCTTCAAAATAAAAACAGGAACATTGTTATTCAAAAAAATAACAATGACACCATTTTGAAGTATCAGTTTCTTTTGTAGAAAGTGGTTGACACGTAAAAAAGTGACGTATAAAAAGTTCAAAGGTTTATTACAATGATTTATACAATGTGCTCGTTAAGTAATCAAATCAAGCTTTAATAACGTGGCGTTCTTACCCTAACACAGTAGGGAGGAAATCCAATTAAACGGCCATTTTTTATACATATACACATTTTGCGTACATATATATATACATACATACATATATATAAATAAGGTAATAACTTCCCAGTTTCCTTTTATAAAACATTTTATCCATACGATCGTTTCTGCCGTTCCCAAACGCATTGCTCTTGATAAACTCAAGCTATGTTTTATCAGTGAATTTTCTCCAATCCAAAACAAACAGATTCACTGATGAAGCCTTTTGAAATATACCAGGAGTTTATCCTTATCAAGAAAAATGTGTTCCTAGGCAGAAATAATCGTATGAATAAAATGTTAAAAAAAAAACTTGGAACTTCATTACATCATCGAGCAAAACAAAATCACTACCGCAATCCCCATCCGTTTTGCGCTGTCCATATCAACCAATGTTTCTCCTCAACTTCAAACAAACGTAAGTTCTGAAGAACATTTATTGAGGACTCATTTTGATTTCACACCAATTGTTAAGAAGGGATTTGTTGATCATTCTCTCTCGACAAAGTAAAACCAAAGGAAATCAATTACCACAGAATTCTTCGTATTCTTTTGTGATGGTTTAATTCATCGACACCAGGCGTCAAAATTGCATCACCAAAATTTTGTCTGCCCACATGTTTAAAAAACACAAAACACAGAAGTAGAAAACATTATCAGTTACATTTCCCCAATGAGATTTATGTTTTGTGAATTAAAAAAACAAAACAATATCGGCCAGTGGTCTGACAAAATCTAGCAATAAAATGCGATTTTAAGTAGCTATGTAGCCACTTAAAATATTCTGTTTATTATTATTATTATTGTAATATTATTATTATTAGTAGTACTATTATTATTATTAGTACTATTATTATTAAAATAAAGTTCTACTTTGCATTGAGCACTTTTCAAAAATAAATACTTGAATCTATACCCATAATATGTTATATTGAAATTTATATAATTGTTTATGGATTTAAAATGCATTTAAGTTAAGTTTCAAAAATGAAGATTTGTGTAAACAAAAAGAAGCTATTTTGGTTGTCAGTTTGAATTTATGTTTGATGTTAGACCTGATGCTGGAATTTTCTCCTGGAAATGCCTATTACAAACAATTTTTCCATCTGCTTAGATACATGCTGCTAACCGTTTGTTTCAGTTTATTTTACTCTGTAACCTTCTAACAAGAAACATCTATGCTTGGGTGGATCAAGGAAAAGGACTCATTAGGTTTCTACCTAGTGCCAACATTGAATAAACGATCTTTCGAAACGTGTGTTAAAATTACTTCCTCTCTCAAACTTGATTTAAATGCATTTTAAATCCATAAACAGTTATATAATAGCTCTACTTTATTGACTATATAGATATTGAGCTTCTTTTATTTTCAGGTTGGAATAAAATTTGCATAGATAGCTCCAACTGAGTTTTTCTAAGAGAGTTTGAATTAAATATTATATATAGATGTCTAACATCAGGTGAATGCATCCAGATCAGTGTGTCCCTAAGGTCTGACTGAAGATTAATAACGAACTGTCAGCAGTTCGACGCGTGGTGTGCTGCAGCACAATTACACCAGACACTACTAGGGGAGCTGTGTGCTCACAGTCACCCCAAGGAGGAAATAAGCAGGCGTATCAACAAGGCTCCAGACCCTGTCACATCACCAGTGTTGCATCCCTGTGCTTATTTTACAAATACTTCTACGAAGTGTGCTCCGATAAACTTACTGCACGTAAAAATACCTCTGATCCACCCGTACACCGTAGAGATTCCTCGATGCTGGAAGATTTTTTACTCTGATAGTAGTAATAGTTTTCCTGCTCCCCTGACTGTACCAACATGCAGAAATTTAAATGTAATGTGAACAAACATCTGCTGTCCAACTCCCTATCCAGGTTTCCTCCCTATAGATCTGGCCCCTATCTTGCTTCAGTGACAATATGCCTTGTTTGACAAAAAAAAAAAAAAACGATTTTTTCTGTCCGCAACATACCCTGTAATCAAAAAGATTTGCTGCTCAAGTACAATATGCATCGACCAATCACTGACCAGCTCAATATGCATCGACCAATCACCGATCAGCTCAAGCTTTTTGTACAGATGCAAAACATGCATCTGATCTTTACATGATGTTTTTTTTTCTAACCAGTCGAGCTTTCTCCGAATTTGATCAGATCAGGAAGACAGCTGTTAGAAAGAGGGCAAGCCTTCTTCCAATCACAGAAGGCCGCATCAGAAGATAAGATCGTTTATCCGGCTACAATCTGAGTATTTGAATTCTGAAGCCTCTAGCCTTAAAAAAAGAAAGAAAAAAAAAAAACGAGAGAGACTGGGTCACTACCCAGTTTCTCTTCTTTTTTTTTTTCTGCATTAGCTGAAGATGTGGTTCTCCACTGTCAAAGCAGATCTTGAACAAGTAACGTAACATTGGGAACTAATATCGACAGCATTCGCCTGTGGATTGCAACTGTGTCCGACGAAGGTCAAACTAACCAATCCTGATCTTCAGTGATATGGGACCTTATTTTGAAACTGATGAAAGTTGGTTCAACCCACCTTGAGGGTGATAGCCACAACAAGGACAACAAGAGAGGAAGATAGAAAGCGTTATTATATATTACACACAACCTGGAAAACAGTTATGCAAAAAAAGTGCTCATTATACGTAAATAATTTCTGTTTGAATGTGCAGATAGTTGTCAAAATGTGCTTTCCAACGACGTTGTTTCTTTTTATCAACCGAAACTAAAATAAATTTATAACAAATTCCATTTTGTACTTTCTTTTCTAATTAGTAAAAAAAAAAAAAAAATGAAAATTATCAGCATTGGCAAAGATGTTATTCTCAGTTAGAATAACATCCAAGATGAGAATAGTAGTCCGAATAATCTAAAATATCAATCCTCATCTAAAGAATTCCAAAACATAAAAGAAAAACGAAAAGAAAAGAAAGAAGAAAAAAGAAGGAATTTCATTAACAAACCAGAATCACCAATGTACTCATAATTTGAATTTTATCAAACGATTTGTAAAGTGTTTGCAATAAAAGAGTATTTATTTACCTCCTCTCCAGTTTTATCTTACTCCCACAAGTAAAATGTGACCCAAGGTCGGGTCGGGAAAGTGGGGTTTGAAAAGCCAGCGCCCGAGAAAGTGAGCACTCTGGCCATTAAAAATTGCCTGGGCAGCCCCGTCGGCATTCTCCGGTAGGAGCGCCTCAGGCAGTAAGCAATAAACTTACTCCTCCCCAAAGAGGGAGAGGCAAAGCCTGGGAGGGTGGACCTCCTAGAACTGCACAGGACCGATCCATAGACCGGCGTAAATCAAGCCCCGAAGGCCAAGACAATACCAGTTTATGGGGTGTAGTATCCATCGGAACAGATACTACACTTTGATGCTACATGATTATCCAGACCACCACGGGACCGATGGTGACGAGTTACACGTCAGCTTCAGTTTGGCCTGTTCATCTGCAAAGCGTAAACAGATTTCTAATCTGAACCTTTTAAATGAAACTTCGATGACTCCTTAGTTTACAAGTCAACACGATTTCACAGTCAAATAAGAGTAGATGGTGTTGATTCGAAATAGATTCTCCATAAATAATTTTCTTCTCTAGAAAAAATTGTTGGATTTCATTTTCATTTCCCAAATATTACAGTTTTATTTGAAGAAAATGCAATCAGATTTGGACAGCCAAAGTGGAACAGATAATTGGGAATGCGGTTTGATGTTATAAAGTTTGTATAAATACACGCAGAAGACATAGCCTGCACACACAGACGGGTAGAAATAACGCTGCGATTTGGCGTGCAGATGCTTTCGTAAGTAGAACTGTTATTAAATAAAACGGTTTATTTATCCCAGGGGCTAAGAACAGAAAATCAGAAAGAGAAAATTCAGATCTGTACAAGAGTCAAACGTGTATCAAGCCATTGTCGTCTTCAGCACTCAACCGACAGATCAACAGGTTTGAATCGCATACGGATCTCAATTGCTTTTTGACGATTTTCTGTGCTTCCATCATCATCGGTTTAATATCTGTTGTACATGCTGGCATGTATTGGACAGCTTTAAGAAATTGACTTCCAAACTAACTAATCTCTTCCCAGGTCTTTATTTATTCCTCTTTCTCTCAAGTCTATTCTTATCACTTCCTCCCATATTTTCAATGTGACCAAACCATTGAAGTCTCCTGTTCTGAACACATCTCCCTATACTGAACAGATGTAATCTTCCTCAGCCTGTCTTTAAGACTCACATTACACATCCAGCGTATCATTCTCATATCATTCCTTTCCATGCAATGCATGTCTCTAGTCCTCGCTGGCCAGGTTTCACTTCCATACATTACCACATTGCGTACACATGCCTGATAGACCCTTCTCTTTAGATAAATAATACTGTTCATTTAATAACAGTTCTACTAACACAAACATTAGTATCCAGCAAAACACTGCATTACACATCACAAATACACACGCGTGTGTATATATATATATATATATATATATATATATATATATATATATATATAATTAACTTGTTACAAATATCCAGGGGGTATGAATCCGAAGGAAGTTGAAACCGGGTTTATGAGAGTGCTCAATGAAAATTCAGAGCAAAATATATATTTTTTTTGATTTTATTCCATTAATTGCGACAAAACAGGTTTTGTTTCATTGGTGCGAGTAGCTACCAACTCATCGGGCGAAAGGAATTCAAATGGCATAAAATTTTAAGTTCACTCTAACGGGAGATTGAAAATTGAAAATACATTGGAGGGGGAGGGGGATAGAGTTGGGGCTTTGTCTATAACGGCGACATGGGACATGAGAGGGGAGGGGGGGGAGGACTCCAACAAGTCGTGTTTCAAATTATTACGTGGGAGGTTTTGCACGTGTCAGTGCTGTGTCAATCTCAATCTCGGCCGGGGTGGGAGGGGGCGACGGCCGGAGTGAGTTAAATTTAAAATGAGAATTATGGTTACAACCGTCATTCTCATTTTATTTTAATTCTAATAAGTAATTATCATGTGGATAAAAATGTTTGATAATTTTAATTTAGGGTATTAATTGCTACTTTTGCATTTTATTTATTTTATTTTAATGTTTTGTTTACTATTTGTAGTGAATTTTGTTGTGATTATATTTTTTTATTTATTCCCTCTACTTTTTTTATATTTTTTTATTTTTATTTTTTATTTTTTTAAATTGTGATTATATTATACCGAGATCAATACTAGTGGAATCATTTTATAAGAGAGGTTTTCTGGTGTTACCAGTCTTATCAATAACAAAACCGATTATGCCAATGGTAACGCCTGCCAATCATGCCTACGGTAGTCGCAGTGATAACCGCCTTATGTAAAAGCCTTAATAAAAATGAAATAAAAAATAAATAAAGATAAATATAAATAAAATTAGAATAAAAATAGAAATAGAAATAACAAGTTTGTAAGAATATTAATGATAATAACAATAATAATAATAATAATAATAATAATAATAAAAATAGTAATAATAATAATAATAATAATAATAATAATAGTAATATTGATAAATACCGCCATCAATTACCATCTTGCTACTTGTGAAGTCATTGGGCGAAATAAGTCGACAAGTGATGGTAGGTTTTTTTTATTTTTTTTATTTTTTATTTTATTTTTATTTTTTTAAAGATAATTCCTACCCCCTTTATGTCAACCCACTATCTAACCACCCTAGATCTGTAAGTAAACACATCCCAGAATCAATTAGTAGAAGGATTAGCAACAACTCCTCCAATATAGATATCTTCAATAAACATAAGAACTTTTATAATAAAGCACTAAAGGAGAGTGGATACAAAAATACCAAAATAGAGTATATTCCAACTACACAAAATAACCCTAATAGGAACAAAAATAGAAATAGGAAAATTATCTGGTATACACCTCCATTTAACAACTCAACTAAAACCAAAATAGGGAATAAATTCCTGAACTTAATAAACACTCATTTCCCCAATAACAGCATACTCCATAAAATTTTCAATAAGAATACACTAAAACTCAGCTATTGTTGTGGTGACAACTTAGAAAAAATCATAAAAAAGCACAACATGAAAATACTAAACACCCCAGTAACCTCAAACTCTAAAAGAACATGCAACTATAATAACAAATCAAACTGCCCCCTAAATCAAATGTGCCTATCAACCCAAGTGGTCTATGAGGCATCTATCTCCTCAACTGAAAACCCATCCCAGACTAACTATTATATTGGTCTGGCAGGCAACAACTTCAAGGAAAGATTCTACAACCATAAACTCTCCTTCAACAACCCAGACCATCCTGGCCAAACCGGACTTTCACTACACTACCACAAAATAAAAACCAAAAAAGAAACTCCCATAATAAAGTGGAAAATCTTGAAAAAATCCAGCACCTGCAAATCAATAAACTCTCCATGTAGATTATGCTTAAATGAAAAACTGGAAATTATCCGCTTTAAGGACAAAAACAAACTCTTAAATAGAAAACAAGAGACATCTATCAACTGTAAACATAGTAGACTCTACCTCCTTAGCAACCCACATACCCCACCTTAACTCCACACCAACCCTACTTAACTTCAACATAAAATTAACAGTTTTTTGTTTTTGTTTTTTACAAAAATGAATGATAACATTAAACCCCCACTATACACTACCCCAAAACACACTATAACCCCCTACTCACCCACCCAAATTTACAACCCAATCCCACCCCAACAAGTCATGATGAATCTATAAATATATAACCACCCCTCCGAACTACCAATAATATCAAATCTCTACCTATAATGCACAGCCTCAATAACCTCTCAGCCATACTACCAATTCTAACATAAACCCATAACTAGGACAGCTATCAACACTGATATCACTTAGACTAATCTCAATTACTTAACCCCTCGATCACTACCTTGAACACTTAATTATTAACTGGTACTTAGTCCTTGTCATTGGTAGTGGAATTATATAAAAAAAAAAAAAAAAAAAGCCTACCATCACTTGTCGACTTATTTCGCCCAATGACTTCACAAGTAGCAAGATGGTAATTGATGGCGGTATTTATCAATATTACTATTATTATTATTACTATTTTTATTATTATTATTACTATTTATATTATTATTATTATTATTGTTATTATCATTAATATTCTTACAAACTTGTTATTTCTATTTCTATTTTTATTCTAATTTTATTTATATTTATCTTTATTTATTTTTTATTTCATTTTTATTAAGGCTTTTACATAAGGCGGTTATCACTGCGACTACCGTAGGCATGATTGGCAGGCGTTACCATTGGCATAATCGGTTTTGTTATTGATAAGACTGGTAACACCAGAAAACCTCTCTTATAAAATGATTCCACTAGTATTGATCTCGGTATAATATAATCACAATTTAAAAAAATAAAAAATAAAAATAAAAAAATATAAAAAAAGTAGAGGGAATAAATAAAAAAATATAATCACAACAAAATTCACTACAAATAGTAAACAAAACATTAAAATAAAATAAATAAAATGCAAAAGTAGCAATTAATACCCTAAATTAAAATTATCAAACATTTTTATCCACATGATAATTACTCATTAGAATTAAAATAAAATGAGAATGACGGTTGTAACCATAATTCTCATTTTAAATTTAACTCACTCCGGCCGTCGCCCCCTCCCACCCCGGCCGAGATTGAGATTGACACAGCACTGACACGTGCAAAACCTCCCACGTAATAATTTGAAACACGACTTGTTGGAGTCCTCCCCCCCTCCCCTCTCATGTCCCATGTCGCCGTTATAGACAAAGCCCCAACTCTATCCCCCTCCCCCTCCAATGTATTTTCAATTTTCAATCTCCCGTTAGAGTGAACTTAAAATTTTATGCCATTTGAATTCCTTTCGCCCGATGAGTTGGTAGCTACTCGCACCAATGAAACAAAACCTGTTTTGTCGCAATTAATGGAATAAAATCAAAAAAAATATATATATATATATATTTCTTTAGCTGAATAAGATAGAAATTCTGTGTTGATTAGAATTTGGGAAAGAATGATCAACAAATTTTGTCTTATTCAAGGAAATGTGTTAGAAAGAACAGATGTACTTAACTACACAAATATACATATATATATATGCACACACACACACACAAACATTATTCATTCAGATACATTCATCCATAAATATATACGTGCACACATATTCACCCACATATTTATGTGCATATGATTAGTAGACCATAACATAAACCGTCCGTTTCACACTATGAACGGATGACATGTGCGGATCGACAGCAATGTGGAATGGAATCCATTCCACCGTGTCATGACAGACGGATGATCGCACGTGTCATCTGCTCATTGCATGAAACTGACGATTTCTGCTATAATCTACTAATCATATAAACTCTCTCTCGCTATATATATATATATATATATATATATATATATACATACACACACTTTGGCTCTTGTTTTTTTGCAATTGAGCACTCTGGCATTTTTTTCTGCTTTTATAAAACATTTGTTAGAACTCTTTGGATTACTTCAATCATTTCCCTGGCGTCTTAAATAATAATAGCCACTAGAAATACACTCACACATCGTTTTAACGTCCGTTTTACATGCTAGCCTGTATATTCATACATGCATGCATTATATGCTTACAAGCAATCTCTTGCTGACATACATACGCACCCACAAATACAAACATACACACATATATGTGACACATGAGATATAAAAATTGTATACAATGCATAAATTGAAAATACCCTACATACAGCTTTTATAGCTTTAACACATATTGCTTATATATATATATGTATGTATGTGCGTATATATAAAGCATGTATTTATATATATATATAGGCAAGTAAGCACATATTAGATGCAATAATATATATACATTTATAATTATATACAATAATATGTGTACACACACACACATATACAGGGTGTCTCAAAAAAATGTACTCACTCGTAGAATGACGAGAAAACTTTTATTTATGAACATAGAGTGAAATGAAATAGCATCGAATACATGAGACAGATGTAATTGAAGAATCATGTTCGCAAATGTTCAAACTGATGACCATTATTGTTCAAACAAAGCTGATAACGCGCACCAAGGTAAATAAAGGTTTTCTCGTCATTCTAAGAGTGAGTACATTTTTTTGAGACACCCTGTATATATATATATATATATGTATTCAATAATATATACATAATAAGTATAGAGTAGACAAAGACTATCACATCAATAAAGGCGGTGGTGACGATTGGCTGGATGTAATTGGATAATCAGGTGCTTCTCATGGGTCGCAATGTATACAGTGTGCATCAGTTAAGAAGACTCTACACAGCAGAGTGCAATCACAAAGTCTACATTGCGAACATTGAAATCATCTCTACACAGTAGAGCAAAGCACGAATGTACGTATCAAAATGAATGAAGGTAAGAATTGAAAAGAAATTGTTGTTTTTTTTATTGATTATTTGGAAGTTAGAGGAGACAAAAAATAAAAAATAAATTAAATTGGCAAACGTGGATGACCCTCCTCCCCACACACATTCCGGATTATTACTGATTAGGAACAACATTTTCAGATTGTAAAAAATAAAATAAAATTGAAGACTATTTTAAATGTACTTCCACAGCCATTTAAAAAAATGAAATCGTCTGCTCACCAGATGAAATGTGCAAGTAATTGAATTTATTGGGTAAATTTGAAATTTTTGTCTTGGTGACTCAAGACAAAAATTTCAAATTTACCCAATTTAAAATGAATTGTTCCAAAATTAAATATGTCACTCCACTGACTTAACCAGTTTTATAAACCTACTCTTGCATTTTAAAAATTTTAATTGCATTCAAAAACATTTAATTGCCTTTTAAAATTTTACTTGCATTTTAATGCACCAAAATCTTATCCTTCTTATAATGTACGTTACGTGCATGGCGCTACATTGACAAATGGAGACATCTATTTGCGGTTGTCAGACCACAATCTTTTGACATTAGTTGTTTTTTTTGTTTTTTTGCAGGAAAGGCCTTGTAATATTGTCATCATACTCTCACGCAAGCAGCTGGTATTTCCAAATGGTCACCCAGACTTAACGTTGTTTAACTTCAGTGATTCAAGGAGAACAGGTATCAACGCAATTAAACTGGTTATAAAAATAAGTTTTCTACATCAGTTTAATGCAACAATTAAGCATTTTTTTAAAATGTCTGCCGCTTGTGATATGCACAAACATTTACATAAAATATATTTCATGCAAAAGTAATAAATTGATTTCTCTCTTAAAAAATTTTTTTCTAACTTTTATTGATTCGTTTTCTAATGACTTGCATACTGGTTTATGAATTTACCGTCCAAATTTGAATTCTCTGAAATTAGTAACTTAATAACATTTATTTTAGCTATGTTTATATTGTATGTACAGGATCCACTCCTAAACTAATTAACCGGTTATTATGAATTTTGAAACAACTGCTAAGGGTAAGGATGGGTTATGTGGGCTATATTTAGTTTAATTTAGTTTTATGCAAAGAGAGTAAAAAGGGGGTGGAAGCCCTTTCCTGAAAATTCAGATACATCTGATTTTTATGAAATTTTAACAATAGGTATTAGGTATTAATAATTATTCCCCAAATTTCAGTTTATTTGGAGTATTTTAAAGGGTTTGAGGGGACACAATATGGACATTAAATGTGCATTAAATTTGATCCATAGACATCAATTATACAAGATTCCCTGAATTTCAGTTTTTTTCTTAAGACCACTATAAGTCTTAAATTTTAGACATTTTCTAGAATCATCACATAATGGATTTTGATTACAATTGTAATCTTTGTAAGGGGACATAAATCTGGTGAAAAACACATTTCACTTTATTAAATTGTATTTTGCAGAAATTAATTGATTTTCAAATTGTTTCAGCCAAAATAAACACAGAGAGATCATTTTATGTTAAACTTACATAGTAAATTGAACAACAATCTAAAAATTGAACAGCACAGCAAGGTTTTTCAAAAACATTGTTTTTTATCTTTATTTTTTTTAATAATCTGAAAATCTGATGTTTAATCAATATAGTAATCTGGAAATGTTTAAAAAAGAAAAAAAAAAAAAAAAAATTTTGAGGTTGGCATAATGAAAAAGAAATTCTTGGAAATTATAAACACCAGGCGGATCAATTTGTGTTAAACTTGCATCGCTAACTGAAGCCCCTACATAAAAATTGAACAAGTCGAATAATTTTTTTTTCTTTTAATTATATGAAAATTTGTTGTTTAATCAGAAAGTCTTTTTTCTCGAAAGAGATGAATAAAAAATTTAAAAAGGGGGAAAGAAAGTGCTTTTTTTTGTTTGAGGGTTCAACAATTTTTTAAAATTTCAACAAATAAATGTTGTCATGTTGTGCTTTCCTGTTCGGCCGCATCCAATCTTCAAAGAGGAATGAATCACTTAAACAGTTTTTGTTATTTAAATCATTTTTTCATAATCGTCGATGTGATTTTGTTAATGTCTATATATGGAATCCTTGTCTGATCAAGGACACAAACATTTTTTTAAGACCCCAACAATAGAATGGAATAAATAAAACGGTACTTCTATAACTGGGGATTCATGTCGGCCTAAATGTTTCAGATTATGCTTTACGGAACAGACCGGAAGTCCCGACAACCTTTTCATGATTAAGAATGGGTTTCATAATTTTCTTCAAATCATTAAACGGATCGACTTTTTTCTTTTGAGGAATTTTTTCAACTTTATTTCTTTTGATGGTCTAAATTTTTTTTTTTTTTTTTAAACTAATTCTAACAAAAAGGGTGCATTTCTGTGTGCATTTGCTGCAATTTTGGTTTTTGTTATAAGCCATGTTTTTTTTTTCAAAATACAATTTGTTCTTTCGGAAACTAAACAGCTGCTGTCATCGCAGTTAAATTCATTTTGGTTTTACAGTCGAATGCTTTAGTGTTGTCTGCATTTTCATGGTTTTTAAATCCTAAACGCCTTCGGCCATTTCTGGGTTGTCCCGTAAATTGCAATTGGAAACATACGGGCAGATATGTACAGCCAGCTATAGAAGCCCCAATAAAATAATCTGTCCCATACAGAGAAACCTCGAAAGAAGTACACTTTCTCCCCCGATGAAAGATTAACAATAATCGCCGTCATTCTAGGAAATCAAAAAAAACTATTGAACCAGAGAGATAAACTAATGTCAAAATGTAGGCATAAAAATAAACACATACTCAGCATTTTATGAACTCATTCAGCAGATATGAAGATTATATGGAGACATTTTTTTTTATCTCTTTTTATGGGATTCGATTTCATTATTTCAATAACAAATAATGAAAAAAAGTGAAAATAAATAAATGCCGTATCAGTTGAAGAATTGGCAATGAAGCTTTCCTTAAACCATACAATTCTTCGTCATCATCTTCCACAATTTGAAAAGGTTTCTAAGCTTGGAAAATAAGGGCTTCATGAATTGTCTGAAGGCAACGGTAAAAAAATTGTATTCATGTTCGAAGATTGCAAGAAGCATGAAATTTACGTACCAGGTAAACACAAAAAATTAGCGTAGACGACAACATTCATTTGTTGCATTTTTCAGATACATACGTCGGGGAAAAATAAATGGGACAATGGAAACAATCCCAAATATAGAAGACAGATTCAAATGAGAACATTCGTTTTTTCATTAACAGAAACTTTATCAAAGTGACTACAAATGACATTTATGATCACGATTTTTACATATATATGAGAGAGAAAGAGAGAGAGATAGAGAGAGAGATAGAGAGAGAGATAGAGAGAGATAGAGAGAAAGAGAGAGATAGATAGAAAGAGAGATAGATAGAAAGAGAAAGATCAACCCGCAACATGCCTGTTCCCGTCCTGACTACTGTATCCTCAGATCCATTTAACCCTCTGCCTCTCCCTGTTACTATAATCTCTCCCTCTTTCCTTCCTCCATAAATAACATCTGTACAAAAGTGATAACAAAATATAAATTCTTGTCACTTTGATAAAGTTCCTGTTAATAAAGGCACAAAATATTAGTCAAAGAATGTTTTTGCTTTGAATCCGTCTTCTATATTTTGCGGTTGTTTGCACTTTTCCGTTTATTTTATCCTCTACATTCTGTTGGATTGGATTTTATTCTCACACACGAGATATTGAATCAATTAAAAAATAAAAACAAAGGGTTTTAGTAGTGTCTAAAAATTGCCGTCCTATATGGAGACATCGTAAAAGTTAAATGATAAATTATTGTTGGTCACCTTCTGCCTCGATGGACAATGGAAAGGGTGTTCTGTGTGGTGAGGAGTTTATAGCAAAGAAAATGTTGCGCAATCTCCAACCGCCCTACTCTTAAGCAGGCATTGCTTATATTCAGTGGCAAATGAAACTTAAAATGATTGCAAACAATGCTGGGATACGTACAATTTATAGATTTTATGATAAAAATAATTTTTAAATATATGTATTTATAGGATTAAAGAATTTTGTTTTCTTTCAAATTTTACTTTAAAAAATATTTTATATATATCTATATATTTACAATGATTCTCAGTGTTGATATGATGACTATGTCTAAGCCACACTGATGAGTCGCATTGACAACAAAACAGCAGTGTGTGGATAACCTGCTAATCTTAGACTCTAAGTCTTAGACCTTTACTCGTAGATGGAGCAGCCTGGTAGGGGTTTCCAGCTAAGTTTATCACTAACATAGAATGTAAAGACAAAACTATTGCGTATATATAAGAAAATATGACAATGCAAAATTATAACTGTACATTACAGAATATTAATTTATTAGAAGCTGTTTATAAAATAGATATACAAATTAAGAAAACCTGTGTTTGAGGGTATTTGCAGTTTCCTATATACACGGTATTTCAAACGTTTATGTTGTACTACAGAATTAAATAAGCACAACCTGTTTTGATGTTAATATAGTCGGGTTAGATGAAAAAACACTTTCGCATTTATTCGTTTAGATGTACGAAAACATTCAAGAATTTAAAAAATTCTCCTGAAGATTTGAGGAACCCTGAAATTGTATAAGCCACATTATTGTTATAGAGCTCTAGTTAAAAAGATATTGAGTTCTTTATCGATACAAAGTCGTTTGTCTTAATTCCGATTTGGAGATGTTGATTTTCATGCTTTACATATCTACATTCATTCAAAGAATAGGAATATTCCCTTTCTCTATCATATAGTTGAAGATTTAGCAGGAGCCAGCGAGCCAGCAATTATTACCATCAAATGCCGCAAACTACAATGGTTTGGCCATGTACTACGACATCAAACTTTAACTACAAAGTTGGGTACATGGTTCTTGCAGTTCCCGAGAAAGCAGCAGATGGACAAAGTGCTAGAATGGACAGGGTTATCAGTAAAAATAGTGGTGCGAATTGCTAATGATCATGTGAGGTGGAGGGAAATCGTACGAATATCTGACATACTCCCAGATGACGTCCTTTGACGTTATGGGATATCAATCAAAAAACCATTGTATAGCTATCTCAGCGTCCGTGTGAGTAAAGGTGTCTGATAGAAGTCAAAGATGACTTTAGTCGGTTCGAATCCTGCGACTGATGGTAGTTATATCTAGCCACACTGATGAGTCTTTAAGATGAAGACTGTGTATGGATATTAAAAATATTTATTATAATTATAACATACACACAAATACTAGATGACCCCTGACCTGTTGGGTCAACGTTGGTACATTGTACATTAGTGTAGACATTTTAAAAAGATACTTTATCTTATTTAGTCTACATATTTTGCGGCGGCGGCTACCCACTTTTCCTTTTGATCTATTCACAGAATTCATTTTTCTCACATTTTTACTTATATGCTACTACTACTCCCCTCCCACCATCTAAAACATGAAATGTGCAAACAAGCAAGCAGTTGCGTTAGAGTTTTAATATCGAAAAAGTTCCTGCGATGAAATTCTTATCAAGAACTACGTTGACAGCATTTCAAACTGAAGCTGCCTCGCACGTTGGTAGTGTGACAGCGACAACCGTGCTACGGAGGTAGAATACAGGCAGCCATTGAAATCCGTGGCATTTCCTGTAGGAAGACAACAGCAGCGGTAACGAGGAGATGCACCATTGAGTGACTAATTACAAACAGTTGCTGGGCACAGTGAAGAGGAGGAAGATAGGAGGCACGTAATGATAGCGGATGTGTCTTTTGAGACAATCCTCCAAGGAGAAGAGTCGGCTGTGAAGACCAACGACATCGCTCAGTCTTGAGCAATCACTCACAACCACCATAAGTGGCGACGGCTGGTATGACGCTCTTCACGTTAGTACTCTTACAAGTCTTGCAGATTCAGAGACAGGTTTTATTTATTTATTTTTTTAACTCTTATGATGAATGTGTATATTACGGCAACTTTAAAAAAATAAAAATGAGAAGTACAGGATGACAAAAAAACAAAAAAAACATAATAAGAAGGAAAAGAAAAAAAAAAAAGAATAAGCCAGTAAATAAGTAATAATGTTTGATTCTTCCAAATAACAACGAAGACACTGCGGAGGAATTTAAACATCAGCAGAGGCAGGGGGAGGGGGAAGAAAATGGGAAAATAAATAAAGGTTAACCGAATGGCAACCATTGATTAAACATTTGTACAAGTTAGAAATAATACTTAGTAAAAAAAAAAAAAAATCTCAGCAAAAAGTGTACATGGCCCAGAGCGTGAGTGAGCAAGAGAGAAAGAGAGGGGGGGGGGGGGTAAAAGTGTGGGAAATAGAGAGAGGGGGGGGGCGAGATAGACGGGGGGGGGGCGAGAGAGACGGGGGGAGGGAGGCGAGAGAGACGGGGGGGGGGAGGCGAGAGAGACGGGGGGGGGAGGCGAGAGAGACGGGGGGGGAAAGGCGAGAGAGACGGGGGGGGGGAAGGCAAGAGAGACGGGGGGGGGGGGGGGGAAGGCAAGAGAGACGGGGGGGGGGGGGAAGGCGAGAGAGACGGGGGGGAAGGCGAGAGAGACGGGGGGGGGGGGAGGCGAGAGAGACGGGGGGGGGGAGGCGAGAGAGACAGAGGGGAGGGAAAAAGGCGAGAGAGACAGAGAGGAGGGAAAAAGGAGATAGAGGGGAGAGGGACAAAGGCGACAGAGATAGAGGAGAGAGGGAAAAAGGCGACAGAGATAGAGAAAGAGAGAGGGCAAAGGCGATAGAGAGGGCAAAGGCAGGTGTGCGCGAGAGAAAGAGAGAGAAGAGAGGGTAAAAGCAGGAAAGAGAGAGAATCAGATTACAAGGGACAAAATATTCCTTTGCTAATCTTGGGTGTAGAGAAGAGAGAGGATAGATGAAGTCTCGCACACACGCATATATATTATATACATACATATATACACACACACACACACCCGCATATATTATATACACACACATACTCTCAAACCAAAAAATAATCATGCTTTCTTGTGCTCAAAAAAGTTTTCAAGATAAGTCATTTATTTAAAGAAGACAAGAGGCGATGGAGAAAAGTTTCTTGTTATTAAACCAAAAGTAAGATTATATTCCACCGCCATCTTCATTTCGTAGACAAGATGGCTAACAGCACTGGGAGATGGGGTGGGGGTGGGGGGGGTAGGGGGGCTGATAATAGTAGTGAGTTCCATAAGCCAAAATTATCAGTAACATCATCATCATTACAGTTTTTGTTTTTTTATCATGTGCTTCGTGTCGAGAACATAAACATTGCACTAGTCTGGGGTTAACTGGAAGAATGTGTCGACTGGTCCATAGGAAAGCCGTCACAAACAGAAGTAGAAGCTGCATTCTTCTTTAAACTATCGAGATATTCTTGCTGCGATTGGGCAATGACTTGGGCCAAAATGTCGTCTTCATCCCATTCAGTAAGACCTGAAAGAAGAAAAAAATAATGTTAAACAAGAATATTAAGAACTACACACTCGCTGCTGCACACGACCCATCCCTTTAATTTCGGTTTTCGGTTTCATCCTTTAAATTAAAAATCTAAAACTGCCAAACTAACAAAACAACTTTTAGACAAAATTTGACTTTAATAAGATGTAATTTGCTTGAAGCATTACATGAAGTATGTATATAGATAAGTCATAGAAGGCTATCACAGTTCAAGAAATGGAAATATTTTGGTGATTATTTTTTTAAAAATTGTGTTTTTGCATAGTAAATCTTAATTGTGTAGTCAAAACTTCTACACAGTGATCTAATGTATATGACCGTGTTCCAGAATATATTTCAAAGTAAAATCTTATCAAATGTTGGGTGTTTCAAATTTCAAGAAACTTGCGTGAACTGGTAATATTGTTTTTATGGCTATACTACAGTAAATGTGATGTGACCTGCAGCAAATGAAATACAATAACATTTATTTAAATGGTGAAGTTACTTGTAATTGTTATATTTATTTATTTATTTATTTTAAAAATATTTTTTTTCTCGTGTGTTAAATTGATTTTAGTAAATAGTTATATTAACTCAGTCCAATGTTAAAATTCATAATTCAATCAGTTAACAATGTTTTTTTAATTAAATTTAATTTATATACTGAATTATTTTCCTTGTATTAGGAAACACTTAAATGCTTAGTTAGTAAAATTAAATACATAACTGTGAGCATATATATTATTCAAATTTAAAATTATATTGTAAATATATATACACTAAGTGTGTTATTCTATTAATATATATTTTTTTTTTGGGGGGGGGGGGAGTAATTGTTAATCTATATATTAAGTGTGTTATTCTATTTATATTTCTGATAATTTTAATTTATTTGTTCTACTTTTTTGTTCAATTCAAATTATTTAATTGTAAATCAATCTACTAGATGTATTATTGGTATTTGTGATCATTTTCTTTTATTTATTAATTTACTTTTAATTCTTATTCTTGTAATGTGTGTGGGCTAAAGTCAAATTTGACATATACTATATTATAAATAGTGAACCAAATTCAAGTCTGCTATTAGGTATCCCAAACCGGGCTGATTTCCTGGCAAAATATGTTAAAAAAAGTGAAATTCCCTACAATTTCAACTTGCGATATCTCGTTTATTTTTGGGGTTATTTTGATAAAATTTGGATGTAAACAAAATTTAATCTTTTCTCTTTATAAAGATACAATTCTTTCTCTTGTCTCATTAATAGTTTTTTTTCCAAACCACTTTAAGTTAGGTCACAATTTTCAGTGACGGACATTTTATCTTTTACGTGAAAAAAATGTCTTTTTCAAATTTGTTGAGCGTGAAACCGTGTGTCACTATGCATATAAAAATAGTCCCATCTGAAAGAAAAAAGGACACTCATTAATGTGGTGGGTTTAACATAGGGTTTTAAGTTGTATTTCATAAAAAAGTCCAAGTTGAAAACTTTAGTGAATAAAATTGAAAGAAACTCCATGTAAAAAAATTCCGAAATTGACACCATTTTCTAGAGAAATATCCCATTTTTAATAATCTGTTAGTGTCATATTACTACGCTCATAACTCTAGACGCGCCACGTCTAAAACTGGAGGTACGTCCGCGCAAATAAAAAATCTTCAATCATCTATGAAATCAAAACTGCTATTGAAAAATCGAAAACAAAATGACTGCTGCTGATGGATATATCAAAGATTGATCCATTATTTTTATAAAAAAATACTTAAAGAAATACTGGTTGTCAAATATACTAAACTTTCAAACTTTAATTCTAATCATTTGCCAATTAAAAAATAAATAAGATTCTACTTTTTTCGGCGATTACGTGTGAACATCCTAAAAGTCTTGGCGGAAAAAAGACAAAAATAATTTAGAATTTAGAGGGAGGATCAGTTTCGCAGATAAATTCAAACGCAAACGACCCCATCTCCCTTCCCGACCATTCTTGCTCTTTAGTGCAATTTAAAAAATATTTTTTAAAGCTGAAAACATAGTATAAAAAAAATAATTACTCTACCTCTAACTCTAGGTTCGAGTGACAAGCTCACCTCCTAAAAATGCCTTCTCTTAAAAGTGTTGTACCATTAATTTTACATCTGAGTGACAAGCCAGCTCCTAAAAAAAAAAAACTCCCTTAACACTAAGTTCGAGTGGCAATCCCCCATCCTACAAAAAGCCCATTAAAACCAGACATAATTGTCTAAAAAAAAAAAAAAAAAAGAAAAAAAAGCAGACCCTCATAAAGAAAAACGCACAGGATTTATTTCATATAGAAAAAAAATTATTAATGCCCTAAAATGCTAGAATAGCCCAGAAATGGTGAACCATTTCATATTAAATTCACGTGAAACTAATCTAATTCTAAAATAATTTGGGTTTTCTTTTCGTCAAGTTCACACGTAATTGCCTTTAGCCCTACCACTGATCCAAAGTCCAAGTGGTAAGCCTTCTCCCACAAAGACTCTTAAAACTACACATAATCGTCTAAAAAAAAATAAAATAAAAATAAGAAAAACGCATAGGAATTTTTTTTTGAAGTTTAAAGCTTTACAATAAAGATTTGCTTGAAAAAAGAAAAGAAAAAAAAAAAAACTTTTCTAAAACTTCTAAATTTTGCTGTGAGTCTTTTTTTTAGCGAGTTGAAAACTGCATGAATTCACTCAAGTTAAAATATATCTATGACAACAAAAAGTATTGATATTGTAGAGAAGACAAGTATTTTTTTTGAATTCCTCATCCAAAAATTAGTAAACTTGCAAAGTTTCAAGCTTGTACCTCCAATGGATACTTTTTTACAGCAAGTTCAGCAGCGTATACTTTTTACTCTTTTTTTAACCCTTTTTTGCCCTATTATCAAATCGTGTTTCCGTCTGTTTTTACAAGATCCAAATATGAGTTTTTTTATTGATTTACTATTAAAAGAATAATTTAGCTATGAATCATATTAAGAAGATTAAATGTGTTAACTGTTGAACTGAAACTTACATGAACAGTCAAAGTTGCCCTTTGTGTAATCTTTGTGCATTTTTCGGGGGGGGGGGAGGGGGGGGATTTTGCCCAATGTTTAGGCTGGTTTGATCTGATAGTTATTGTTTCCATTAGTCTTGATTTTCATTTAGCACAAGATGACATTACATTTGTAAGGATTTTTTATCTGTTTGAAGCATGCATTTTCAGTTATAAACTGTTAAAATTGGCTTTGCAACACAAGACAGCAAATTTTCTAATTTCCGGCGAACTATGAATGGTGGATAATTGAGCTACCATAATAAATTTGGTACCATTGTTTATGGTTTGCAAAAATCTATGTGCCTACATGAAAAGTTTTTAGATATAATGAAAATAAAATTTTGGTTTGGGATACCTACTGCTATTAAGTTCAGGGCGTAACCTCGAAATAAATAAAGCTTCCTTCATACGAATGTGCTTAATCCTGGTGTGTAGGGGTCTCATGGTACAACCCACATAAAATTTGTTGCAATGAGATTCATACATTATGAATCATCTTGGTGCAAGAACCAGATCATGTGATCAACATGAATCTCCAGGCTCAGCCTGTATTTCAAACAAACAAGATGTAGATCCTACGTTCTCTACCGGGCCGACTGTAGAAAAATCGAGGAACTCCAGGATAATGTTATTTCGTCTTGTCTACATTCACCAACCCGATGTACTATCTTTGTTCTGTTCATGTGTTTCCAGTAAATAAATCTGCACACCACTTTAGACTATTGATTATTTCGTGAAAACTGGTGAACCCGTTTTGCTTATTCTATTTCAGTCGGACATGGCCACCCAAATTATTCTTCCAAGTAAGTCGTCATATTGATTTTCTTCTAGATTTAAACTCGATACTAAAATTGTCTCTCACTTAAAATTCTCTAACAATTTGATGCCTTTTTATGTTGAACGATTTGTCTTTTGCCTCAAAAACGCCTCAGATTCCAACATTATTTCCTCATTGGAGCCAAATCTCTTTTCCTGGAGTGTTATGCAAAAACTAGTAGTCATTGGGGCTAGATCTAGAGAATAGGGAGGGTGCGGAAGCAATTCGAAGTGCAATACATGTAGTTTTGCCATTCCTGCGACACTGCATTGTCTTGGTGACTTTCTTCTTCACTTGTGGCCATTTTTTTCGGAATTTCTTCCTTCAAACAATGTTATAAAATATTTGCTACCGGTAATCTCAAAATACAGACGGCAAAAGATTGCTTGCTGATATTTGCATCTTTGGTTGCTTTGGACAGCTTTCTATCTGCCGCTATCCACTAAGCTGACTGCCGATTTGATTCCAGACGATGTGGTGGATCCATGTTTCATCCATTGTCAGATATTGCCGCAAAAACTCCTTTTTTTTGCGTTGAAACTATTGCAAACAATGCTCTGAATCGTCGACACGTTTTTGATTGACTATGAGAAAACGTGGCACCCATTTTGAACACAGCTTTCTCATTGACAAATGTTCGTGCTAAATGGTGAATACACTGTTGGGTTAGGGTTAGGGTTAGGATTTAGGTTAGGGTGCTACCTTCTGATATCACCAACTTCTCTGCTATCTCACGCAACTTCAATTTATGATCGGCCAAAATGAGTTCAGAGATTTTCTGATGTTTTTCCAAAGCAACTGCTGTATTATGGCAACCTGAGCAGTCAGCATCATTTGTGTCTGTACGACTGCGTTTGAAGTCAACATAACCCTAACCTCTTAACCCTAACCTCCTAACCTCTTAACCATTGTTTCCAACTGAGTCCAAAAACACTTATCAAACCATTGTTTTGCTTGAACAGTATTTTTCTTTTTTTATCAACACACGGAATTCCGATTTTTCTATTGTTTTAGAAAATTTGCAACAGTAGCTTCACTTGAATAATTGTAATTTGTAAACTAATAATCCGATTAGACTCAAGTTTTGCCAAGTTCCATTTGTAAGTTAGTAATTTATAAAGATCATATGGATTTTTTTTTTTATTAGTAGCAGCATATATATATATATATATATATGTCAGGCTTGAAACTTATTGGGTGACATGTTATAAAGTATTACACTTAGGTATCGGTTCCTGTGTCTAGGCATGGAAATTGGAATGTGAATGTAATATTGAGATTTGAAGGCATATAAAGAATAAGAAAACTAATAAAAGAAGTAAAAGTTTAGTTACAGGGAGAGATTGGAAAAATTAGGATTAACTACTTTACTAGCGAGGAAGAATGAGAGATTAGGGTTAGAGTTAGGAAGAATGAGGGGTTAGGTTTAGAGTTAGGAAGAATGAGGGGTTAGGGTTAGAGTTAGGAAGAATGAGGGGTTAGGGTTAGAGTTAGGAAGAATGAGGGGTTAGGGTTAGTGTTAGGAAGAATGAGGGGTTAGGGTTAGAGTTAGGAAGAATGAGGGGTTAGGGTTAGGGTTAGGAAGAATGAGGGGTTAGGGTTAGAGTTAGGAAGAATGAGGGGTTAGGGTTAGTGTTAGGAAGAATGAGGGGTTAGGGTTAGAGTTAGGAAGAATGAAGGGTTAGGGTTAGAGTTAGGAAGAATGAGGGGTTAGGGTTAGGGTTAGGAAGAATGAAGGGTTAGGGTTAGAGTTAGGAAGAATGAGGGGTTAGGGTTAGAGTTAGGAAGAATGAGGGGTTAGGGTTAGTGTTAGGAAGAATGAGGGGTTAGGGTTAGAGTTAGGAAGAATGAGGGGTTAGGGTTAGGGTTAGGGTTAGGGTTAGGAAGAATGAAGGGTTAGGGTTAGAAAGAATGAGGGGGTGATTGAATTGAAGCTTTTAAAAATAATTTATGGTGAACGGCATATTTTTGAGCACTATGAAATATTGTTAGGACAATTATCTTGCTGGCACCGAGGTTCCAGATAAGTTTGACAAGATCCCTAACAGATGTATGTATATCCCTAAGAGTGTTTTCAGTCATAGAGGGAAATTCCGGGAGTAGGTGACCCTGATTGCAAAAAATGGAGTAGCATCCTGTTTATTATTTTCAAAAATTGCTCAGCAATTCTGAAGTTAACAGATTAGGCAGAAGACATTATAAACTGTGGGGAGTTCCAAAAGTGGCTTTCGTTTGTGTGCATCTATTTCTCTGGTAATAATGGTAGCAGCACATTCGAGAGTGAACCATGGCTGGTTGTTTAGTTGCTGGTGAATTTTTTTTGGGTGGGTGGGGAGAATAAGACTCAATACCAGCGATTAACAAATCTGACATTTCAGAAGCGACACAGGACACATTTTTTCTGAAAATGGAATACAGGGGAATGTCGGAGAAAAGGCTTCTAAAGCTATTCCAATAAGCCTTTGAGTATCGGTACACTCTGCGATGGTAAGAGCCATCAGAGGACACCTTGAATTTAGATTTAATCTTGGTCAGAGGAAAAAAGAGAAAACAAATAAAAACAGACTTTTTTTTAAAAACATACATGTATGACAATACCCTGTCCTAACAGCCGCCAACCGGGGGTAATAACAGTTTGGTGGCTAAGGTAGTACTGCCACTGCATGCAGTGCCAGCAGATTTCTTCCCTGAAGTCCAACCTGAAAACCTCACTTCCGTGGTAGAGGTGGTGGTGGCAACATAGTAATGTCAGGGCTCTGATGAAAAGCCAGCGGTTGGCATCAGGATCGTCTCCTAGTCGTCTCTGCCTCTGCATGTGGCAAGCAAAGACGTGTCAAGTGCAGAACCGCAAATCAATGGAGTGAAAGTTGCTTCTGGGCCAAACCATCTCAGACTTCATATGCAACCGCTGAGTTTCAGTGTTGGATGAGGGTAGGGGGTGTCAAACGTGCAATTCTGCGACCAACGATGAGAACTTTACGCAGAGCAGACAATCCTGAGGCACGATCTTTGTGAGTTCTTGCTTAACAATAACAACAGCAGCAGCTTTTGCCACCGGACAAGATATAAAAAACGTTCATCTTTGCAGTCTTATTGAGACACGTTTACTTTTAACCATTGATAATATTGTGCGTTATCAACGTTCAATTTAGTGGGACGGAATTATGTCGAATGATAATTTGTTTTATGTTTTGAGCAAATCCAGTTTGATGCGTGTTCAGCTGTGAAGATAATGTGAAGCACTTTTCAACCTGTGACTAGTGATGCCGATTTTTAAGAGGAAAGAAAATGAGTATACTAAAAACTCACAACATCTCCATCGGTAATACAAGACATGATCATTCCCCGTCCGTATAAGAAAACGGTCCATCAAAAAAAGGATCTTTTTAGAAATAAATAAGGACATAGTTGCTGGAATCTAACATTATAATTATATATCTCCTCCACTCTATAATTAAGATCAATGTGTATTTATTTGTATACATATTCATATAAAGGAATATAGTACATCCATCCTGTCACACAAAAGTTAGAGAGTAAAAAAATTGCTTTTTTCAAGTCTCCAGACAAAACTATTTCAAGCAGTGAGGGGAAGCGAGAAAGCAAATAGTAAGTCAGACAACCCCCCCTGCTGTCTGAAATGAGTTCAGAAAGAAATTCTTCACTCGAAATATTTTTTAGTCATCAGAAATAATTTATATATGAAAAATTAAATTACTCATAATTCTATGATTTTATATGAATATTAGTGCGAACATTGGTGAAGCATAATTCTTTTCATCAGTTTTAACCAAGATTGTACGCTAGGGTGTATATGTATGTACATATATATATGTGTAAACACTAAACTATTTGTAAAAGATAGAATGAAGCTGAATGTTTACTGTTGGAATATAAGAAATTATTTGTTGAGCCGAAGTACACCTCATCAACCTGAAAGAAGAACAGCTCTTGTGACCAAGGAACTTCAAAGACTGAACAGTGATATCACAGCTTTGTGAGAGAGACGTCTCGCTGATGAGGATCAGCTTACTGAAATAACATCTGGCTTTACATGCTATTGGGTTGGCAAGGACCAAGTGTATTCAGTGGGAGTGAAAGTATTTGGCTTTAGCAAAAAGAAGCACAACGACTGGTCTGATGACAATGACCCCACTATCAATCAATTACTAGAAGGTAAAGAGAAAGATCCATGAGAGAATCGTTAAAGAGACCAATTCAGTAAATCCTGAAATGGGGCCTTCAAAGAACATAAAGCAGCTTTGCAGCAAAACCTTAAAAGAATGAATCGTGATCACGGATCTCTTAAGAAATTCATGCAGATGATGTTAAACACATTAAGCTGTTTTATGGCCCTTTAAAATCTTGCGTGATTCTTCTAAAGTCTAAAAACAACATGGATGTCATCAAAGAACTACAGAAAATTCTGCAGCGCTGGCAAGAACATTTTGTAGATCTGTTCAATATTCCTTCAGTAGTGAATATGGACGCCATATAGAATCTTCCACAATGTGCCGTTAAGTTTAAAATAGATCGGTTACTAAATCGTGAAGAAGTAGAAATCGCCCTCAAGCAAATTAGTACTGGCACCGCACCTGGTCAGAATGGCCTGTTGAACTGTTGAAGACTGGAAAATGTTATGCATGCAGTATTCAATCTTATCATTAAGACCTGGCATGGCACTCGTGTACCCAAAGACTGGGTAGATGGTATCTTAGTATCTCTGTATAAGGGCAAGGGAAGGAAGGTGTTTGTGATCACTATCAGGGTATCACACTCCTAGAAGCTGTTGGCAAAGTTTTTGCTAGACTTCTGTTGAACAAGCTAATGGAAAATATTTGTATGACAACTACTCTCGAATCAGAGATCTGGGAAAGGAATCATAGACATATTTGCTGCTCGTCAAATTCAAGAGAAATGTATCGAGCAACTGATGCTACTATACCAAGTTTTTGTTGACTTAACAAAGGCTTTCGATACCATCAACAATGATGCTCTGTGGATGATTCTTGGTAAAGTCGGGTGTTCACCATTTTTTGTCAGCATGCTCAAAGCAGATGCATGTAGACATGAAAGCTCGGGTCACCTTTAACGGACAATTGTCTGAGGAGATTCCGGCACTAACATTCTTCTCCATATTCTCTGCTGTTATGCTTTCCATGCATTTCACGACTGCGATAAAAGGTGTCCTTTTGAAATTTAAAACTACCGGAAGCATTTTCAATTTGAGACGGTTTAATCTTAAGTCAAAAGTCTTTCAAAGTCTAATCCGGGAACTTCTCTATGCTGATGATGTTGACTTTCTTACCCATACAGCTGAAGACATATATTAATAGGGTACCATTCGAAATAATCAAAACATTAATTAGAATTTAAAATATTAAAATTGAGTTCCGGAAATAAATAAATTGAGGACGTGTTAAGTATTTTTTTCTGGAACTCAATTTGAAATTCTAATTAATGTTTTAAATATTTTGAATGGTACACACACACATATATATAATTAGTGATTGCTCACCTTGCCAGATGAATGCTGTCTCTTTATCTTCAACTGTTGTCAGTACCATTACTGTCTTTCCCTGCATGACTTTGAAGACCAACCCCTGAACTGCAAGGCTGGAAACAGGCGGCAGATGAATTAAGTAGCTTCGACTGGATTGATGGAATTACTTTGTGGAATTTGATTTTTGTCTACTGCCATGTGCGTTTTAAAACCTGGTGCTGATTTACAAATTTTCCCACATATTACACACGACAGAATGTTTGGCCTTGGATGGAGGGTCGATAGTGACCCTGATCTGGCATGAGACTCCAAATGATTGACATAGCCAGCCTTTAATAGAAGAATACTGTCACACTTCTGGCTCTTTGTGCCTCCATGAAGGTCATTCTGCTAGCATTTGCGCAATCTACGCTTCCGTCTTTCATGCAATTATTTTCAAAAATTGCACTTACCCTTCTTCACGTGTGTTCTTCATGACACTCTTTCCAAGGCCAATGTTTCCCAATTTTTTTTACTCCATACCTAATCGATTCAGGTTTTCTTTGATACAGTCTTTGTACCTTCTTCTAGGCTTGTGTTGTGGTCGCTTCCCAGCAAGTTGACCGTAAAATAGTTGTTTAGGAATTCTATCATCCATGTGAGCGGTGATCATCATTGACTCGATGCCTGTGTATCCTGCCTTGACAAGAATAGCTTCACTGTCAGGTGTTCTACTGAGTATGCACCTCAAATCTTCTATCTTCTTCTTCTTCTTCTATCTTCTTCTTCTTCTTCTTCTTCTTCTTCTATCTTCTTCTTCTTCTATTATATAAAGGGCAGTTGTCTGTATGTCTGTCTGTTTGTTTGTATGTCCAGCTACTCCTCAAAAACTACTCGGCAAACTGTCGACAAGTCGACATCTTTAGGACCGGACAACACCTGGGAGCATAATATCTCAAAATTACGAAAAAAAAAAATGTCCCCGGGGGTCAACGGGGCCAGTTTTCGGGGGGCGGGTCTGGTTTTTTGAAACTTTTTCAATGTTATTTACTGGTGATTTTGAAATCAGCCAATGTATTCATGTAACAACTTGATAAAAATGCACTGTCCGGTTGTATCAAGTCATCCCATAACTTCTGTCCGGATCTATCGATAACAGTGAAACAAGGGTTGCTCAATCACATCCACACCTAGCAACCTAAACTTCTATCTTTTAAAATAAAAATAGTTCTTTGTGGGGAGGGAAGGGAAGAATGTTTGGGACGCGGGTGGGGGTGGGGGGAGAATTTTATTGGTGGGGTGATGGAAATTATCAACATCTTCATCCTCCTGGGCGGGGGGTTCTTCTGCAGTATAGGAACCAGGGGTGCTTCTACAATATAAGACCCGGGAGCTTCTGCAGAATAGGGACCATGGGTTCTTATGCAGTATAGGGACCAGGGGTACTTCTACAGTTTAGGGACCAGGGGTGCTTCTACAGTATAGCCACCGGGGCGCTTCTACAGTATAGGACCCAGCACCGAGGGTGCTTCTACAGTATAGGACCCAGCACCGGGGGGGGGGGGGGGCTTCGTCAATTTAGGACCCAGAGGCTTCGGCGTTGTCCGGGAGAAAAGTGCTCAATATCCTATTTTGCTTGCGGAGAGGAGAGGAGGAGGAGGGAGAGCCCCGGGCAACGCCGGGTACCCCTGCTAGTATTTGATGAAAGCGTCAAAGCAGTTCAAGATGTCTACGATGTACGGTCCATGTCTTGCATGAATACAACAGAGCTGTCAAGACACAGGCCTTGTACACACAGAGCTTGGTTTTGGAGGTGATACCTTGATCTGGCAAACCTCGTTTGTCAAGCTTTCCAAAGGCAAAAGAGGCTTTCTTTATCCGCAGATGTTTTTCTGCATCAAGGGATCCATTGACAAGGTTCTGCCAAAATACACAAAAGTATGATCCATCATACCTAACGAACTGCCATAGACCCGAATATCTGACTGAAAGTATCGTTCACCAGATGCTGATGTGAACATGATTTTCGTCTTTTTCAGAATTATTTTAAGATGGACACTGTGCACGAGGCAGAAAAACGATCCATATGAGTTGCATGTCTTCAGCTGTATGGGTAAGAAAGTCAACATCATCAGCATAGAGAAGTCGTTACTTGATATAATCTTAATTATTGAGTTTATGTTTAACTGCAGTATTGAAACATCTCATGGGTATGAAATAATATCGATATTTTTTTTATAAAAAAATATAGATGGATGAGTCTCACCAAGAAAATTTAAAAAATTAGTTTATCAACTCGATTTTTTCCTTATACACATGCGTTTGTGGATGACTATGACCCGTTCAGTGTGATAAGTCAAATCACCAACTGCCATCAGCGAAAATGCAAAGCTCTTTGTGTAAACAAATGGAGCACTTTCGGCAATTGAAAGTGTTTATATAAACACTGAGATTTCACTTAGTAGCGATGAGTGACTCGTAGTCGAATGGATAGGAGCGTCTAGTCACACCGAAGAGCTGTGACACAGCGAAACAGTGTCTGTAGATGACTTATAAGAGATGATCCCCAGAGGATTAAAAAAAATCTAACCCGACGTGTTCATACTTACCAAACATAGTTGGAGGCAAACGGTTCATGATAGAAGCTGTTTCATCAAACCCCCCAGTTGCAACCACGTCGGAGGACATACAACTTCCGCCAGTTCAGCAGCAACAGCCCCCAGAAGAGGCTCATTTCCGAGTTGAGGGGATTTGGGACTTCCTAAAATAAAATAAATCACTTATCAAACAAACGTTGAAGTTTTTGTATCAGTTTAAAATTGAAACTACATTTTAATTCAATCAGGTTTTCTCTAAAAGTGAACATAAACTGAATTTATTTGAATCATTAAATAAAGTGATTTCACAGTTGACTGTAAGTAGGTACCACAAACCAGCTGGTTTAGCGTGTGGAAATTAGTAAATGTAGTGAAATTCCTTTCAATTTTTACTTGTGATAATTCATTTTATCTTTCCTTTTTCTAATGATATTATTTTTTCTTGTACGATGATTAGTTTTTTTCGCAGGTTGATTTAAATTATGTAACTATTTTAATGACAAATGCATTTAGTTCCGCGTTTTTTAGTCCTATTTTTTAACGTCGGTGCCTTTCATGATATTAATTATTTAACTCTGAAAAATCATTCCATCTTATAAAAGAATGGTTATTCTTCAATTTGGTAGGTGAAGTATAGAATTTTAAATTAATCTTCATGAAAAATTTCCAAGTTGAAAACTTTAGTGAATAAAATATAAAAATTTAATTTAAAAAAAAGTGTCATTTATACCATTTTATAAAGCAGAGTTAACCCAATAATAATCAATAGAAATAATTAAAAAATAGTTATACATCGCGAACGGCTTGGATATAAAAGGAGCCCTTGTTTTGAACTTTTTGTCATTTACGAAGTAAAGTTGAACACACCGAACTGAAAATCAACAGCGAGCTACGAGCTATAATGGATATTTCACAATTTCTAGGTAAGTTGAATTTTTTTTTTATTTATCTTATATTGGTATAAAGTATTTATTCTGTGTTTTGTTGAAACCGTTTAGTTACCACCAGACATTCTTCCATTTATTGTTCATTTAACTTTACGTTACGTGGTTGAAGATTTTGTATTATACTTTTTCTAATCGAGATTTGAACAATCATATATATATATATATATATATATATATATATATGATAATTTTATTTACACAGACATGTACAAAATCTGCGACACTGGCATGTCGATGTTATCGATCAACAGTTACTATAAACTGAGATCTCATCAGGCAGAGTTAGAATCCGATCTTAACCTCAGATCATATTTGGAGAGAACCAAATATATATATATGTATATATACAGTATACCCTCACCTATTCGCGGGTTAGGCTCTGTCACGAGCGTATCAAGTCGCAAGACAATTTATCCCCCTTGGATTAGTTCAACTGGAATTGCTTTCCTTGCCTAGTAGTGAAACGTAAACAGAGAGCAGTTTAGAACAGCCACTCGAGTAATTACCTAAAGTGCTGTAAAACAGCAGCTAAGCTGTGCCATACTGTACATTAGTGTAATCATCATCATCATCGTATGGCACAGCAAATTTCATCATCATTTTATTATCATCCATTATTGGTGAGTGCACAAACAATATTAAATTTGTTTTCAATTATTATTGCAATACAGTACATATTTTTTTATAAATGCATACACTGTATGTACAGTGCATATTTTTTGTAACCGTGTATTAATGTTTTTAATTGCATATTATTACTGAATTGTACTGTATTATTATTACCTGAACTGTGAGTACTGTATTTATCTGTCTAAGTTTGCCTTTAAATTTGTTCCACTTTCTGTCAATTCTAATACATATGTTGTACGCATAGAAAATGACTTTACGGTGCAATAATACAGTATGGGTAACTATG
Organism: Sepiola atlantica; assembly: GCA_963556195.1. NCBI lineage: Eukaryota > Metazoa > Mollusca > Cephalopoda > Sepiida > Sepiolidae > Sepiola > Sepiola atlantica. Next base: position 19,947,429 of record OY744551.1, on the reverse strand, counting down.
CTTTGCGGTGTTACTGTCATCCTGTACTTACGTTTCTTTTTGATTAAAATATTGTTGCAGCACAAAATTCAAATGTGTTTACATTATCGTTACTACATTAGTGAAATACATAACTGCATGCAATATTACAACATTATTACTGTATTAATGAGTAAGAGTGTCTTTAGAAAGTGTTTGGGAAGCATTTAGTACCGTATATAATCTCATACATAGACGTTTTAAAACTGCATCCAATATTCGCGGGTTTTCACTATTCGCGGGGAGGTAAAGAATGTAACCCCTACGAATAGTGAGGGAATACTGTATATAATTGGTACAATTCTGTATTTTTAATAGAGATACATTTGTAATAAAATTCAGAAAATATTATTCTTTCGGCGACCACGTGGTTCAGAAAAAGAAATAAAATAATAGTTTTGCTTTTTCACAAGTTTAACGAAACGATTCGAATAGGTACTTTTTATTTCAAAGTTTAGCGAAACTATTACGTAAAACGTTTGATAATAACACTGAAAAAAAAACTGTTTTGTAATTTAAAAAACAGTAGTTTTTTTTAATTTGTCAGAAGTTTAACAAAACGTTTTGTTTATAATAACAATTCAAATACTTTTTTATTCGTTAGTTTAGCAAAACTTTCTTTTTTGTTTATAAATAACAATAATTAGAATTCCTTGGCCTTTTGGCTAGGAGCAAAGTGTAGTATCTGTTCTGATGCTGCACTTAGTCTTTTGTCTTCGGTCAGTGAATGAGAAATTCTTCTAGATTGTGGCAATTTTAATTTTTGTCCCAATCCAAAGTGCCGCTTTGGGGGAGGGCTGAATTTTCCACACATTTAAAAAAAAAAAAAAAAAAAAAAAAAAAAATCGACTTTGTGTTCTAATAGAACACTTTTTATAAGGAAGTTTAGCAAAACTTTATTTGTTAAAACTAAAAGTTTCATAAAAAAATGACGCTTTGTTTTGTAATTTTAAAAATAACGGTAAATTCTCGTATTTGTTCAGAAATTTAGCAAACTATTTTTTCTTTAAAATAACAGAATAGTTATTTATTCAGAAATTTAGCAAAATCTTTTTGGAAAAAGTTTTGAAAAGTTAATGAAAGTTGAACTTAGGGATGTTATTGACACTGTAATAACATTCTAATTCATCTGGATATGTAGTTCTGATGAAGTTTGGGTTTTGTCTATTTTGAGTTCAACTTTTTACCTTCATGGTTTTATGGACACTAATGAAAACAACGAAATCATTTAAATAGGTGAGATATCAGGTTTATAGAACAGTTCTTAAAAAAAAAAATTCATAAAATTTTGTGATTCTTTCTTGACATTTCTTTAATATTTTTTGTTTTTTTGACAAGAGAAGTATAAATTTTTTAATTTCAGGTTTTTGTTTGGTTCTGCAAACTCTTTCCAGATATGAAGGTGGAACAGCCAAGATTGATTGGACAAATTCAACTGACCTTTACGAAAGCTAAAGTAATTTTATCTACCAAAAGTTGGTTGGTTATTGAATTTTGCAAAGGAGAAATAAAAAATAAAGAATAACATCAATGTTTGGTTTATGGCATAAAAGCCATCTAGGGGTTATTTAATACCGACTAATGTCAAATGAAGTCCCAAGGTAGGTCAATTTATTTTATATTGTTTTTTGAAAAAAAAAAAAAAAAAAAAATTGAGATTAAATTTTTTTTGAACAGTCCAACTTCTTTAAGATTTTGGTGGGATTTGTGTCTTTAAACAGGTCCTTTAGATTTTTCGAGTTGTAGTATTTCCTTCGGCGTTGTTGTAATCCTGAGTCTGTTAATATATGTTTGACTGTAAAAGGTTCTTGACATGATATACACATGGTGGACTCTTCACCTTTCAATAATTGTTTGTGGGTAATATATGTATGACCTATACAGTCTTCTCTTTTTGCCTTTCTGTAGCCTAGGGGGCACTCAACAATAGTTGGCCAAATCTTGTGTAATTTATTACTTTGGCATTCATCCAAAGATTCTTGCCATTTTTCTCTGATTATCCTGTTTATAGAAGATCGAAGATCAGTGTATAGAATTCTAGTATTTGTAAATATCATGTTCAGCGATTCTTTTGCTGCTCTATCCGTTTTTTCGTTTCCATGAATGCCGATACGACTCGGTATTCAGCATAATTTAATCTTACACTGTTTCTCGTTATAGATAGAGGTGATCTTAAGATTTTTATGATTAAAGGGTTATCCATTTTTTTGTTCTTCATTGCTGTGAGCACCGATAGGGAGTCGGAGAAGATGATGAATTTATCAGTTCTACTATATTCTATTATTTTTAGAGCCAAGTATATGGCCGTAGTTTCTGCACCAAAAATTGATGCTTTGTCAGGTAGTCCACAGGTGCCTTTTTATCTTATCCAAGAGAGCAGTGCATCCAACTCTGATGGTTCTAAAGATGCAGACAATGTAAATGTATACAAATACATTTACATTGTCTGCATCTTTAAAAAAAAATAATTTCGAGTGGTTTTCCAAGATCACTTGAAGTTCTTCTTGGAACTTCCCATGGATGAGTATTTTTCTTGTCTAAGTTGTTCAGTGCTAAGATCACTTCTGGAGGTCTGATGATCCAAGGTTCAGTTTCAGATAAAGTGAAAATGTCAATGTAGGAAAGTTGGATTTTAGATTATTTTATATGGGTTCCATTCTAACATCTAAAGGTTTTATCATTTTTCTTTTTTGTTCAAAAAAGGTTCTGAGTTAAATATACAGTCGTATGCCGAGTTGTTTAGACATGATTTTAATTTTATAATGTACTGCAGGGCCAATTTTTCACTTCTAATCTGAAGGGGTGATTCGTGAGCTTCTGCATATAGGGGAGGTTGTATCCGGCGAATTTTAGTGCGGTAGATATGTAAGAGTGTTTGTTTATCAACTCCCCAGTCTGTGTGGGCAAGTACACGTAAGAGTTGTGTAGCTTTAGTACATTTGTTTTTCAGATATTTTATATAAGGATTAAAATGAAGTTTTTTTTTATCAAAGATCATACCCAGAAATTTGTACTCGTTGATGACTGGGATCTGTTTTCCTTCGATCTAAATGATGGGGTCATTATGTAACTTTGTCTGGGAGGGAAAGTGCAAGCATTTTGTTTTCATTTTAGAGAAATTGAAACCGTTTTCTGTTGCCCATTTTTTTATTTTGCTTATGTTAAATTGAAGTTGTCGTTCAATCATGTTCATATATTTAGATCTATAGCAGATCATGAGGTCATCTACATATAGGGCACTTTTAATCCCTGATGTTTCTGTTGCGATGTCTTTGAGGATATTATTAACTTTAATATTAAACAAGGTTACTGAGAGAATACTTCCCTGGGGAACCCCTGTCTCTTGCTCTTTTTTATCTGAGAGTGTATTTCCCACTCTAACTTGGAAGGTTCTATTGTTTATGAAATTTCCTATGAATATGGGAAGTTTGCCTTTTAGGCCTAATTCTTTTAGGTTGTTCATAATACCATATTGCCATGTGGTATTGTAGGATTTTTCAATATCAAAAAGTATTGCAGTTACATGTTGCTTTTGGATAAAAGCCTCTCTTATGTAGGTTTCAAGCTGCACTATGGTGCTTCTGTTTTTCCTAAAACGAGATTGAAATTTGGATGGTAGGTTGTTTTTTTCCAGGTACCTTACAAGCCTTTTATTAATCACTCTTTCAAGTTTTTTTGCATAAGCAACTAATTAGGACTATAGTTTTTTTGGATTTGTGGTGTTGTCTTTAGGAATTTTTCCTTTTTGTTTGTCTGGGTCTGTTTTCATTGCTTTTGGAATGGGGATTACTATAGTTTGTTTCCACTGTGAGGGGATTTCACCTTTGTTCCATATGTTATTGTATATTTTAGGAGGTAATTTAGAGATATTAAGAGTAAATTTTTCAAGAATTCATAATGAATCTCATCTTAGCCTACAGATGAGTTACGAGTTTCATTCAAAGCTTCCTGAAGTTCCGTTTTGGTAAAATTTTTGTTGTAGGTTATTTTATCATGAGTATTGAAGTTGATTTTTTCTCTTTCTTTATTTTGTCTCATTTTTTGGAAGTTAGGATTTTCCTTCTGGTGGGAAGAGTTTTTAACAAAATTATCTGCAAGCATATTTGCAATTTCTTCCTTGGTTTCTATATTATTTTGGTGCAATTAATTTAATGGGGTGTTAGAATATTTGCCTGAGATTTTTCGTATCATTTTCCAGATTTTTAATTTTTTTTTTTTTTTAATTTTAGTCTTGTTATTGAGTTTGGATACAAAATTTTGTCAGGAAGTTCTTTTTGATTCTCTAATAGTTTTTTGTGCTTTGGCCCGACAGTTTTTAAAACTGTTATTGTTTTCTTTGTTTGGATTTAATTAAAAAATTTTTTAGAGCAGTACGGTGTGTGCGTATGACAGCTTGGCATTCATGGTCGAACCAGTTTTTTATTTTTTTTATTTGTTGGAGTTGAAAGTTTTAGGTATGCTTTCTTCAGCAATTTCTAGAAGTGTTTTGGAAAAATATGTTATGCGGTCTTTGTTATTATTCGATTTGGGAGCAAGTTTATTTTGGCATAGAATTTTATATTTATCTCAGTTTGCTCTGTTATGGTTCCAGTATGAGATTTCATCTCCTGTTTTGGAATTGGGATTTTCTAAAATTATTGGGAAATGGTCACTGCCACAAGTATCATTGAGTACTTTCCAATTGAAATCTAGGCAAGTAGTGGGGTCACATAGTGTGAGGTCTAATGCAGAATATGAGCCTGTTGCTGGGTAGAGGTAGGTGTATGTTTTTTGATTGAAAAGACAGTTTCTTTTTATTATGTTTTTTTTAATTTTGCCTTTTCCATTGGTTTCTTTACTTCCCAAAATTTGATTATGACTATTGAAGTCACCAACTAAGGTTTGGGAAGTTGTATAATTAAGTTATCCAGCTCGGTTTCATTAATCTTCTCTAAGTATAGGGAACAGAGTGTTATGCTTTTATGGAGAGATACTGATATGGAAACTGTTTGCAAGTTTGATTTTAAAGGGATTTGCTTTTGTGGTATTTTGTTATTTACAATGATGGAGGTGCTTCCTGAGGCTCTGTCATTACTATTGTGGATATGATTATATGAGGTATGATTTTTAACATTTATTTCGACATTTTTCTTGAGGTGAGTTTCCTGAAGGCAGACAACTGCTGGAGAAAAGTTTTTCATGATTATAAGCAATTCTTCATAATTTGGTTTTATACCACGTATGTTCCACTGTAAGATCTTATGAGTCATGGGGGAGGGGGGATGATTTGTTTGTAGAAGTTTGGGGGTGTTTATCCAGTTCCATTTTCTGTTTTTTTTTTGTTTGTTCCTGGTTCTTCATTTGGGTTTTTTATTTCTAGTTTGTGCCTAGATTGGGATCGTTGTGATTTTTCGGATTCTAGGCTTTTTGAGTTTCTCTGTCTTGAACTTCTTTCCTGGTTTTCAATTTCCACCAGTTCAAATTTGTTTTCACTCTCAATCAGCACCATTTCTGTTTGTTGTATTGTTTCTTCAAAGGAGGTTTCGCTTTTGAAAGCTGTTTGAGTTTTTTTTTATTGACTTGTAGCATCTTTGGTATTGTCGATCTGAGATTGGGGATTTTTCTTTTGGTCCGATTCCATGTTGGATCTAGTTTTCAGGCTGAGTAAGTGTTCTTTTAATATCTCTAGTCAAGATTTTGGTTCTTTCACTAGTTCGGGTAGGTTAATTTCATTTTGTTGGGTTAATGGGCTTGATCTTTGGGTTGCTTCTGCATAAGTGTTTTTTTTTTTTAAATATGCTTCAACAATCTTCTGTGCAGGATGTTTCTCTTATGTTTAATTTCAGTAATTTCTCTTTCTTCTTGGTAGATTTTGCAGTTTTTAGAGTAGGCTGGGTGGCCTTCATCACAATTTGAACATTTTTCGATGTTATGGCATTCATCTTCTGTGTGGTTGGGGTCTTTTTCACCACATTTCACACATATTTGGATCGGGCCTCTTCAACCGTCCGTCTAGCCCAGGTAAGGGCCAAAGTGAAGTGTTGCAGTGCGCACATCCACTACTTTTCCAGGTTATGGACTGCTCAGCCACCAGAATCCAGCTCTTGAGCATCACGGGTTAGATGCTTCATATGATGCCTATTTTGTAGCTGAAGAACTTTCTGCAATCGGAATCTCATTGCAAGAACTGGGAGATGCAGCACTATTCAAAAGTGTTCCTAATGACATCACTCTGACAAATGGGGCAGTTCTTCAACTTTATTATTATTCAATGAAAAAACATCTAATGTTTAACATAACGGTAATGTGGCTGAATCACTTTCTGTCTGCAAATTACAATGAAAAATACTTCTTTTTATTTTTAATTCCTCATCCTAAAATTAGTAAGTATACAAGTTTCCGGCTTGTATCTTTAATGGTTAAATCACAATAACCAGGTAAATAAACTTTCAAAAGAACATTAAAAAAATACAAAAAAACCTGAAGGACTGCAACAGTTTTTAATGTCTCTATTTTAGGAGCGAGCATCTCAAGAAAAAACTCCAGATTGTCCTTCTCAGGACAAACCTCCTAATTTAACCCATCCAGAACAACCATCCGTTGCTGTCAAAATGAAGATGACACTTGAACAATCCTTAAGGATCAGCTCTTCAACATGGCTGTTAATTTCCAAACAACAAGAGAACAGTATAAAATGGCTTCTTAGGAAATATCTACCATAAGCAAAGAAAATATTCAACTCAAAATATCAAGATCAAGGCTTCTAAAGAAACTTTCTAACCCTAATAAATCAGTTAAGAGACAGAAAAATGTCATTCAAAGCAAGACGTACAAAAAGAAATTATAATTTGAAAAAATATAATCGCAAAATACTTGCAGAAAATGAAGAACTAAGAAAAAAAAATCAAGTTCTTGGAGGATGAGGTACTAAAATTGAATGAGGAAAAAGTATCTTTGCAAAAGACAAAGTTTCTTGGGCAAAAAATTGAAGAATGAGACCTCTCTAATTCATGACTTATTTGAACCTGTATCGGAGGACAGGAAAATCACAATGACCAGGAACAAGATTTTCAATCGCTTTACTGACAAAGTCTGGCTGACCATTATAGGTCTTCAAGAAATTTATAATAAGCCTTTGTTTAAATATTGACTGCTGATTTCTTTTCTATAACAGATTTCCAGGTTTCGATGTCAATCCTTTTTTATTTTTTTACATGCCGAAAGTTGGATAACTGTGCAAAATCTTCCAATATTAGAAAGTAATCAACCTTTTCTTTTTTTTAATTCCTCATCCTAAATTTAGTCAAGTATACAAGTGTCAGGCTTGTATCTTTAATGGTTAACTTTTTAACAAAATGTTCGGTAAGGTGCACATTTGACCCATTTTTCTGCCCAACTATCAAATTGGGCCATGTTTACATGCTAGAAATAAGGTTTTTATGGATGTACTAATGAAAAAAATTTGTTTTAGCTTAATCTGTATGATGTTATGAATCATAATAATAAGTTTCAATGTGTTAGCTGTTAAAATAAAACTTCTATGAACAGTCAAAGTTGCTCTTCTGTATCGTTTCCGCACAATTTTTGGTATATTGAAAAAAAAAAAAAAAAAAAAAAAAATCAGTTTGGGATACCTATTAATAGTTTTTTTTTCAGGTTACTACAAGGTAGGTTACTATTTTCAGTGACGGATGATTACTTTTCTTTAATATTGATCATTTTCAACTTAATGCACACAATATGCATATAAAAAAAGACCACTCGTCAATATGGCAGAATTAAGGTAGGGTTTTATGTTGATTTTCACAAAAAAAAAAAAATCCAAGTTAAAAACTTCAATGAATTAAATTTTTGCCCTATCATTAAATTGCGTTTCTGTTTTACATGGTAAAAATCTGAGTTTATTTTATTGCTTTACTATTTTTAAACATCTAGCTTGATCTCTAGTATGTTATGAATCATAGTACAAAAATTCAATTTGTTAGCTGCTGAAATGAATCTTATATGAACAGTTAAAGTTGTGTTTCTAAGTTATTATTGCATGTTTTTTTCAAGAGGTAATGTTTAGACTGGTTTAATTTAATAATTATTGCTTCCATTATAATTAATTTTCAAATTCTTACAAATGTAATGTCATCTACAAGATGACATTACATTTGTAAGGATTTTTCACTTGTCCGAAGCCTGCATTTTTAGTTATACCCTTTAAGATGGCTAATTGTGCTACCAAAATAAATTTGTCTATGCTTTGCAAAGATCTATGTGCCCACATGAATTATTTTTTAGATATAATAAAAATAAGTTGGTTTAGGATACCCATTATTAGACATAGGAACATGAAATTTGCTGATTCTCAGATGGGTTCATATTTAAATCTTTTTTTTTTTTTTTTTTATAAAACTCATTTTTTTTAGACTGTTTCTTTTTCGCTTTTATAGTTGATTCCGCTTGACATGTATCAAAAGTAACATTGTCATCGTGTTTTCCAAAACATGATCTCCCATTTTCTTTGGAGTGTCCTGTCCATTCTTAGTGTTAAGGTTTAAACTACCTTTCTTTGCAAGAAAAAAATGGACGAGTATGTAAAAAATAGGATTAGTATGGTAAATTTCCATGTAAGATTAAAAATTAGGTTGAGTAGAATTTTCCAATTATAATTCGAGTAAGGCTACGTGTCCCGGCAGTGACGTCACAGAGAGAGGGAGGAGCTGCCAGCCTTACATGGCGAATGAGCAGGAGAGATCTATTTCTCTTTCAACTGAATCGGTAGAGAGAGAGCAGTTGGTTTAGATAGCTGTTTACTCCCACCCCTTCGGGAAGAGGTTGCGTATTTTATGCGTATGCATGTATAATATGAAGAAAAGATAAAACTCCAAAGAGATTTTTTAAACTCAATTTCATTTGCCAATGTTTTTTTTATTAATTATTTTATTTATTTATTTTTTTTTTTTTATTAATGATTTTTGTGAAAGTTGTTATTGAGAAGAGGGGAATGACAGAAAAAATGAAAACTTTGCCTGCCACATCACGACAGAAATACGACTAGCTGATTCTGCCGACAAAATGGACGCACCATTGGAATCAAGAAGGACGCACTGTGGGGATTGAAGAAAACCCCAGCTATGCTATTTTACTATCATTGTTATTTGACCGATTATGATTCATAGCCAATTAATAAGAAATATTTACCAGAATGCAAAGTCAAATCCGTTGGTCGATTTGGACTACAATGTTGCTGCTGCGGTTGGGATTGTTGCAATGGTTGCGACTGCAGCTGTTCCATACAATTTTCAGCAGAATGTGGACTGCTTTGTGCTGAATTGGGAGCACTCCGATGACGAGGCGAACGTCCAAGGCGGCCACAATCAGGGGAGGCAACTGTTTCGGGTCCAATCAAAGCGTATTCACTCGATGAGCTACAAGTTGCACTTGCAGAGCGTGCCTAAAGTAAAACAAGAAAAAAATGTCAGTACGTCATTGTTGATTGCAAATTTTATAGTAAAAAAAAAGAGCTTATCAATATTAACATTTGAGTTTATCGATATTGTTAGATCCAGATGATATGAAAAAGTCTACCTAAACAGTGACAGGTCCCTTGGCACCCCTGTTGATTAAAAATAGTTTCATCCAGGAGCACCTACATCTCAGCTCTAAATTTCTGGCAGTTCAAGGCACGACACTCAACTGCCTTGAACACCCCGAGATCTACATTTTCCAGCTCTCTCTATCCTTCTTCCCAACCCTATCAACTACTCAAACTGTCTAACCCATTCAATTCTGAGTATGACAGAAAATTATAGAGAAGAATGGTAGAATCTCAAAGAAGTAGCGCATATGTTGGACAACAATGGCCTCCTAAGTAGACCAAGTATTGAATTTAACAGAATATTGGAACCATTAATTATAAATAGCAGATTAAAACCTTAAAAGTAAATATATATAATAATAAGTAGTAACACTACATATCTAAAAACAAGAATAGGTTTAAAGCTCCTAAAATTCATACAGGAATTATCCACATGGACCCATGAAGCCACAAATCCAGTGCTAAGTAATAATCACTTCTAAGTGACAGTCTTCTTGAGGTTGAAGGTTCAATCCTCAGTACAGGCGATACTAATAAAATAATGAAGAATAGTTGATGAGTGAAAAAGAGAGAGGAGATATAGCTAGCAGAAAGATGCTAATTTGGAATTTTATCTTGATTTTTTAGAATATTTAACTTGCTTAGAAACTCACTTTTTCCTGATTCAAACAATCTAACCCAAGTTCAATGGATGACCCAACAGGTCACGTATATATATCTAAATTAATAAATGCATAATTTTTCATTTATTGCAACTATATTACCATCAAAACAGGTTACTCTAATTTAAATCAATAATACATAATACTCTTTTGAAATACCATATATTTAGTAACAAGCAAAATACCAAATACAAGTATTTGTTTACCTCATTTGCATAACTATTTTTAAATTCATGCTTGGCGCTATTCAGTTGTAATTTAATCGCCCTATTATTATTATTTATTAAAACTGTGTTCTGCGGCTACGGTAGTCAAATGACATCCCGTAGCTGCAATCAGTCCTCCATGCTAGTCCCAGGCCATCTGACCTTGTCATGCGTAAGTTGTCGTAGGCAATTAAGTTGTTTTGCTGTAATTGCCCTATTTTCCTATATATATATATGGAATAGTTTACTTGATATTAACAGTAATTAATTTAAGTGATTTAATAAAAAGACACGGATAAATTAGAAAAACTTTCCTTAAATTAAACTAACATCGTTCACCACGAGGCATAAGCGAGAAGAGAAAAGGGAGGGAGAGGGTAGCTTACTTGCTTGCCTGCTTGCTCTCTTTCTGTTTATATGAATAAATGCAAAAGTTTTAGTCTCGTATCTACAAGAAACTTATGAATGAAATGTTTATTATTCAAAATTTTTGTTTCAAGTAGCAAACTCTTTGAAGTGATAGTGAACTTTGCAGGGAAACTGCCAAAAATACTAAATGTAACCAATTCTTCAGTCAATGTTTTGCTAGTGTAACACAATATAACATCGACTAAAGAAGCAGTTACATTTGGTACCTGCGGGTTGAGTTTCCACTGTTTCTGTGAAACTGAAGGTATTAATGGAAGATCACATTATAGAAAACCAACGAATAAAAATGACCTTATAGATTTCTACTCCCACCACAACAGAATAGAATCCTACTAACTCCAGCTCTACCTATTTACGACAATAATTCAAACTTCTTGACCTAAAAATAGTGACATCAACTTCTAAAACAATTAAAGATTCATCCCCCTCCTTCACTAAGGACACTTCTTTCAAAGACGACATCTATAAAATAAAATATGCCTCATGTTTGATGTTTAACACAGGAACACTTTTACCCACAATTTTGACTTAACAAACTGCACCTCCTCAAGACTGACGCCTCTTTCCGATGTTGCAAATGCATCGATAGCGCTCTCATCACCATCTAACGTAACCCTTAGGCTTAGCTATTACTCCTTAACCAAAAATCTGGCAAAGATTGCATTCAAACAATGCATTATAATGCCACTGCATTATCAACCCCGACCCTGGCTAAGTACTATTTTTTATTGCTATTTATTCATGTTTCCACTTTCTTTTCTTCCTTTTTTCAATTAACGTCTTTTTCACATGCCCTGCTATTTTAAAATAGTGCCAAAAACATTGCGTTCGCGTCTTTACTGTTTTGCCTTTTTTCCCTCTCAATAATTTCAAATCTTCACTTCTGAAGACGTTCGCTGATTCAAATGAAACTGGTCAAATCTCCCATTTATTTCTTTGTGTTTTTAATTGTCTCACGACTTTTCTCTTTTTGATATATTGTGTATTTTATCCTGATTATATATATATAGTACTTTAACCTGGATCAGAGTTTGTTATGCAGTGGCGAGGTATATTGCATTGTTTAAGTGTGATTTTTGTCAGAGGTTTACGTTAGATGGTGACAAGAGATGGATTACAGCACATTTTGATGCATTTGTGGCATATTCAGTTTTAAGGAGGGTGCAGCTTGTAAAATCAAAATTGTGGGTAAAAATGTTCCTGTGTATGACTAGTGGGATTGTTGTATTTGAGGTCCTGTCTATGCTTATAAATACAGGATTTCATGTTTCTGGTCGTATCGCAGATATAAAACATCGGACATAAGGTACATTTTATTTTGTAAATGTCGGCTAGAGAAGAAGTGTCCTTAGTGGGTAGGCGGGGACGGGGTTTGGTGTTGAGTAAATCCTTAATTGTTTTAAAAGTTGATGTCACTATTTTTAAGTCAGATTTGAATTGTTTTCGTAAGGAAATACAGGGTGGGCCAAAATAAGGGTCCTATTTTTAAAAATTCATAACTTTTTTATTTATTTATTTATTTATTTTTTTTTTTAGAATAAGTAAAGAACCCCTTCCGAAGCAAGCATGAGCCGTATTAGCCCTAAGGAACGTACCCTCATTTAGAAAACATTATTTTTGCTTAAAAAACTCAAAACAGTGTAAAAAACAATACTTTAGTTTTTGTAAGTTTTAAGAAGTGTTTTTCGGCTAAAATTTGTTTTGTTTATTTCAAAAAATCTCGGAAGGGTCAGTCTACACACACATAAAGTTTGGTGAGTTTAACTTTTATTTTGTGGAAGTTATTCAAATTCAAGTTATTCAAATTTAAAGATAGGACCCTTATTTTGGCCCACCCTGTAGATACGGGATTATTAGGGAGAACTATGTAAGATTTATTTTTGTCAATCTTGTTAGCGTTGTTTTGAGGGGACATTTTTGTACATTAGTTTCTGTTGTGGATATTAAAGGATTTGCGTTTAGCGTTATGAATAGAAAATCGAGGATATTTTAAAGCTTTGTAAGTCTTCTTGATATAGGTTTCTTCATTGCGGGGCTGTAAATTTTAAGAGCTCTGAGGAACGAGCCTATGATCATCTTGGATTTTATTTTGTTGTTGTGGTTGGAGTAGAAATGTATAAGATCATTTTTACTCGTTGGTTTTCTAAGGACTGAGAAGCTTAGGCCGTTGTGTTGTGCAGAGTGATATTAAGGAAGTTGAGGATGTGATTACTTTCTAGTTCAGAGATGAAAGAAATGGTGTTTAATTCTATTTAGTTTGTCGATTATGTCGGAGATTAATGTGATGTGGGTAGATAAGGAGTGTGTTATCAGCATATCTAAAATACTTGGAGGTTGGGGGTAGGATGGATATTATATATATATATATATATATATATATATATATATATGAAGAAGAATGAAAAGGAATTAGAGAAGCAAAAGCCAAATCAAATTTCAATTCAATTGCTCAGAGCAAGGTAAATTCCGCAAAAAGGCAATTTATTCAAGTTAAATTTTCCTTAAGCCAGGCTTTTCAAAGATCAAAATCTTATCATCAGAGGAAGTCGCTGGGATAGATAAGTTGGCAGAGGCCAAGATTTAAAATTTGAAAAAGTAAAATAAAAGTTGTAGGGAAAGAAACACAGGGCAAAACTCTGCCCGAATGCAAGCAAATGTCCGATTGCTAAAAAGTCCGGTGTCGAAAAGTCCAGCGGAGAAAATGAAATGTAGATAGGTAGGTCGTTAAAAGGCACGAGAGGTGTTGAGAGAGGATTCGAAGTTAAATTCCAAAGACTACAACTTCAGGTGCGGCGAAGATAGAATGAATCCAAAGGGTAAAAAGTCCAATATATTTTGCCTCATTGTTTATAAGTACGGTCATCTGTTTAAACAACTAAACCCCAAACCCTGTTCATATCCCCCCCCCCCAACACATTCTGGTATTTTAACTCTCCCTCCTAGCACTCGTTAACTTGCCCCCACACCATTCTATCCCTTTTCTAGTTGAACCCTAATTCGCGCTAACATCCAATTTCAACTTCAAGCGACTCACCCCCCACACTCACACTCTTAGTTTTAACCGCACTTATTCACCGCACCCGTTCCCTTTCTCCTCCTTCGCACCCGTTCCTCTCTCCTCCTCCACACCCTTTACTCCTTCCCTTCCTGCCTACTGGTCGTATATGAGTTTCTGCCTTTCTTCATTACAAGTCGGTTTTCTCAACGGGCAAGCTTTTAAATATTTTCCGCTGTCTTTTTTCCCATTTTAAAACACATTCCATGATATCTTAGCCCAGGAAGTCTTTTTAATGGCGAATATTTTCCACCTCACGTTTTACTGAGCCGTACCTGCATTCACGAACGTACCCCTTTTTGGACTTTTTACCCTTTGGATTCATTCTATCTTCGCCGCACCTAAAGTTGTGGTCTTTGGAATTTAACTTCGAATCCACTCTCAACATCTCTCGTGCCTTTTAACGACCTACCTATCTACATTTCATTTTCTCCGCTGGACTTTTCGACACCAGACTTTTTAGCAATCGAACATTTGCTTGCATTCGGGCAGAGTTTTGCCCTATGTTTCTTTCCCTACAACTTTTATTTTACTTTTTCAAATTTTAAATCTTGGCCTCTGCCAACTTATCTATCCCAGCGACTTCCTCTGATGATAAGATTTTGATCTTTGAAAAGCCTGGCTTAAGGAAAATTTAACTTGAATAAATTGCCTTTTTGCGGAATTTACCTTGCTCTGAGCAATTGAATTGAAATTTGATTTGGCTTTTGCTTCTCTAATTCCTTTATATTCTTCTTCATATCTACCTGCTCTATCCTGGATATTGAGCTGTATACTTTTCACAATAGGTTTTACCTTTCCTAAAAGTTCGCTTTTAGTACACCACTATATATATATATATATATACACATACATACATGCATACATACATACACGCAATATTTTTTATTAAAAGTTGCAATAACATTGCTTAAAATAAGAGATGCCCAAGTCAACATAAATAAAACCAATTCTTACTGGGCCTTGAATTTTAGCTCTCTTTTCATTATCCCGTAGCCACTGAAGGTAAGATTCTCGCGCCACTTGTTCTTCGATCGTCTCTTGCGTCAATTCCCAGTCAGTTTCCCGCAATTTATCCTCAAGCATAGCCTGTAGAAAAATAGAGAAATACATTTGTAAATATTCAACCAGAAAACATCACAGCAAATCCAGACATACAGTTTATCAAAAAATTGTCTTTGTCAACCAGAATAAGATGCATTAGTTTTAATATTAATTAAATTGTCATCATTTTGTGTGTGTATTTCTCGCCTCTCTGTGACTTATACATTTTTGTATTTACTATTAAGCAAATATTTATTGAATGCATTTTGGTTTCTTTGGAAAAAATTCAACTATCTTAATCTTTTGTTAATAGTTGAAAAAAAATGAATTACTTCATGACCCTTCAGCTATCAAATCATTTTTGACTTCAAAGTTATTAGCAAATCCTCATGTAATTAAAAGATTGGAAATTTTGGAAGCTTTTTACATCCAATAATTTTATAAATAAACATTAAAACAACATTAGCTTAACAAAATTAGTTATAGTTTTAAAGCAATGTGACAGGGACGGGAGCTGCCATTTTTTTAAATACTGAATAAATAAATTCAGTATTCGGAAATTCTAATTAGTATTTCTCTCCATCATTTTTGATAGAATGGGTACTTTAGCATCTATTATTATTATAAATTATAATTATTATTAACTATAATTATTATTAAATTATAATTATTATTAAATTATAATTATTATTAAATTATAATTATTATTAAATTATAATTATTATTAAATTATAATTATTATTAAATTATAATTATTATTAATTATCATCATCATTATGCTAAAGCAGAGTTAATCAACGTTTGTTTCTCCAAGGCTTTTAAAAATCTGAATCACACAAAATATGTGCTAAAATATTGTTTAGTTTTCAGATTGAGTTATGTTTGAAAAAAGTTACTTCTAATCATTAATGCCAAGTGAGCACCAATCTCTCGTTTTATACAGTGTTTATCACTCGCACTTCTGTTACTCTCAGTCAAAGGTAATAAAACTAACTATAAAACTAAAGATTGAAATATTTCGTTATAAACAAAAAGAAATATCATCACAAGTAGTAGTGCTATTTAATCCAAAGCTGTACAGAGAGATAGTGAGTAAAAAGATCTAATTTTGAATTTGGATTCATTTTTTAAATTATTAACATTATCTTTACAAACCTATCCTTTTCTGATTCAAACAATTAATGTAAGCTTAATAGGTGATCTAACAAGACACATTTTTTGCAGTATATAAGAAAAGGATATCTATATAGATATAAAAGTCAATGGTTGTGCGTTATAGAAATTGATATATTAACAGTTAGATCTTATTTATAAAGAGATTTTGTCTGATCGTCGTCCGTCCATCCGTCACAATTTTTTTTAAATTGTAATAATTATATTGCAGAATTTGTCTCATTTCAAAATATCAGAGATCTTAACTACTTTTAGAAAAGGCGAATATTGCATTAATAGTAAATAATAAATTCCCAACGATGCTATGAGCGGAAACCGAAACCTTGAAATCTTCAGTCTGAGGTTCTACCAACTGACCTATTTGGACGTTCTTATGAATAGAGCTTTAAACATTACCATCACAAAATAATTATAGCTTTGGCGTGACGTCATAGATTTATAATTTACATCATGTTTCAAAACATGAATTCAAATATAAGTGATAATAAAGTGAATCGGTAAACATTATCAATAACGTTAGAAATTATTTTAATAGTCCAAAACAATTTTGCTTTTTTTTTTATGGAAATCGCTCCAGACAATGCATGAAGCCACTTGATATAAGGAGTGATCAAAGACAGGAGATGCCTATTGGCCTTAGTCTTGAAAATACCAAGGTTATAGGTAGTAGGAAAATAGTCAGTAGGAAGAGAGTTCCACAAGCCCGCGGTTCTTGGAAAGAAGCTACTTGAATAGAAGGTTGTATTACAATGAGGTATCAAAACAACGAATTGATGAAGACCACTAGACCAACGAGTCAAACGAACTGGAACAAAAGAAGCAGGGGATAGATCACATAATTCTGAAGAACACATGCCATAATAGTATTTATAGAAGAGACTGAGACTAGCGACATTACGTCTGTGAGAGAGAGAAGGTGTAGAGAAGAAGAAAGAGTAGGGCCAATCAAATTACAGATACGTTTCTGAACCTTATCAAGAACCCTCAAATAGGACAGAGATTCACCAGCCCAAATATGACAACAGTACTCCATACATGGTCTGATTGTAGATTTGTAGAGATATGTAATGGCCTCAGGTGTGAGAAAGTGTTTGGAGCGAAAGAGAGAACCGACTTTACGAGAAGCAGAAAGAGCAATGAATCTAATGTATGAACTCCAAGAAAGATTTGATGAGAGAGAAAGACCAAGAAGTTTCAGAGTCGATTTCTCCTCAAGAGCAGAGCCATCCATGAGAATCTCAGGAAGAAAAGGGACACACCTACGATTGAAAGACACAAGCTGAATCTTAACAGGATTAAACAAAACAAGCCATTTCGAACTCCAATCCACAACTGAACCAGGTCAACTTCTAGATCAGCTGCATATTTCGACTGATCCGAGGGAGATGGGCGAGAAGCAACACCAGAATAGAGAGTGGTATCATTAACTAGGTATTGGTGTTAAAAACAATGTAATACTTAAAGTGACCTTTTGCTTATGCATGATAGCAATCCCTCCACAGCAGCTTGAATTTGGGGCCGTAGGGCCCATTAATTCTAGTTCAAATAAGTTTCAATAAGGGTTTAAATTTTTCACAGAATCTAAGATACCATCTGAATTTTTCTTATTAGAACGTAAAAACGAAATCCATTTTTGAAAATTGTATTAAAGAATGAAGAAAAACTAACAAAATTAACATCACTCAATAAGTCCCAGACCTGACATATAGATGGCACCACTAATAAGAAATCCATGATTTTTTTTTATAAAATACTAACCTTCAAATGACATTATTAGCTTACAAATTACATTTATTTAAGTGAAGCTACTGTTGTAAATTTTAAAAACAATCGAAAAAAATCTGAATTTCATGTGTTGATAAAGCAATGCTTTCGGATGGGAAAAATACTTTTCAAGCAAAGTGATGGCTTGATGAGTGTTATTTGGACTTTGCTCCATCGGAAACAATGGTTAATAGGTAGTATGCTGCCTTTAAATGCAGACACAAAAAGTCGCCCAAATTCAATAGTTGTCCCGAAAAACATAAAAAAGTCTAAATTTATTTTAGCCAATCGTAAATTGAAGTTGAAAGAGCTAGTAGAGAAGTTGAAGATATCAGAAGATATTCAGAAGATATCAGAAGATATTCAGCATTTTGTATCAACATTTGTCGATGCCAAATTGAAAGTGGGTGCCACGTTTGCTCACAGTCAAATATAATATAATGCGATTCAGAACGTTGCTTGCAACTGTTTGGATAATCACAGATTTCAAGGTAGTTCTACTAAAATAGTCATATTTTTAAAACCAAAGCACTTTAAGTCCCCAAAATACCACCATTTTGTTCGTAAATGAATATCCTTTCACATGCATTAATAAATAATAATCTACATTATATATTTTGAGAGTTTTCAGAAAATAAAGTCATAAAAATGTTAACGCCATTTTCGGCCATTTACGTCACGTTTCAATTATTGTCGGGGTACAAAATTAATTGATCCATTATTTTTTTTGTAATCTTAAATAAACCTTCAACATGACGTGTATCAAACATTTTTTTAAAACTATTTTTCGTACCCCAACTAATAAATAAATCAATCTTTTATCTTTTTTTATGCATTAAAATTATAATTGTATGTTTTGTCTTTCGGTAGTAGTAATTTTAAATTACCTTATCCGTAAAAATATTGTCCCCTTTTGAGCGAAAGTCAACAATGGCTGCTAGTATTGTTGATATAACAATCAATCAGCAGCAGCTTTGTAAAATTCATTAAGAACTTCGTTTGCAAAAAAAAAAAAAAAAAGACATACTTTTTGTGCTTAAAAAAGTTAATGCTGTTATTGCTGATATAACAATCAATCAGCAGCAGCAGCTAGCTATAAACTAACTTTGTAAAATTCGTTTACGAACTATTGAAAAAAAAAAAAAGACATATTTTTTGTGCTTAAAAAAGTTAATGCCATTTGTGGATCTTTTATAAAAAATACTTCAAGAAATACTGGTTTTTACTCAACTTTCAAACTTCTAGTAGTAATCACTTTCTAGTCGCCAATTAAAAAGAATAAAATAAAATTCTACTTTTTTAGGCGATTACGTGTGAACACCCTAAAAGTCTTGGCGGAAAAAAGACAACAAAAAATAATTTAGAATTTAGAGTGGGGGATCAGTTTCGCATATAAATTTAACGTAAAATGATCCATTTCCTGGCCATTCTTGCCTTTTAGTGCAATTTAAACTATATTTTTTCAAGCTGAAAACTTGATATAAAATAAATAATTACTCTACCACTAACTCTAGGTTCGAGTGACAAGCCCACCTCCTAAAAATGCCTTCTCTTGGACGTGTCGTACCATTAACCTTAAATCTGAGTGACAAATCACCCCCTAAAAAACTCCCTTAACTCTAACACTAAGTCTGAATGGAAACCTCCATCCAAAACAAAAACCCTTCCTTAACCTTATCACTAACCCTAAGTCCGAGTGGTAAGTCCCCAATCCTATAAAAAGCCGATTAAAACCACATAATCGTCTATAAAAAAAAAAAGAAAAAAAAAGCAAATGCCCATAAAGAAAAACGCACAGGATTTATTTCCCATAGAAAAAAATTGATTAACTGCCCCAAAACGCTAGGATGGCAAGGAAATGTTGAATTATTTTACATTAAAATTATGTGTAAAATAATTGTTTTTGTTTCTTTCTGCCAAGTTTTTCAGGGTGTTAACATGTCTAAAAAAAAAAAAAAATGTAGAATCTCATATTTTGGGGAGGCAAGATGGTGATTTAGTGGGAGGTGTTAATCTACAATAATGCCAAAGAAATCTTGCAAACAGTCCTAGTATTAGATTTCAGTTTCTTGTACATAAAATGTATTACAATTCAACTTTGATTTTTCTAACTTCTTTTTTTAATGGATACATGGTATTTTTAAGGTATTGCAGCATATTTATGTGCATTTACTGCAGATTACTTGAAAACTATTAATTTCTGGAGATTTTCAGTGGCACATTCTGATTCCTTGTACAAAAATACATTTATATGGTAAATTTCATTGCTTAATCCTGTATTTTAACAAAGATATAACATTTTTACTGAAAAATTAGTGTAAAAAATGTGACAAAACGTATATGGTCTTAAAGAGAGGAAAATATCCAATCGTGCGAGGCACAAAAATAGTCATAACTTCCTTATTTTTAGTCATTTTAAAAAATTAAAAAAAGATTATTTCTTAGATCATCAAGCTCTTTCTATATATGCCATTATTGAGATATTTGAAGCAATTAAAATTTTTTCATGTGTATTGCTATTTTTAACATGTGTTAAAATAGCAATACACATGAAAAGGAGTTTTTGCATCAATATGTGACAATGGATGAAACATAGATCCACCACTTTACTCTGGGGTCAAATCGACAGTCAGTTGAGTGGACAGCAGAAGATGAAAGCCGTTCAAAGTGATCACAGATGTGAACATCAGCAGGCAAGGTTTTGGCCTCTGTTTGGCATGCGTAAGGTATTTTGTTCATTGATTACATTGAGAAAGGAGAAAGCATAAATAGCGAATATTATTTATTTATTTTAACATAGTTCACCCCAAACAAGGCAGGCCGCCACTGTAGACGTAAGGGGCTACTGAGAAGAAAGAAATGGGGAGAAGGTAGGGGGCGGTAAACTTAGATTGGGATCAGCACAGCGAGGTGTCTGTTTACATTAGTTTTAAATTTCTGCATGTCTGTACTGTTGGGGAAACAGGGGGCAGGGAGGGAATTCCAGAGGCCAGCAGTACGAGGAAAGAAGCTATTTGAGTAGAAGGCTCTCCGACATCTGGGGACCTCCACAGTGAATGAATGAGATTGTGTTGATTATCGAGTTAGTCTAGTGAATTTACGTCGAGGGGGCACCAGAGTAGCCAATTCATCGGAGCATAATCCATTGAAGTACTTGTAAAACAAGCACAAGGATGCTACATTGCGGCGATGGGACAGAGGCTGGAGCTTGGTTGACAGTGAGGGACCTATTAGGTTGGCGATTCTTTTTTGGACCTTGTCAAGGAGGGAGAGACTAGTAGATGATGCACCAGCCCAGATGTGACAACAATACTCCATGCATGGGCGGATGGTGGCTTTGTAGAGATACAGGATAATGTCAGGTGTGAGGAGTTTACTAGCACGGTAGAGGGAGCCAACCTTCTTTGCGGCAGCCTTGGCAATGTCTTCAATGTATTTGTTCCAATTCATGTTACCTGTGAAGGTTAGGCCGAGGAGTTTGAATGATGAACTCTCAGGTAGGGTGTTATTTGCCATGACAATCGGTGGTTGAAAAGGTTCCTTGTAGTTATTGAAGGAAAGGAGTTTTGTCTTTGCGGCATTAAAAGTTACCAACCATTTATGACCCCAATCCACTACAGCCTGGAGGTCATTTTCTAAAGATTCAGCCATTGCATCGGATAAGATTGCGTCGGTTTTGCCAACATGGCGAGAGTAAAGGGTGGTGTCATCAGCAAATAAACCAATCTCAGACTCTATGCCATCAGGGAGATTGTTTATATAGATCAGGAACAACAAGGGTCCAAGGATAGATCCCTGGGGTACACCAGCATTTATGTCATGTTGCTTAGATGAACGGCCATCAAGGACAACCTGGATCTTTCTTTTGTCTAAGAAGGATCTAATTATATTAAGTAATTGCCCAGTAATACCGTATGATCGTATTTTCAGGAGGAGCCCTTTATGCCATACCTTGTCAAAGGCCTTGGATATATCAAGCGCTACTGCCCTAGCTTCACCTGCCTTGTCGAGTGTATGATACATGCGTTCAGAGATGACCGTTAGGATGTCTGCAGTAGATCGTGATTGTCTAAATCCATACTGGCGGTCAGAAAGAAGTTTAGCATTAACTAAGTGTCGTACTATCGCTAGATTGATTAAGGATTCAAAGATTTTAGCAAAGATCGGAAGCAGACTGATTGGGCGATAGTTCTGGGGATCGGTTCTATTTCCAGAATTCTTGTAGACTGGTACCACAGAGGCAATTTTCCAGCTATCGGGGAAGCAAGATTCAGCTAGACACTTATTGTAGAGCTTGGAGAGGACAGGGGCCAGTTCAGCAGAGCATTTCTTTATTACTATTGTGGGTATAAGATCGGGCCCACAAGCTTTGGAGGTGTTAAGGTTTTTTATGATGTCTCTAACCTGGGATGGGGTGATGGCCAGGTTATCAAGTGTGGCTTCGGTCAGCAAAGGGAATTTGGGGAGGGGGTGGTTATCTGAGTCCAAAGTAGAGTTAGAAGCGAAGCGCTGAGCAAGTAGTTCAGCCTTATCAGTGGCCGTGCAAGCGACATCATTGTGGTTTGATAGTGGGGGAATCGTTGATTGACCATTATTCACTACACTATTGTAGAATTTCCAGAAATCACGAGTACCTAATTTCTGTGACTGGATGCGTTTTTCTGTTAACTCATTAAACCTTCTCTTTGCTTCACCTATCACGGCCTTGCAATTATTTCTTGACTCTATAAATTTATTTCTATTAGTAGCTGACTTATGTCGGCCGAATTTACGGAATGCTTGTTGCCTCTCAGAAATGGCAGCTGCACATTCCGGGGTGAACCATTGAGGAGAGTGAGGCTTGCTAAAGAATTTTCGCATGGGGACATAGGCTTCAATGCCTGCTTTGACCCATTCAGTTAATTCGTTTGCACACTGATTGGCAGGGAGTGAGAAGGTTTCCCTCCATGGGGCGTCACTGATGTGATCTTTGATTGACTCAAAATCAGCCTGCTCGTAGTATCTTATTGTTTTGAGCAACGGTTCATCAGCTTTTGGACGACTTCTTAGGGTGATATGTATCATTAGCACAATGTGATCAGCATTCCCGAGTGGGCTATGAGCTTTCGTCACACAAGCCTCGGGTATTGAGGTCAAGAAAAGGTCTAGAAGTGAGGCTTGTTGGTCTATTCGATCGGGGATGCGGGTCGTTAAATCGACAGTCTGAGAGAGGAAGTGAGCTAAGGAGAAATTATACGTAGAGTTGCCGGCTGCATCAGTAAGGCTGGAGAATCCCAACCAGTCACGGTGGTGGGCATTAAAATCCCCAAATACATGTATGTGGGCATTCGAGTCAATTAAGAGTGCTCTATCTATGCTTACAGAGACAGAGTACAGTCCTGTAGCATCATTATTGGTATGTTTGAAGAAATCCGCAAAAAACGGCCACAAACGAAGAGAAAAATGCTTTTTCACCAAGACAATGCACTGTGTCACAAGTCGATTGGAAAACTACATGAATTGCACTTCAAATTGCTTCCGCACCCACCCTAGTCTTCAGATCTGCTCCCCAGTGACTACTGTTTACAGACCTCAAAAGAATTCTCCAGGGAAAGAGATTTAGCTCCAATGAAAAAAGGATATTGAAAACGGAGGTGTATTTTAAGGCCAAAGACAAAATGTTCTACAAAAGAGGCATATAATTGTTAGAGAAGCGTTGGAATCAGTGTATCACCCTAGAAATAGACTATGTTGATGAATAAAGTCGAATTTTGCCTAAAAGTTGTTTTATTCAGAACTTGAGTTATGTGTTAAACAAAAAATATGTTAGTGAAGAATGTATTTTTAAAAAGTTTTAAAGATTTTAATAATTATTTTTATTGGTATTTCAAGATTTAAAATAAAAACGAAATATTGAGTATTCATTGAAGCCATTTGCCGTTTTACAGTTGTGTAAAAAACGCAGCATCTGAAATAAACCGACTTCATTTTTTTATACGATTCTAATTTGATATTTTTTGTGCGAGAAAAAAAAACAATATTTCAAATTTTAGGGGAAAACAAACAGGTAGCTTTTTTTGTAAAAAAAGATTTTAAAATTTTCACCAAGAAGTCGATTCAGAATGTAACCTCAAAAAGTTGACAAAATAGCATAGAACAGATATAAAAAAAAACATTTTGTAAATTAATATTCATAAATTGACTTTAAATCTGAAGTGAGACCGACTCAACAAAGAATTTATTTTCACATTCTGTGCTGATAAAAAAAAACATTTTGTAAATTAATATTCATAAATTGACTTTAAATCTGAAGTGAGACCGACTCAACAAAGAATTTATTTTCACATTCTGTGCTGATAAAAAAAAACATTTTGTAAATTAATATTCATAAATTGACTTTAAATCTGAAGTGAGACCGACTCAACAAAGAATTTATTTTCACATTCTGTGCTGATAAAAAAAAAACATTTTGTAAATTAATATTCATAAATTGACTTTAAATCTGAAGTGAGACCGACTCAACAAAGAATTTATTTTCACATTCTGTGCTGATAAAAAAAAACATTTTGTAAATTAATATTCATAAATTGACTTTAAATCTGAAGTGAGACCGACTCAACAAAGAATTTATTTTCACATTCTGTGCTGATAAAAAAAAACATTTTGTAAATTAATATTCATAAATTGACTTTAAATCTGAAGTGAGACCGACTCAACAAAGAATTTATTTTCACATTCTGTGCTGATAAAAAAAAACATTTTGTAAATTAATATTCATAAATTGACTTTAAATCTGAAGTGAGACCGACTCAACAAAGAATTTATTTTCACATTCTGTGCTGAACTCTATATGTAATTCACATGTCACCAATTTTTTTAAAAACCTGACTGCATATTACAAATGGCAACAATACTGCGTTTGTGCCCTATATAGACTATAAATCGATAAAGTTAGTATTTAGGTTTAACATACTTGACACATGGGCAATGCCGGGTAATCTCTGCTAGTATAATTCATATATATATATAAAGAAAAGGAATGATATATATAACAAAATTTCCACAAAGGCCCACATACCTTTTCAATATGGAAATCTTCAGACTGATTTACAGCATCTCTCATCAGATTTTTTTCAGCCAACTAAAAAAAAGATATTTATTTATTAGAGAATGTCAGATATTTAAAGATTCATATATATCTACATATAGATTCAAATTTAAATCAATTAGTAAACAGTTTGAGTTTCTAAAAAGATCAATTATCAACTTGCAAACAATAGTAGCTTAATATTCAGTAAATATTTTTGACAATTTTCAAATTATGCTCCAAATAAAAAGCATATACAAACGCATTAAAGTTGTTTACAGCTGTTTCAAGACAATGTTTATTTTAAGTCATACAATGCAGCATAAATTTTTTTTTTCAAACATTGAATCTCATCAGAATGTAATTTTGTATGTACCGAGAAACCCCCCCCCCCCCCCCACAAAAATGTCCGAAAAAAGTTCAATTTACATCAAAGCAAAACAAAAATCACAAGAATAGATCAATTGTCAAATACTTTGGTGAGATGTTAAATTATTTCCACATCAAAGAGTATATTTTGTAACCCGGGGGTATCCAGGCAATTTGTAAAAAAATAAAAACAAAAACAAAAACGCCAGTCATTTAAAAGGGACGTCACTCTTCTACTTATCAAGGGAGATAAATAAGTTTTTTAAAAGGATTTATAGATAATATTTTCTTGTCATTCTATTTACAATTTCTAATATAAATAAATGTTATGGTTTGTTGTCTGTTTGTTCACAGATTACACCTTAGTGAGCATCTTCACTGCATTTATACACACTGTGGTTTCCATAGCAAAAGTAGCATCACTAAACTGTTTTGTAACTTTTCTGAAATTTTATCCAGTAAATTTCATTTAAATTTTTAAAAAAATTAATTAGATTTTTTTTGCACGTAGTTCAAATACGGTGTGATTTACACTTTTTCAGACTTATACATTTTGTAATAATAAACAAGGTGACAAAAATACTAAGGCAAACAAATACGGGTTATTTCACTTACATTGGACAAAATTCAAAATAATGCAGCAAATGTTTAATGTGTTATTTCATCCCTTTTCCATATTAATAAAATTGTCATTATTTTTCCGTGTGTCTCTGTTTCTTGCCTCTATGTGACTTACATTTTTATTTATTATTGGTTGAATTTATTAAAATCAAAAAATGCACTAGCGTAAAATATTAAACCAATTCTAAAAATTCTATTTAAAAAATTTAATTATAAAATTAAATCCACCAGAATGCATTTCGTTTGTTCGTAAACAAGCTAGTCATTTTAATATTTTGTTAATAGTAAAAAAAATTTACTTTGTGACTCTTTGAAATTTGAAAGCAACTTGGAAACATTTAAACTGTCGAATAGAAAGTCATTTAAACTGGCTTTAAAATCCTCATTTTATTAAAAAATTGAAAGTTCTGGAAGCTATTTACATCCAATCATTTTATAAATAAAGATTAAAACAACATTACCGTAAAATTAGTTACAGTTTTATAACAAGTTGATTCAATTAATAATTTAATGACCAAACAAATCTATAATGACGAAATTTAACTTTTAAAATCCTATTTAAAAAAAAAAAATAATAATTCGGTAAAACAAACAAAAAAAAAATTTGGTAAAACAAAAAAAAAAGTTGAAAAATAAAAAGACTCCTGGGCAATGCCGGGTAAGTACAGCTAGTTTTATATAACTTGCTCCAAAGTTAATTTTGTGGCCATAAGTTTACAGCCAGATAGCCAGCGCCGGGAAAGTAGAAAATAGTATGTGTGTGGGGGAGAGGGTAGTTTTTACAAATCATAAGAGGTGAGGGGTAGCATGTTTATGTGGTTATTTGTAAAATAAATTCTTGAACCAGGCTGTGATGGTCATCAGATTTAGCCTTTTGTAACCCCCCCCCCCATGTTTTTTTTATCATTAGATGACCAAGTCACTACCAAAAAAATGTTGTCTAAACAAAATAGTCCCTTAGCTCATAATGTTCCCAAAAAGATATTACATAGCTCATAATAGCAACATAATAATCTACGATTTTTAAGATATACTAGAAATAATTTAGATGTTAAAATGGTCAGAAAATTCAGCATATTGAGGATTATATGGACCCCTAAGGAATCGTCACTCGTACAGAAATACTAAGAATTCCTTCTGAGCAATGCTGTGTGTAGCTTGAGCCTAATATATTCATGTGCCAACATGGTAAAAATACTACTTTCTATTTAATTATATACTTATTCACATATATAAGTTTTATGTAAAATGCAAATATTACCATTATCTGTTAAATTTTGTTTATAAACAGAAAATTTATTATATTCTGTAAATTAAAGAATAAAATCGTAACTTTTATGTATGTGAAAGTTTTGTCGATTTTGAATTTCTTTCATGTGAGTTGCCGCAATGGGTACTTTTTACCTGTTCAATCACACTTTGTAGAATGTTACTTTGTCATTTGCATACACACAAATTTTGTAGATGTTTGTAAATGTTTCTACAAGTTTGTTGAATTGTTACTTTTTCTATGAAATATTTGTATCTGCACGTTTGCTTCATAGGAAAAGTAACGATTCTATTTGCATGTTTACCATTGATCGGCAGAAGTTGGAAGCTTTTGACAATGACTGCCTCCACAACCCATTTTGCATTTGCGGTGGGGTCGACTGATCCACCTGCTGTTCTCCACCAAAATCTCAATCTACGGTCACTGTCGCCTGTTCAATCAAACTTTGTTAAATGTTTCTTTGTCGTTTGCATACACTTAGAAATCATAGATGTTTTCTTTGTAAATGCCAGGAATGGCAACTTTAACAATTCAAACAATTGCTTTCAATATTTTATTTTTAGAATAGAATAAAAGAATGCTTTTAATTTGTGTCTTAGAAGCATTGCCCAGAAAGTTTGGTATGGGTTGTCCAGAAGAGATGTATATTTAAAAAAAAACTTTTTTTAATGGAAATCACTCCAGACAAGGCATGAAGCCACTTGATGTAAGGAGCTAACAAGAACGAAATATGATTATCGCAAAGACAGGAGATGCCTATTGGCCTTAGTCGTGAAACGACCAAGGCTATAGGTAGGAGGAAAACAGTCAGAAGGACGAGAGTTCCACAAGCCTACGGTTTTATGGAAAGAAGCTACTGGAATAGGAAGCTGTATTACAATGAGGTATCAAAGCAGAGAATTGATGGAGACCACTAGACCGAGTCAAACGAGCTGAAACAAAGGAAGCAGGGAATAGGAAGCTGTATTACAATGAGGTATCAAAGCAGCAAATTGATGGAGACCACTAGACCAATGAGTCAAATGAGGGAATAGATCACATAATTCTGAAAAACACATGCCATAATAGTATTTATAGAAAATACTGAGACTAGCAACATCATGTCTGTGAGAGAGAGGGTGCAGACAAGAAAGAGTGGGGCCCAATCAAATTACAGATACGTTTCTGCACCTTATCAAGAACCCTCAAA
Organism: Sepiola atlantica; assembly: GCA_963556195.1. Classification (NCBI taxonomy): domain Eukaryota; kingdom Metazoa; phylum Mollusca; class Cephalopoda; order Sepiida; family Sepiolidae; genus Sepiola; species Sepiola atlantica. The sequence goes on along the minus strand of OY744551.1, from coordinate 19,918,998 downwards.
TGGGACAGATTCACTAGCCCAAATATGACAACAGTACTCCATACATGGTTTGATAGTAGATTTGTAGAGATAGAGAATAGCCTCAGGTGTGAAAAAGTGTTTGGAGCGATAGAGAGAACCGACTTTACGAGAAGCAGAAAGAGCAATGGATCTAATGTATGAACTCCAAGAAAGATTTGATGAGAGAGAAAGACCAAGAAGTTTCAGAGTTGATTTCTCTTCAAGAGCAGAGCCATCCATGAGAATCTCAGGAAGAAAAGGGACATGCCTACGATTGAAAGACACGAGCTGAGTCTTAACAGGATTAAACAAAACAAGCCATTTCAAGCCCCAATCCACAACTGAACCCAGGTCAACTTCTAGATCAGCTGCATATTTCGACTGATCCGAGGGAGATGGGCGAGAAGCAACACCAGAATAGAGAGTGGTATCATCAGCATAGATGTTAATTTTCTGAATAATATTCTCTGGGAGATCATTTATATAGAGAAGAAACAGTCTTGGGCCTAGAATAGAGCCTTGAGGAACATTAGTATTGATTTGAAGAGACACCGTCCAAAGTTACTCACAAGCTTCGATCAGAAAGAAAAGAACCTCACCACCAATTCCATAACCCCAAAATTTTTGTAGGAACCCAGAATGCCACACTGTTGAACGCCTTCGAAATGTTAAGCGCAATGGCTCTACCCTTTCCTGAATTATCCATAAACCGACAGATCCGCTCAGTTACAACAGCCAAAAGATCAGCAGTTGAACGAAAACCACGAAAAGTCATACTGAACATCACTAAAGAGGCCCAGACTATCCAAAAAATGTTGACCATCCTTTCAAAAACTTTAGTAATAACGGAGTGGAGACTAACCGGATGATACTTAGTTGGATCAGACCGATCACCAGCAGAGGACACCTTCCAACAAGAAGGGAAACAGGACTGAGACAAACAGAGATTGAATAATATAGAGAAGAAAGAAGAAAGTTCAGGAGCACAACGTTTGAGAACAACAACAGGAATCGAATCAGGACCGGGAGCCTTAGACAGGTTAAGATCAGAAAGAACCCTAGCAACCATCTTGAAAGTGATAATAACAGAATCAAGAGACTGATCAGTTTTCAAAAGAAAATCAGGAAGAACAGCATACGAACCATCAAGAGAAGAATTGTCAGCAAAAAGACGAGCAAAGAGATGAGCCTTTATCATTAGAAGATGAAATAACCTGAAGACCATTAAAAAGAGGAGTAGTAGGAGACTTGCTACTATTAATAAAACTATTGTAGATTCTCCAAAAATCATATCCATCTATCTCCCTCATATATATATATCCATCTATCTCCCTCAGATGGATATATATATATATATATATATATATATATATATATATATATATATATATCCATCTATCTCCCTCATATATATATATATATATATATATATATATACAGGGTGTTTCAAAAGTCTTGGGAACATAACGATTTTTAATAACTCAAAAACTATTAGGAGTTGAAAAATGAAATTGGTACCGTTGGAAAGGTTAAAGTTTCAAGTTTTGTGGGGAATCTTCAAAGTTGCTCAATATGATCACCATTCGTCACACGGCAGACATCTAGTCGATAGTCCATTTCCTGCCAAACGCGTTCCAGCATCTTGACGTCAATGGTTCCCACAACTGCCGTTACTCGAGCCTTTAGTTCGTCAATATCTCTTGGAAGGGGCGGCACATAGACTTGTTGCTTGACAAAGCCCCAAAGGAAAAAGTCACACGGGGTAAGATCTGGAGACCTAGGAGACCAGGGCATGAGAACGTCATCACCTCGCCCAGATCTCCCAATCCATCTACCAGGCAGCCTTGTGTTAAGAAACTGCCTTACTCTAAGACTCCAGTGGGGTGGTGCACCATCTTGTTGAAAAATGAAGTCATCAGATTCTGCTTGTTCCAACTGAGCCATTAACCAGTCTTCCAGCATGTTGAGATAGGTTTCACCAGTGATAGTTGCCTCTTCAAAGAAGAACGGTCCATAGACACCTTTCTTGGAAATTGCACAAAACACGTTCACTTTTGGTGAATCTCGCTCGTGCTCAAGAAGTTCATGAGGATTCTCAGTACCCCATATGCGAGTGTTATGCTTGTTAACTTTGCCATTCAGGTGGAAGGTCGCCTCATCACTAAAAACAAGCCGGTCATCAAAGCCATTATCTTCCAACTTCTCTTGCATTGCAATGCAAAAGTCACGGCGAAGTGGCTTATCAGTGTCCTTCAACTTTTGGACCAACTTGAGCTTGTAAGGTACCATTTGCAGTCGTTTCCTTAAGACACGCCAGACAGTTGCTGGAGCAAGCTGAAGTTCCCTGCTGGCTCTTCTCACTGATTTACGGGGGCTCCGCTGAAAGGATGTCTGAACTTGCTCAACTGCATCTTCTGAAGTTGAAGGGCGACCTGTTCGCTTACTTGGGCACAAACACCCATCTTTCACAAATTTAGCATGCCATCTGACAATGGATTTCCTTTCAGGGGCTTCTTTTTTAAATTTCCTGCGAAATGCACGCTGAACACATGTCCACGATTCAGTCTTTGCAAATTGGAGGACACAAAATGCCTTGTCTTGTTTAGAGAACGCCATTACTGCACCTGGAAAGATAACACGAAAATCATTAGTATGACCAAAAACTTGATTAAGCAAGCTTTAAAATGGCACCAGTTTCATTTTTCTACCTGGAATAGTTCATGAGATATACGCATTTGTAATGTTCCCAAGACTTTTGAAACACCCTGTATATCATATACATATACCATATTTATCATATATATATATATATATATTAGATATATATCATATATATCATATATATATCATATATATATATATATATATCATATATATATATATATATATCATATACATCTATCTCCCTCATATCTAATATATAAAGTAGAGACGATTTTTCCCCTGTACCTTCTCGGAGAATAGGAAAATAACCACATGCATCACAGGCTACTAAACTCACCTCTATATCACATTTATTCACTCGAGCGTGTTTTAGTAAATTTCTTATTACTTTTCCCTACCTAACACTAAATATTACATTTGGCCCGCCCTCCCCGACACACCAACTCCATATAGGTGGTAGCAAAACTTTTCTCCCTAACAATTATGTAC
>OY744551.1:19705845-19910845 GCA_963556195.1 Sepiola atlantica | reverse complement strand
AGATGCAGTCGGTGATGAGGTCCACAGCTGGGTGAGCTGGTACGGATGTATAGAGGGATACAACGTCGAGGCTGAACGCATATCTGTTGCGTTGTAGTTCCTGGGGTTGGGTTAGAGAATTGGACGTCGCTGACGCCGGTCAGTCTGGTGCATAAATAGTTTTCTTGAAAAAAATTTTTCTTTTTTCTTTATGCAATAAAATACAGTGTTTCTGAGTTTTTCTCTTTCAGCAAATTTTTTTACACTGAAAAAGTTTTCTTTTTTTAAAGAAAAGAGGGTTTTGTGTTTTACTTATTGTTCATTCCTAGTTCAGTCACCTAAATTATTTGAAGTGGAATGAGTCAAGAGAAAGGTTTTTTTTTCTTCTTTTTTGCAAATGTTCATATTTTTGGCTGTTGTACTTGCATGATATTCTTGTTCATCTTTTTTGCTGTATTTGAATAGGGGGGGGGCTGAGTTTCGTACTTTTTTTTTGTTTTGAAAAACTTTGAACTTCAGAAATGTTCTCATGTGTTTAACGATTCTTTTTTCGTTTGAAAGTTTGCATAGTTTAAAATTCGGGTCATTATTTTATAGGAGCTAATCTTCACAATAAGTTAGTGTTAATAACTTGAGGATATAAAGCTCCCCTAAGAAGAAAGAGCTATCGAAAGCCGACTCATACCTATTCTACTTAATTCCTTTCAACAAAAGGACAAATTTATAGGAGCTAATCTTCGCAGGGACTGTAAGACCAACTCTTATAATCCTGTAATACTGAAAGTATGCTGACGATTTAGGACTTGCCTGTGAAACAATGGACGGTCTACTTGTTAAAGACTCGGAAGAATGCTATGGAAAGTAAAGATCTGAGAGTAAATGTTACCGAGACCAAAGTCATGATCAGTATAGTGTTGGAAAGCTTCCAAAAAGAGGAAAGTTCCTCTACTCAGTTTGTGGAAACTGAGTCAAATGCAATTTAATTTTTTATGGTACTTGTACTGGTAGGTTGAGAGAAGATAAGCAATTTGTGTGCAAGAACTGAAAGACAATGGAGGGAGATGGATGAGAACTCAGATGTGGACAAAGTATATCTGAATGGCGAAGCTATTGAGAAGTTTTGTCACATTTGTGATACCATTAGAGCACAGGTAAGACTAGGTGCTAGTGTGAACGCAAGTGTTAGGAGTGGATGGAGTAAGTGGAAGTCCATGGAACTTCGGCCATTATTAACCAGCAAAGCGTTACCAGTGTTGACCAATGGAATATGGATGTGTAATGCGAGTTTTAAAGACAGACTTAGTTCTTATTACTTCAGAAGCAGATTGAATCTGGATAGTATAGGGAGATGCGTGCAGAACACTTCAATGGTATAGCCACGTTGAAAAAATGGATGAGATTTCTTGGCTCAGTCGATGGAAAACAGTTAAAGTAGCAAGTCCAATTAAAAAGAGAAGGCAAAGGAAAACATGGGAGGAAGTGATAAGAATGGACTTGAGAGAAAGAGGGATAAATAACTGGCCAGAGATAGGTTAGTTTGGAAATTAATTTCTTAAAGCTGTCCATAAATTACTCATTAAATTTATTGTTCGTTTTCAAAACTTAAATGTCTGACAATTTTCTAAAAATATTCACATTTACATAGATAAAATTTTGAACAACAAAATGTCAGTATTTTTCTCAAATATTTTTTTTAATAAATATTTCTCATTTTTCTTTTGAAAATGTGAAAGAAATGAGGAATTTTTTTTTTTTTTTTTTTTTTTTTTTTTAGAAAACTAACAAAAATTGGCTAGTCTAAAAAAGTGAAAAAAAATTCTAGGAAACTGCAGCAAACCATGGCGATTATTGCTGAAGTGGACATCGGAGGATAGAAAAATTATTGCTAAAGTGGACATCGGAGGATAGAAAAATTATGTTGATGTAGAAATTGGAAAGGGGGGGGGATAGAGAGGAAGATGAAAGAAATAAGTTTAACACATAATAAAACAAGGTTACAGAGTGTTTAGAATTTTGTAACATTTTTGAAAAAAGTGAATTTGGGGGGTAAAAAAACGGAATTTACCAAAAGTAAAAACAAAATTATGGAAAATTTGTATTGGAAATCGGTTCCCCAACAGTGAATGCATATATTTTGCCAGCAATATTTAATTTAATTTCAAAACAAGATAGAATAATTTTATTTTTATGAAAAAATAAAATAAATTGTAATTTGAAATGATTTGTTCATACTTACACCAGGTTGAAGACCAGGCAATCCAAGACCAACACCGATTGTAGCTTTGAAAGGATCCACAACCGAATTATAATGTACATTCCTGTGATAACTAATTCGAATTGGCTCATTGTCTGTTTTGTATGTACTATGGAAAGTATTAATTGGATCTGAAAAGATAAAAAAAAATTTAACAAAAAAAAACAAAAACAAATTTGTGATTATGATGTGAATTTGAGGAAAATTTATTATAGAATTATGTCAGAGATTGTGACCATTGATTTCAAAGGAAAGAGACAAAATGTTGGTCTGCTCATCTTAAATATGTATCAAATAAAAATGCACAAACTTGTCCTGACTACAAGGGGTCTCACATATATACAAATATGTACATCTGATGTTGTCTAACAAGAGAACTACATATAACTACACATGGCTACTTTTTGTGACAGTATTCACTTTGGATTGGTTGAACCAGCGCGTTCCAATGAATTTACCGTATTCTGAATGAAGAGCAATTAAGCACGAGAGTCCATTGCCAGCAGAGACGAATGACAACCCGTCTTGATTACACCAGCGAACATTATAGATATGTGGACCGATAAATATGTGGACCGATAATAAGTTTGCCGTACTATTTCTCTGTTCCAAGCAACGTTTTGAATTGACCATCGCTTCTTTCAGCTCTAAAGTGCAACTGGATTAATGGCTTTTCTGACGACAGCGAAGAGAGCGATGTAACCAGTAAAGACACCTTGCAAATAGAATTTGCTGAAGGGAGGAGATTCGGCATCACGTGCACACCATCGTGTTTGAAATGAACAGCTGTAAACAAACTCACACACCCTCGTCTAACAAGAGTACAGGCATGATACTATGGACCCCCCCCCCCCCCCCCCCCAAGCCCCTGGAGTATGTTGAGTTTGGAAATCATTCACAAATGGAAAAGTGATGAGGGAGTAAAATAAGTGGGCGACAATGGAGGGACCGTTAATCTATTTAACTCCCTAGACAGGATGGCGCACTGACAGTTTGGTTCTTAGTTTTTTGGGGTGGTCTGATAGCGATGAGCTAAGAAGAGCAGATGTGGCTAGTTCCAGTGGTTCCAGTGACCAGCTAAGAGCGATTGAGAGAGGGACCGGACATCTAGGAGTTCTCGTCAACGACACACCCATACACATACACCCATCAACAACAAGTAAAATACACAATGCACATATCTGTGTTTGTACTTTCTTTATGTCAGTCTGTGTTTCTTTTGGTTTTGTATACAACTTGTAGACCAGTGCACGTGCCCTCGGCGATTGCCAATAAGACAGATGACACGGCCAGAACAAGATGAAGGAGAAGAAAACCCACGGCGGCACAAACGTGAGTCGACGGAAACTGGCATGGTTTTACAGAGATTAATTCCATGCTGGTTGCATACACATCGGAAAAAGGGAGAAATATAAAAATAATTAAAAAAGCTTTATATAAAAAGACTATTCATTCCAAATGATATTCCAGTATATTATATACCTTTTACAGATATACCGAGAGAAAGAAAATAATAAAGAACAAAATAAGTATAGCATTACACATGAATAATGGAAAATAATTGACAGGGAGGGGGAGAAAAAGAAAAAAGGAAAGTAGAAACAAGAAAGAAGTTGATTTCTGGTGACCTTCCAGAAAGACGTAAAAAATACTTTTATTTAATATTTTAAATTGTTAATGTTATCTCAGTTTGTGAAAACATTTTTTCGTTTGTCTTGCCTATCTGAAGAAGGTATATAATATGCCGAAACGTTTTTTGAGCATATGACTATGTCAAAGTTTATTTAGGTTGCAAACCTTCATTTAGAATTGAAATTCAAACATTTGAATTTCAATTTATGCACCAATCAGAGGACAACCAAATCCCAGAAATAAAAAGGTGCTTTTTAAGCTGGTCACATGATCAACAGGTCGATAAAAAGAGCATCGATCGACAGACATAAATGATTGCGATCGTTTGATAGAACTCGTCATCACTTCGAACAGATACGCACAGCAGGAATTACATGTGCCAGCAACCTCAGAATGATTATCATTGCCTCATCAATCGCTATCGAATTAATGTCTAACACAGGTAACAACACAATTGGAGATCGACGAACATGTGCCAACAAGCTGTCTACACTGGCGACCAAGACAATCTGTCCCTAAACTAACATCTGAACTTACCAGTCTTCCTCATCATAGTAATGATGATAATGATGATACAAAATAATAGAAATTTAATGTATCTTAAAATGATAATCCCTAAACCGTTGCGTTATTCAAAATCATTAATAACCAAAAGCAAATTTATTTTTTAAAAACTTTACAAAAAATTAATTCTAAAAGAAAAGAAAAAGAAATCTGCCATGAGAATCAAATGTTTTAAAGACATAAAAATCAGTAAAAAAAACCCATATTGCACTCTGACCTGTGCTCCAGTGTTTAGAAATTGAAACTGGTATGTAATAGTGAGAAGGTAGGAAGAGTGACAAAACTGATTAAAAAGTAAAAGATTACAGTTACAAGAAGAGATTGGAAAAATTAGGATTAGCTACTTTACTCAACAGAATAATGATGAGAGGCAATGCAATTGAAACCATTAAAATAATTCATGGAATGTCGAATTAACATTTGTTTGTTTTTTGTTTTTTTTACATATATCTATTTTATCTGGAGATTGATTTTCAATACCAATTTTAAAAAATAGAGCAATCAGCATTCAGTTTAACGCCCATTTTACATGATGGCATGTGTTGGCCGGCTTTTAGAAATTGACTTCCAAACTAACCTATGCCTGAACAGATCTTTATTTATCCTTCTTATACTCAAATTCATAACTACCTCCCATGTTTTCTTTGGCTTTCCTCCTTCCAACGAACTCTGCTACCTCTTCTGTTCTACTAACCTAACAACTCTCACCCCTTCTTTCAACGTGACCATATCAACAAAGTCTCCTGTTCTGCACACATCAATTGGATTTATTTGCTAATAGGTAAGATTATTTACTATTAACATGACACATTTTAAGGTTGAATTCGGTGACTTCAAAAATAATGGTACACAAAAAAGGACATTATTAGGAACTATCAGATTAAATATTTAACAGAATTTAATGTTTTATGCAATGATTTATTTTTTGTTTGTTTGTAAGATTGATGTGAAAAGATTGTTAAAAAGGAAGAGCCGTCCGGGTTAGGGTAGGGTGGGTGGGGGATAATAATCAGACATTCAGCAGATTTCTCTTCTTGATATTTTAATGAAAAACAATGGGCAATATCTTAAAATAATTTTTTTTTCTTTCTTTTCCTCCCAAACAAGGATAGTCCACTGAAATGTAAGGGGCTACTCTGATAGGAGTCAGGTTTCAAAAGGGAAATATGGGGGGGGGGGGGGGCGGGGCAACCGGGATATGCCCAACTACACCCCATCCCGGGATGGGGTGTAGTTGGGTAGCAAGATGTTCACATTAAGGTATACTTACCTATGCTATACTGATAGACTTCAATGGGTCGATTATACAATTCACACAGAGCTTGCATTTCCACATGGTTACCATGACAACTGTCCATTCTTTTACGGTTTAAGTAAGTATTAAAATCTTCTGTCACATAATGTTTGAAATAATCAACATTTTTAGCCTGGAAATAAAAGAATTCACATCATAAATTATAAATAAAAAAAATTTTTTAAAAGAGAAAAACACTAAAACTTATCACGATATACAGGGTTGTGAGTGGGTAATGACAAAAGTTGAAATCATTGTTTTTTTTTTAAACTGAAAACTTAAAACCACAAAAAGTGTGTATGATTTCATTGGAGTGATGAGTAGTCAGACAAAAAACTTGGGTCGAACTTGGAAAATCATTTGTCAGAATAAAACTTAAAATTTGAAATTAAATCTTCTGACTAGAGTATCACTGGTTTCACCAACACTTCACAACAACTGAAGAAACAAAATTCAACAACAAATGATGATGTAAAGGATGATCACTATATCTTGTCATCCCTACCAAAAGAGGGTGGTCCAAAGTCTCGTCACCCCTACCAAAAGAGGGTGGTCCAAAGTCTCGTCACCCCTACCAAAAGAGGGTGGTCCAAAGTCTCGTCACCCCTACCAAAAGAGGGTGGTCCAAAGTCTCGTCACCCCTACCAAAAGAGGGTGGTCCAAAGTCTCGTCACCCCTACCAAAAGAGGGTGGTCCAAAGTCTCGTCACCCCTACCAAAAGAGGGTGGTCCAAAGTCTCGTCACCCCTACCAAAAGAGGGTGGTCCAAAGTCTCGTCACCACTACCAAAAGAGGGTGGTCCAAAGTCTCGTCACCACTACCAAAAGAGGGTGGTCCAAAGTCTCGTCACCCCAACCAAAAGAGGGTGGTCCAAAGTCTCGTCACCCCTACCAAAAGGAGGGTGGTCCAAAGTCTCGTCACCCCTACCAAAAGGAGGGTGGTCCAATGTCTCGTCACCACTACCAAAAGAGGGTGGTCCAAAGTCTCGTCACCCCTACCAAAAGAGGGTGGTCCAAAGTCTCGTCACCCCTACCAAAAGAGGGTGGTCCAAAGTCTCGTCACCCCTACCAAAAGAGGGTGGTCCAAAGTCTCGTCACCCCTACCAAAAGAGGGTGGTCCAAAGTCTCGTCACCCCTACCAAAAGAGGGTGGTCCAAAGTCTCGTCACCCCTACCAAAAGAGGGTGGTCCAAAGTCTCGTCATCCCTACCAAAAGAGGGTGGTACAAAGTCTCGTCACTCCTACCAAAATAGGGTGGTCCAAAGTCTCGTCACCCCTACCAAAAGAGGGTGGTCCAAAGTCTCGTCACCCCTACCAAAAGAGGGTGGTCCAAAGTCTCGTCACCCCTACCAAAAGAGGGTGGTCCAAAGTCTCGTCACCCCTACCAAAAGAGGGTGGTCCAAAGTCTCGTCACCACTACCAAAAGAGGGTGGTCCAAAGTCTCGTCACCCCTACCAAAAGAGGGTGGTCCAAAGTCTCGTCACCCCTACCAAAAGAGGGTGGTCCAAAGTCTCGTCACCCCTACCAAAAGAGGGTGGTCCAAAGTCTCGTCACCCCTACCAAAAGAGGGTGGTCCAAAGTCTCGTCACCCCTACCAAAAGAGGGTGGTCCAAAGTCTCGTCACCCCTACCAAAAGAGGGTGGTCCAAAGTCTCGTCACCCCTACCAAAAGAGGGTGGTCCAAAGTCTCGTCATCCCTACCAAAAGAGAATGGTACAAAGTCTCGTCATCCCTACCAAAAGAGAATGGTACAAAGTCTCGTCACCCCTACCAAAAGAGAATGGTACAAAGTCTCGTCATCCCTACCAAAAGAGAATGGTACAAAGTCTCGTCATCCCTACCAAAAGAGAATGGTACAAAGTCTCGTCACCCCTACCAAAAGAGAATGGTACAAAGTCTCGTCACCCCTACCAAAAGAGAATGGTACAAAGTCTCGTCACCCCTACCAAAAGAGAATGGTACAAAGTCTCGTCATCCCTACCAAAAGAGAATGGTACAAAGTCTCGTCACCCCTACCAAAAGAGAATGGTACAAAGTCTCGTCACCCCTACCAAAAGAGAATGGTACAAAGTCTCGTCACCCCTACCAAAAGAGAATGGTACAAAGTCTCGTCATCCCTACCAAAAGAGAATGGTACAAAGTCTCGTCACCCCTACCAAAAGAGAATGGTACAAAGTCTCGTCACCCCTACCAAAAGAGAATGGTACAAAGTCTCGTCATCCCTACCAAAAGAGAATGGTACAAAGTCTCGTCATCCCTACCAAAAGAGAATGGTACAAAGTCTCGTCATCCCTACCAAAAGAGAATGGTACAAAGTCTCGTCACCCCTACCAAAAGAGAATGGTACAAAGTCTCGTCATCCCTACCAAAAGAGAATGGTACAAAGTCTCGTCATCCCTACCAAAAGAGAATGGTACAAAGTCTCGTCACCCCTACCAAAAGAGAATGGTACAAAGTCTCGTCACCCCTACCAAAAGAGAATGGTACAAAGTCTCGTCACCCCTACCAAAAGAGAATGGTACAAAGTCTCGTCATCCCTACCAAAAGAGAATGGTACAAAGTCTCGTCATCCCTACCAAAAGAGAATGGTACAAAGTCTCGTCATCCCTACCAAAAGAGAATGGTACAAAGTCTCGTCATCCCTACCAAAAGAGAATGGTACAAAGTCTCGTCATCCCTACCAAAAGAGAATGGTACAAAGTCTCGTCATCCCTACCAAAAGAGAATGGTACAAAGTCTCGTCATCCCTACCAAAAGAGAATGGTACAAAGTCTCGTCATCCCTACCAAAAGAGAATGGTACAAAGTCTCGTCATCCCTACCAAAAGAGAATGGTACAAAGTCTCGTCATCCCTACCAAAAGAGAATGGTACAAAGTCTCGTCATCCCTACCAAAAGAGAATGGTACAAAGTCTCGTCATCCCTACCAAAAGAGAATGGTACAAAGTCTCGTCATCCCTACCAAAAGAGAATGGTACAAAGTCTCGTCATCCCTACCAAAAGAGAATGGTACAAAGTCTCGTCATCCCTACCAAAAGAGAATGGTACAAAGTCTCGTCATCCCTACCAAAAGAGAATGGTACAAAGTCTCGTCATCCCTACCAAAAGAGAATGGTACAAAGTCTCGTCACCCCTACCAAAAGAGAATGGTACAAAGTCTCGTCACCCCTACCAAAAGAGAATGGTACAAAGTCTCGTCACCCCTACCAAAAGAGAATGGTACAAAGTCTCGTCATCCCTACCAAAAGAGAATGGTACAAAGTCTCGTCATCCCTACCAAAAGAGAATGGTACAAAGTCTCGTCATCCCTACCAAAAGAGAATGGTACAAAGTCTCGTCATCCCTACCAAAAGAGAATGGTACAAAGTCTCGTCATCCCTACCAAAAGAGAATGGTACAAAGTCTCGTCATCCCTACCAAAAGAGAATGGTACAAAGTCTCGTCATCCCTACCAAAAGAGAATGGTACAAAGTCTCGTCATCCCTACCAAAAGAGAATGGTACAAAGTCTCGTCATCCCTACCAAAAGAGAATGGTACAAAGTCTCGTCATCCCTACCAAAAGAGAATGGTACAAAGTCTCGTCATCCCTACCAAAAGAGAATGGTACAAAGTCTCGTCATCCCTACCAAAAGAGAATGGTACAAAGTCTCGTCATCCCTACCAAAAGAGAATGGTACAAAGTCTCGTCATCCCTACCAAAAGAGAATGGTACAAAGTCTCGTCATCCCTACCAAAAGAGAATGGTACAAAGTCTCGTCATCCCTACCAAAAGAGAATGGTACAAAGTCTCGTCATCCCTACCAAAAGAGAATGGTACAAAGTCTCGTCATCCCTACCAAAAGAGAATGGTACAAAGTCTCGTCATCCCTACCAAAAGAGAATGGTACAAAGTCTCGTCATCCCTACCAAAAGAGAATGGTACAAAGTCTCGTCATCCCTACCAAAAGAGAATGGTACAAAGTCTCGTCATCCCTACCAAAAGAGAATGGTACAAAGTCTCGTCATCCCTACCAAAAGAGAATGGTACAAAGTCTCGTCATCCCTACCAAAAGAGAATGGTACAAAGTCTCGTCATCCCTACCAAAAGAGAATGGTACAAAGTCTCGTCATCCCTACCAAAAGAGAATGGTACAAAGTCTCGTCATCCCTACCAAAAGAGAATGGTACAAAGTCTCGTCATCCCTACCAAAAGAGAATGGTACAAAGTCTCGTCATCCCTACCAAAAGAGAATGGTACAAAGTCTCGTCATCCCTACCAAAAGAGAATGGTACAAAGTCTCGTCATCCCTACCAAAAGAGAATGGTACAAAGTCTCGTCATCCCTACCAAAAGAGAATGGTACAAAGTCTCGTCATCCCTACCAAAAGAGAATGGTACAAAGTCTCGTCATCCCTACCAAAAGAGAATGGTACAAAGTCTCGTCATCCCTACCAAAAGAGAATGGTACAAAGTCTCGTCATCCCTACCAAAAGAGAATGGTACAAAGTCTCGTCATCCCTACCAAAAGAGAATGGTACAAAGTCTCGTCATCCCTACCAAAAGAGAATGGTACAAAGTCTCGTCATCCCTACCAAAAGAGAATGGTACAAAGTCTCGTCACCCCTACCAAAAGAGAATGGTACAAAGTCTCGTCATCCCTACCAAAAGAGAATGGTACAAAGTCTCGTCATCCCTACCAAAAGAGAATGGTACAAAGTCTCGTCACCCCTACCAAAAGAGAATGGTACAAAGTCTCGTCATCCCTACCAAAAGAGAATGGTACAAAGTCTCGTCATCCCTACCAAAAGAGAATGGTACAAAGTCTCGTCATCCCTACCAAAAGAGAATGGTACAAAGTCTCGTCACCCCTACCAAAAGAGAATGGTACAAAGTCTCGTCATCCCTACCAAAAGAGAATGGTACAAAGTCTCGTCACCCCTACCAAAAGAGAATGGTACAAAGTCTCGTCATCCCTACCAAAAGAGAATGGTACAAAGTCTCGTCATCCCTACCAAAAGAGAATGGTACAAAGTCTCGTCACCCCTACCAAAAGAGAATGGTACAAAGTCTCGTCATCCCTACCAAAAGAGAATGGTACAAAGTCTCGTCATCCCTACCAAAAGAGAATGGTACAAAGTCTCGTCATCCCTACCAAAAGAGAATGGTACAAAGTCTCGTCACCCCTACCAAAAGAGAATGGTACAAAGTCTCGTCATCCCTACCAAAAGAGAATGGTACAAAGTCTCGTCATCCCTACCAAAAGAGAATGGTACAAAGTCTCGTCATCCCTACCAAAAGAGAATGGTACAAAGTCTCGTCACCCCTACCAAAAGAGAATGGTACAAAGTCTCGTCATCCCTACCAAAAGAGAATGGTACAAAGTCTCGTCACCCCTACCAAAAGAGAATGGTACAAAGTCTCGTCACCCCTACCAAAAGAGAATAGTACAAAGTCTCGTCATCCCTACCAAAAGAGAATGGTACAAAGTCTCGTCATCCCTACCAAAAGAGAATGGTACAAAGTCTCGTCACCCCTACCAAAAGAGAATGGTACAAAGTCTCGTCATCCCTACCAAAAGAGAATGGTACAAAGTCTCGTCATCCCTACCAAAAGAGAATGGTACAAAGTCTCGTCATCCCTACCAAAAGAGAATGGTACAAAGTCTCGTCACCCCTACCAAAAGAGAATGGTACAAAGTCTCGTCATCCCTACCAAAAGAGAATGGTACAAAGTCTCGTCACCCCTACCAAAAGAGAATGGTACAAAGTCTCGTCATCCCTACCAAAAGAGAATGGTACAAAGTCTCGTCATCCCTACCAAAAGAGAATGGTACAAAGTCTCGTCACCCCTACCAAAAGAGAATGGTACAAAGTCTCGTCATCCCTACCAAAAGAGAATGGTACAAAGTCTCGTCATCCCTACCAAAAGAGAATGGTACAAAGTCTCGTCATCCCTACCAAAAGAGAATGGTACAAAGTCTCGTCACCCCTACCAAAAGAGAATGGTACAAAGTCTCGTCATCCCTACCAAAAGAGAATGGTACAAAGTCTCGTCATCCCTACCAAAAGAGAATAGTACAAAGTCTCGTCACCCCTACCAAAAGAGAATGGTACAAAGTCTCGTCATCCCTACCAAAAGAGAATGGTACAAAGTCTCGTCATCCCTACCAAAAGAGAATGGTACAAAGTCTCGTCATCCCTACCAAAAGAGAATGGTACAAAGTCTCGTCACCCCTACCAAAAGAGAATGGTACAAAGTCTCGTCATCCCTACCAAAAGAGAATGGTACAAAGTCTCGTCATCCCTACCAAAAGAGAATGGTACAAAGTCTCGTCATCCCTACCAAAAGAGAATGGTACAAAGTCTCGTCACCCCTACCAAAAGAGAATGGTACAAAGTCTCGTCATCCCTACCAAAAGAGAATGGTACAAAGTCTCGTCATCCCTACCAAAAGAGAATGGTACAAAGTCTCGTCATCCCTACCAAAAGAGAATGGTACAAAGTCTCGTCACCCCTACCAAAAGAGAATGGTACAAAGTCTCGTCATCCCTACCAAAAGAGAATGGTACAAAGTCTCGTCATCCCTACCAAAAGAGAATGGTACAAAGTCTCGTCATCCCTACCAAAAGAGAATGGTACAAAGTCTCGTCACCCCTACCAAAAGAGAATGGTACAAAGTCTCGTCATCCCTACCAAAAGAGAATGGTACAAAGTCTCGTCATCCCTACCAAAAGAGAATGGTACAAAGTCTCGTCACCCCTACCAAAAGAGAATGGTACAAAGTCTCGTCATCCCTACCAAAAGAGAATGGTACAAAGTCTCGTCATCCCTACCAAAAGAGAATGGTACAAAGTCTCGTCATCCCTACCAAAAGAGAATGGTACAAAGTCTCGTCACCCCTACCAAAAGAGAATGGTACAAAGTCTCGTCATCCCTACCAAAAGAGAATGGTACAAAGTCTCGTCATCCCTACCAAAAGAGAATGGTACAAAGTCTCGTCATCCCTACCAAAAGAGAATGGTACAAAGTCTCGTCACCCCTACCAAAAGAGAATGGTACAAAGTCTCGTCATCCCTACCAAAAGAGAATGGTACAAAGTCTCGTCATCCCTACCAAAAGAGAATGGTACAAAGTCTCGTCACCCCTACCAAAAGAGAATGGTACAAAGTCTCGTCATCCCTACCAAAAGAGAATGGTACAAAGTCTCGTCATCCCTACCAAAAGAGAATGGTACAAAGTCTCGTCATCCCTACCAAAAGAGAATGGTACAAAGTCTCGTCACCCCTACCAAAAGAGAATGGTACAAAGTCTCGTCATCCCTACCAAAAGAGAATGGTACAAAGTCTCGTCATCCCTACCAAAAGAGAATGGTACAAAGTCTCGTCATCCCTACCAAAAGAGAATGGTACAAAGTCTCGTCACCCCTACCAAAAGAGAATGGTACAAAGTCTCGTCATCCCTACCAAAAGAGAATGGTACAAAGTCTCGTCATCCCTACCAAAAGAGAATGGTACAAAGTCTCGTCATCCCTACCAAAAGAGAATGGTACAAAGTCTCGTCACCCCTACCAAAAGAGAATGGTACAAAGTCTCGTCATCCCTACCAAAAGAGAATGGTACAAAGTCTCGTCATCCCTACCAAAAGAGAATGGTACAAAGTCTCGTCACCCCTACCAAAAGAGAATGGTACAAAGTCTCGTCATCCCTACCAAAAGAGAATGGTACAAAGTCTCGTCATCCCTACCAAAAGAGAATGGTACAAAGTCTCGTCATCCCTACCAAAAGAGAATGGTACAAAGTCTCGTCACCCCTACCAAAAGAGAATGGTACAAAGTCTCGTCATCCCTACCAAAAGAGAATGGTACAAAGTCTCGTCATCCCTACCAAAAGAGAATGGTACAAAGTCTCGTCACCCCTACCAAAAGAGAATGGTACAAAGTCTCGTCATCCCTACCAAAAGAGAATGGTACAAAGTCTCGTCATCCCTACCAAAAGAGAATGGTACAAAGTCTCGTCATCCCTACCAAAAGAGAATGGTACAAAGTCTCGTCATCCCTACCAAAAGAGAATGGTACAAAGTCTCGTCATCCCTACCAAAAGAGAATGGTACAAAGTCTCGTCATCCCTACCAAAAGAGAATGGTACAAAGTCTCGTCACCCCTACCAAAAGAGAATGGTACAAAGTCTCGTCATCCCTACCAAAAGAGAATGGTACAAAGTCTCGTCATCCCTACCAAAAGAGAATGGTACAAAGTCTCGTCATCCCTACCAAAAGAGAATGGTACAAAGTCTCGTCATCCCTACCAAAAGAGGGGGATCCAAAATTTTGTGATGACTATTAAAAGAGGGTGGTCCAAAGTTTTGTCATCTGTACCCCACCAGAAGAAGGGTCTCTCCAGATGCAAAATGTAAACACTATATATCTATTATTATTATTATCATTACTATTATTATATTAAAGTTAAGTTAATCAACGTTTGTTTTTCTAAGGCTTTTTTCCTATAAATTTTAATGACAAAACACATACTAAAATATTCATCAGTTTTCGGATTGTGTTATGTTTGAAAAAAATTCCATTTTAATAGGTATATTTACTTTTATATTATCCATAAGGATAATATGGAAGTAACAAGAATTATTTTTAGTTATGCAAGAAAAATGTCTGAACAGATGTCACAGTTCATGAATTTTCAAATGAAACTAAAGTGGGAATAATAGTGCTCGTGACCCATATAGTTTTTATACAAATGCCTTCATGCTTGTTTTATCAAGTAGGATCAAAATCTGGCTTCTGAAGAATCTCAACCCGACAAGAAAGTACCAAACAGAACAGCAGAGATAAGTCATCCCAAAGAAAACACCATCATGCAACAGCATCCTGACAACATTTATGCTTCCCATCAATCATAAATAGCTATCCCACACCAAAACTTGATTTTCATTACATCTAAAATCTTTTTAATGTGGCAACATAATCTTTGCAAAACATAAACAATGATACCAAAAGTTTTTTGGTAGCACAATTAGCCACCGAATTACGACCATTCAAAGTTTGTTGGAAATTAGAAAGCTTGTTAGTCCAGAAGACAATTTTAAGTGTATAACTAAAAATGCAGGCTTTGAACAAGTGAAAAATCCTTACAAATTTAATGTCATCTTGTGGTAAATGAACATAATTAAAATGGAAACAATAATTATTAGATCAAATCAGCTTTAACATTTGTAAAAATCCCATTACCTTTAAAAAGAAAACAAAAAAAAACAACATACAAAATGACACAGAAGTGCAACTTTGACTTTTCATATAAGATTCATTCAAACAGCTGGCATATTTAATCATGTAATATGATTCATAGCACAGTAGAGATCAAGCTACAGTTTTCTTTTAAGAGTAAGTCAATAAAAAACAGATGTAAAAACAGATGGAAACAATTTGATAATAGGGCAAAAATTTTATTCACTTAAGTTTTCCACTTGGATTTTTTTGGGCGAAAGACAACAGTAAACCCTATATTAAGCCAACCATATTGACGAATGGCCCCTTTTCTTCAAGATGGAACTGTTTTTATATGCATAGAGACACACAATATCGAGCATATTAAGTTGAAAAACATCACCATTAAAAAATGAATCATTGTACATTTATAAATAGAAATGATTAAATTTTGTTTACATCCAAATTTTATCAAAATAACCCCCAAAATAAATGAGTTATCACACGTTGAAATTGATGGGAATTTCACTATATTGTCCCATTTTCAGACACTAAACTGGCTAGTTTGTGGTATTTGTTATTGTAAGATTTCAGAAGAATTTCCACATACCATGTAATCAATGCAAGTTTTCCTCACATCAGAATGCATCTCTGGATCACCAAAAACTTGGTCAGCTTAAAAAGATAAATATGCAAAAATATTTATAATCAAGAGAAAAATACCAAAACAATTATTTTTTTAAATATAAAGACACTTTACAGAAATAACCATTATTTTGAGGAGTGAAATCTATTTATATGAATAAAATGTTGTTTTGTATGTACATCCATAACTTTCTCAGATCAGCAGCAATTTTGTTTAGATACACATTGATTTCATTCCTGGGCAACACTAGGTGTCTCTGTTAATTATATATAAAAGGGTTACTATTATTTAAATCAATACAATATAATGTTTGGATAAGCTGTATATAAAGTGCAGATGAACAATTCAAGGAGAGGTCTTTGAATGCCTAATTTGCATAACTAGTTTTTAAACAGTTTATAATAAATGAATGTTTGGTGTTATTAATTTGTTATTTTATTGTCCTATTTCTCCTATATATCTGCAATAGCTTTGTCGATATTAATAGTAATTAATTAAAGTGATTTAATAAAAAATGGAATAAATTACCAAAACCATTTCAAAAATATGCTCATTAATTATCAAGGGAGATAATTTAAATGAAACTAATATATCTTAGCTAGCTGGAAAGATATATCAATGCGGCATAAGAGTTCTCTTTCTCTCTCTCTTTGTCTCTCTCTCTCTCTTTCTGTCTCTTTCTCTCTGTATGTGTGTGGAGGGGGCTCTTTTAAAAACAATAAAATAAAAAAAATTTGGCATCTCACTCACTCCCTCTCTTTTCCCCGTTCTCTCTCGCCTCCCCAACAACGCAAAATTGTCTCTTTTTGTTCTTAAAAGAAAGCATCAAGACTGGTTTGATGACAATAATGCTCACATTGCTCAACTGCTACAGAAAAAGCATGAACTTTATCAAAGGCAGATTGATAGCGGCTTGTCACCTCATGATATGAAGTCAGTGGAACAGTCATATTAGCTATTGAATCAGAGTTGCAGAAAGTACTTAGATGGATGAAAGATGAATGGTGGCGACAGAAGGCCTGTGATATTCAGCATGCCACTGAAGTTAAGGACAGTAAAACAATGTATGACCTGATGAATGGTCCGAGCCATTCTAGTGTAACCATTAAAATCCAAGGATGGCACAGAGTATTATACTGATCTGTTCACTAATCCGTCGATAGTCAGTACTGATGTGATAGATAGCTTGTCTCAGAGGGCTATCATTGTCGAAATGGATTCTGTTCCTTCTCTCAAGGAAGTGGAGGAGGTTAGATGGCAGTTGAGATCCGGAGCACCTGGTGGAGATGGTATACATGTGTTAGTCATTTGCTGTGGTGGAAGACCATTGGCAGTTCAAATTAAAGAGTTGATTGAAAACATCTGGTTTGATGGGTATGTTTATCAAGATTGGCGTGACTCTATTATGGTCTCTTTGTACAAGAGCAAAGGGAGGAAAGATGAGTGAGGCAATTATTGAAGCTTCTCTCTTGAATGGGACAGGAAGGGTATTCACCAGAATCCTGTTGAATGGCCTGAATGCCTACATCTGTCCTTTTATGCTTCCTGAGAGTCTGTGACTTTAGAAGAAATAGGGGTACCACTGATTTTTTTTTACGGTGTGTCAAATGCAGAAAAAGTGTATTGAACATCGTCTAGACCTATATCAGGTCTTTATTGATCTGAAAAAGTTGTTCGATACAGTTAATCGGGATGCGCTGTGGAGGCTATTGGGTAAGTTGGGATGTCCTCCTAACTTTATTAGACTCCTTCGTGAGCTGCACGCCAACATGAAAGCACTTGTTAACTGCAATGGTTTTCTCTCTGAACCCGTTTCAGTTGACAACGGTGTTAAGCAGGGTGATATACCTGCACATACTTTGTTTTCCATCTATTTTGCTGTAACACTGTCGTTGGCTTTCACTAACTGTGACAAAAGTGTGTATCTTCGATTTCGCACATTGGGTCAACTGTATAACTTACAGTGTTTTAAGACTTTGTCAAGGACATTCTCCACTGTTGTTCAAGATTTGTTCTATGCAGAGGATGTGGATCTTGTGGCTCACTTGCAGAATGATATGCAGGATATCATGGATTGCTTTGCATGGGTGTGTAGAAGCATGGGTCTCACAATAAGCCTGAGCAAGACAAAGGCTATGTTTGCCCCAGCTCCTGGCAACCCGTATCAGTAACCAGATATATTTGTTGAAGGCCTCAGACTGTCTGTAGTGGATCGTTTTATGTATCTGGGTAGTGTTATTTCGCTGAACAGGTCGTTGGATGCTGAAATAAATGGACGTATTGAACAGGCTGGCGTGTCATTTGTAGAAGTGGGTGTGGGCACCACGCAATATCAGGCTGGAAACTAAGATCTGTGTATGAGGCCTGTGTGGTACCAACATTTTTATATGCTTGAGACATGGACCACTTACAGAGCTCATATTCGCCTGCTAGAGCGTTTCCAGCAGAATTGCCTTAGGCGTTGGGATAGCTTTATCCCTGATGCTGAAGTGTTCTAACAAGCTGTTGTTCCAAGCATTGAGCCTCGTATAAGTAAATGCAGACTTCGTTAGGCTGGTTATCTTATTCGTCTTACTGATGACAAACTACCCAAGCAGGTGATTTATGGGGAACTAATTAGGAATACTCGCCCACAGCACAAACCTTGTAAGCGATTCAAAGATTGTCTCAAAGACGATTTGAAGTGCTTTGGAATTTATGTTGGAAGATGGGAAGGGTGGCTGTAGATAGGTCAAGGTGAAGGAAAGCGATTTTTGAAGGCAGCAAGCTTTTTGAAAAGAATAGGATAAAACACCAGCAGCAGAAGAGACAGGACGTGACACCTCCAGCACATGGTTTGGTATGGTTTGGTAGTTTTGTTTTACGGCATATCAACCCTTTTTGGGTTATTTAATGCCGAATCTGGTCATTATAGTAAAAGTTTTTATGCTTCAAGTTCTTTATATCTTCAAATGTTTAATCATCGTTTTTGGTTTGGTAGTTTTGTTTTACGGCATATCAACCCTTTTTGGGTTATTTAATGCCGAATCTGGTCATTATAGTAAAAGTTTTTATGCTTCAAGTTCTTTATATCTTCAAATGTTTAATCATCGTTTTTGGTTTGGTAGTTTTGTTTTACGGCATATCAACCCTTTTTGGGTTATTTAATGCCGAATCTGGTCATTTTAGTAAAAGTTTTTATGCTTCAAGTTCTTTATATCTTCAAATGTTTAATCATCGTTTTTGGTTTGGTAGTTTTGTTTTACGGCATATCAACCCTTTTTGGGTTATTTAATGCCGAATCTGGTCATTATAGTAAAAGTTTTTATGCTTCAAGATCTAAAAATAAAATAAAAAAGGGGAGGGAGAAAGGGAGAGGGGCTGTTGTTTTTGTTTTTGGTTTTGTAGAACATAATTAAGTTTTACAAAAAAAAAAAAAAAAAAAAAAAAAAAAAACGTCAATGTAGGTGAATTTCGTCTCAGGGAGCCACAGGGCAGCCTGATCTGGTATCACCAGCCAGCACATGGAGGAAACATGGAACACCTAAGATGCCAAGTTTGCAACTTAGTAACTATGTCACGTGCAGGTTTGTTGAATCACCAACGAGTGCAGGTTTTGCAAAATCAAGCATGCACAAAAGGTGACTTCATTTATGGCATCTCCTCTGTGGTAGGGTCTGTAAAAGTCTGGCAGGCCTGAAGAGCCATATCCACACCTCTCACAGGGAACCTTTACATTAATATCACATCGATATACCAAAAGTGGTCATATTCGAAATCGAATAGACAGCCGCCATATATATATATATATATATATATATATATATATATATATATATATATATATATATATATATATATATATAAATAAACTAGCATTGCTCAGGGTTCCTAATTTCCATAAACTATGTAGATTACAGAAAAATAAAAGTAAAATTGAACAATCTGCTTAATATTGCAACCATAATGGGCAACTGCTGTTTTTAGTTCTTTCTCCCTTTTCTATCCCTTATTTCTCTCTCGCTTTCTTCCTCTCTTTACAGTCGAATGTGAGTCAGTTGTATATCAAAAAGGGGGAAGGAAGAGTAATAGTCAATGAAAATGCTTGAATTATAATTTAATACTGGTTAATCTAAATTTTTTAATTAAATTTGTTTCCAATGTTACAGGTGACAATAAGTGGACTACTGAGTGTGAGGATAAAAACTGCTCTGCCTTTCTTTATGACTAATCAAAATTAAAATATTGATCAGGATTAGATATTAAAATCAGCCGAAAAGAAAATACAATTTTATTGTTTTAACAATACAGACCAATATTGTCCATATATAAGTCATGAAACAGATTTAATTATGTACCTTGTGGTAAAAAACAAACTTAATCACAAAGATACAGGAGAAAAATGGCTGTAGGATATCTAAATGAGAAAGTTTTTTTAAAATTTATCCCGACTATATTCATATCAAAACATGTACAATTCAATTTTACATTTATCTATTTTCAAACACATTATATATGAGGCCTGCATAAAAGGTATCCGACCTTAGGCCAGAAAGAAATTTCAATTACGTGATGGGGTTGGGAACCTAATCCTCTTCAAAGTAGGCTTCTTGTGCTTTCACACACTTAGCCCACTGATCAATCCACTGCCGGAAACACCTCTGGAAGTCTTCTTTTAGAATGGTGTTCATCTCTGCCATCGCGTTCCACATTATCTCTTTTTTCGCACCCTCTCAACAACAGTTGCACTCCGAGCAGTTTGGGGCCTGCCAGAATGCTAGTCACTCTCCGCTGATATGCAGTCATTTTTGAATCAGTTAAACCACTCCTTAATATAATTCTTTTATTTGATAGACGTTCCGCTTTTGGCGATTGTCAAGAATAATGATCATAAAAAAGGAGCGCAAAAAACAAAAAGTCAACAAATAACTGTTACCAAAGACAATAAAACTTACTTTTCTACTTACCTGCCTTATGTTTGTTTTATTTAAATTAAACAGTTTAATCAAATATATTACGTTATAGAGAAAAACAAAGATAGTTTACAGTCGATTGCCGAGCGTCTACGAAATCTGGTGATTTTTTTTGTACTTTTCTTTCAATTAAGTAGAAAGTAAATTTAAAAACGCTTGGGACAGTTATTTGTTGTCTATTTGTTTTTGTTTTTTACTTCAAAAGATGAAAAACTCATTAAACACACTTTTGGGGGGGTTCACTTACGCCATGTTGAAAATTGAACTGTTATGCGATCGGATTTTGACGAATTATAAAAATGCAATAAAAACGCTTTAAAATACTTTAAAACACCCCAAAAATGGGCAGGTAAGTAGAAAAGTTACTTTAAAATTGCCTTTGGTTACAGTTATTTGTTGATTATTAGTTTGCTTCACTCCTTTTTTGTTTGTTATTCTTGACAATCCCCCGTTTTTTTTATTTCTTTCATTACGATGGATTGATTTTTATGCTTTAAAAAAATAAAATCTCAACATTGGAATATATCAAATAAAACCATGACAAACAACTTTTTTTGCTATTTTTCTTCAAATTACCAAAATATGAAAAAAAATGGCTTCTTTGTTTTTCTATAGATACCACTATAGCTAGATTAAAAGCTGCCCGGAGGGCGGGTAGATTTTGCTAGTATATATATATATATATACACACACATACACATATATTCGATTGAACGTCTGTTTTACATGCTGTCATGTGCTGGACGGCTTTAAGAAACTGACTCCTAAACTAACCCATCTCTGAACAGATCTTTATTTATTCCTCTTTCAATTTTTATCACTTTCTCTCATGGTTTCTTTGGCCGTTCCTTGTGAACTGACCTTGGGAACTCTCATCCATTCTTTCAACGTGGCCATACCAACAAACTAATGTTCTGCACACATATCCTATACTGTCAAGATTTAATCTTACTCCTAGCCCATCAGATCTTAGTCTGTTTTTAAGTAGCAATACACATGAAAAAATTAAAATTGCTTAAAATATCTCAATAATGGCATATATAGAAAGAGCTTGATGATCTAAGAAAGAATATTTTTAAATTTTTTAAATCTGACTAAAAATAAGGAAGTTATGACTATTTTTGTGCCTCACACGATAGGATATTTTGCCCTCTTTAAGACCATATGCATTTCGTCACATTTTTTGAACTAATTTTTCAGTAAAAATGTTATATCTTTGTTAAAATACAAGATTAAGCAATGAAATTTACCATATAAATGTATTTTTGTACAGCTGGCAGATGAGATGTGAGCTGAAAAATTGCACTTGAGATGTAGAATCAGTGGCTAGCAGGAAGGATCATAGCAGGCATTCTGACTGTCCACACAACAAAATAGGTGTGTGTGGAGAGAGAGAGAGAGAGAGAGATAGATAGATAGATAGAGATAGAGAGAGAGAGAGAGAGGCGTTGGAGTGTCGACTGAAGAAAGCAAGGGCCAACTACTCCCGCCAAGGCTCAAGAAAACAGTCTTATGAAAGCCAGAAAACTCCTCAACCAGGTCGAAAATCCGAGCGAGCCAGGGATGCTCTGCTTCTTCACAGATAAGAACTTCTGGCAGAACCAGTTGTAGAGTGCATAGAACAGGTGGATAGCCTACCATTTGCATGAAGACCAAGTTCCCTTAAACAGGTGTGTTTCCAGCAAAGGCTACCCCACATCTTCAAAAAAAGGACTCAGACTCAATTCAGATGGCTATATTGAGTTGCTGTCCACTGTTGTCAAGCGCTAGGTGAAGAAGGTGGCCGCAGGAAGGCCATACGTATGGCAACAGGACTTAGCTCCATGTCACACTTCTGGGGAAACCCAAAAGTAGCTGGCTGAGAACGTCCACATCTTCATCAGTCCCAACATCTGATTCCACATTTATACACGCCTGATTATAACCCCATAGACTATTGTGCCAGGTGCAGTTGAGAAAGATACCAACCGTACCACACGCAACATCAACGACGAGCTGATTACCAAGATAAAACTGATGTTCAGGCATCTCTTGAAGGACACTGTGACGAAAGGAGGCTTCAATGTTCAGGACCTGCCTAGGAACCATGGTGAAGGCTCAGTGCGGCTACTTTGAGTGAGTTGCATTCGGCAAAAGAATCTTCTAACAGACATACTTTAAATTTTGAGAATACGAAAATATCATGAATTTTGATACGAAAATATCATGAATTTTGAGAATACGAAAATATAATAAATTTTGAGAATACGAAAATATCATGAATTTTGAGAATACGAAAATATCATGAATTTTGAGAATACGAAAATATCATGAATTTTGAGAATACGAAAATATCATGAATTTTGAGTAGAGATGGGCGGTTTTACCAAAAAAAACACGGTTTTTCGGTTTCGTCTATATACCGAATACCGAATCGTTTTTTTTAAAAACCGTAACCGTTCGGTATTGTGTTTTTACTTCAGTAAGCCACCATATACAAGGAAACACGGTTGAAAAGAGTTTCCGATTTGAATAAAATTGAATATTACCAAAAAATGTTATATTAGTAAGAGGACAGATTGAACAAATATATGATAAAAACATTTAATTGACTTGTAGGAAGAAATCTTTGTTTACAGTTTGTTTATCATTAAATATTTTGAATTTTCAAATGAAAAAAAGAGAAATACGACAGACAACATGACATCGTATTTTTAGCATAAACTATTTTCAAATGAAAAAGAAAAAATCAAACGCGTTCCGTATGATGTCGAAAATCTATTTGATTCAACTCAAAATTGTAAAATAATTATTTATGTTTGTTTCAGAGTTATCTAAAAATATAAGTTATTAAAATGAAATTTAAAAAAAATACTTGTTGTAAAAGTAAATAAACGAAAAGTAGCGAGCGAGTATAAACATTTAAACAGAAAAAAAGTAGTTGCCAATGCTAGTATCACTTTATTCGGATTTTTAAAATTATTTTAAACATTAGGCATTTCATTGTTTACTTTTGAAAAGCCACTTCATTCATAAATTATCATTTTAGAGAACTATCTCTCAACTATACCGTTTTCTCTCCCAAAAATGGGTTATTCAAAAAGTAGACTATGCAACGATTTATATTTTACTAAATTGTTAATATGGTATTTATTTAGAGTTGACAATTTATTCGAAAGTTTAATTATTAAACTTTAATCCAAGTCATGAATTCTATGACTAAAATTACCTTAAAGCTTAAAAAATGACTTTAGGTGAATTAATAATCTACTTTTTTTTAACCATCCTTCCTTTTCCCTTGGCGCGGTTTTCGGGTGTACTACTAGTCTTTTACGCATGTCTATAAAGTTTTATTACCCTGTCTTAAAAACAAATATTAACCCCAACACGTACCAGTTGACAGAACTTCGAGCACACAAAATGACAGACATCCCAACAGTCAACACCGGCAATTCGAGAAGTATATGGTGTGTTTATTTTACGCGACAAGACACGTCTTGCAAACATTTTCACCTATTAAAAAATTAAAATTTTTATCTGTCAAATAATTTTGACAATATTTCATTTTCGTCATCATTTTTGCTTAATTTTATTTGTAAAATTATTTTGTTTGTTTAATTTTCGTTTTTTTAATTTCTTGCATTTCTGAGTTATATTTTAGCTTCTGATGGGTTAAAGAATTAGATAGAATGTATATTCAAACTCAGTTTTATTCTTCAGAAATCTTTCATGAATCTTTGGTCACTGTTTTAACGAGTTAACTGTTGAAAAGGTATCAGAACTTTGATTACAACAGTCAACACCTTAAAACTTATATGATTCATATCATGGAGAATGATTCAGTCACAAAATTATCGAAACAGTGGCATAATTCAACTAAACGTTGAATAATAACTAATCATCACACAAGAGAATGAATAGCTTCCATAGTAAAAAATTTTTTTTCAAAAAAACCCGAACCGTAAACCGAGGTTTTAAGGGAAAAAAACCGATACCAAAACCAAAATTTCAAAACCGCCCAACTCTAATTTTGAGAATACTAAAATATCATGAATTTTGAGAATACCAAGACATTATGCTTTTCTTACCTTTCCAAAAAGTGGCAAATTTATCCTGAACATATATGCGCATATGTTTGTAATTAGTTCAAGGGTGTAATTTAGTTTACGTGTTTATAGTACACATGTTTGCAAATTGTCCGGTTTGTTAATCAGGACATACATATATAGTCAATGGCAGAAAAAGTGAAATTGAGATGAATTTCATAAACTGGGGAGCCATGGCCCCTTTTGTGTGTGGAGAGAGGACAGCACAAAAAACAACTTTTTTCCTAAACAACTACAATCAGTTTCAACTAAGAAAGTCAAAATTAAAAGAAAGACACTGAATGTGCATGTGGGGGGGGGGGAAGACAGGAAGAAGTCATTCATTGATGAAACAAAAGTCATCTGACCCTCATCTCCCCCTCATGAATTGCTTGAAGTCTTAGCTTTCACGGTAAAATTAACATTTTCAGTTTTCAGAGAGAACTCTCATGAGAGGGAAAATGAACCTTTTCTTATTAAAAAAAAAAGAAAAAAAAAGTGGATTTCGATCAAAAAGTACATTTATTTGACACTCAAGCAAAGTCAGGGTAAGGCGAAATAGTAACATTTAAAACAAACACAAATATCTTTCGCATTACGGTCTTATTAAAACCCCAAATAACTATAACGAAATTGACTCAGTCAAGAAAGTTCAAAATTGCTGTTTGCACTTATTAAAACGTCCAAGGGTTTCTCATTATTATTGATTCGACCTGACACAAGTTTTACACATAATATGAATGTTTAAGTTTTTCTACAGATGTTAAACGATTATTTAAAAAAAAAAACTATAAAACGACTAATTTAATATTTGTTTACGAATTAAAAATTTGTGTAGTTGGAGAATAATAATAAGTAGTGGAACCCGTGGAAATTCCACAGTTATATCGCTCATCTGCCGCGTATCGCTCATCTGCTGCGTATCGCTGCCATGCTTAAGAGAATGATGACCAATTATGCGTAAAAATATAGCAATATAGGTTTATGTAGTTTTAGAATATATCTAGTTATGGGGGTTTATCTCCAAAACCCTTTTTGTTTGTGACATATTTCCATTTTATGAATGTCTGGCATGAACGCAGACCTCACAATATTACTGTACCATCTATGGACAGAACAGATACTACACTTTGATTCTAGTGCGAAGGTCAAGAAAATGCATTTTAGTTCAAGTTTCACGTTCAACAACAACATCTGATGAAAGCCTTCTTTTAAAAATGGGGGAAGGGTGATAACGTACACACGAACATGAAATTGCCTTAGCATATTATTATATTGATAATTTAGAATCCATCTTAGAAGTTTCCATGTCATAATTTAAATCAATTGGTGAAAATGATGCTTCATTTTTGTCGTATTTCTGTTATGCTTAAAAGAATGGCGACACATTGATATATGAAAATATAATAATATATCTTTATTGTTGGTGGCGGTGAAGGAGTGCGGGTTAGTGAGGGTGGAAGACGCATGCACAGGAATTCAACGGGTGGTTATTTTATTTTTGTCCATCCACCATATTCGTTTTTCTTCCCCAGGTGGCCCAGCTTCAACCAACGATTATTTAATGTTGGACAATCAATCAAGTTATGTTATCTTCCGGCCAGGTGCGTATCCCAGCTTCTGTCAAATAACCTCCTTTCAGTACATCCAACGATGATTTTATTTTTGACAATCGATCATGTTGTGTTGTTTTCTTCCAGTAATGAAAGTGTTGATGCCAAGTGCATCTACTTCTGGCAAATGACCTTTCAGCACACACAGCCTGGATATTTAACATTCTGACTAGCGTTTGATGTTTTTTATCTTATTTTAAGCATTTAAAAAGAAAAGAAATATACTTACCAACAGCTCGAAATAAACACGCCCCATCTTCTCTCATTTTCTTCACAGTAAATCCTTTTTTCTCTTTTAAAGTCGCCTCAAACCAGTGTTCCAACTAGAAATCAAGCGGAAATTAGATTTAAAAATAAATAAATAAAAACATTATTTTACAAGTAGGGCTTGTCTATTCAACAGAAAATGAACTCTTTAATTTTTTTAAATGTAAATCACTCCAGACAAGGCATGAAGCCACTTGGTGTAAGAAGCTAAAAAAAAGAAAATATTACTCCAAGGTCAAACACTAGCTAACGATAAGTGTTAGATGGATTTTGACCCAGAAAACAGCAATTCTTCTACGTACAAATATATAAACATATACATAACTTTATATACAGTCAATAATCTATAAAGTTATGCATATGTTAATATATTTGTATGTACAGGATTCACTCCTAAACTAATTAACCAATTATAAAATTTGGAACACTGCTGCTAGGCATAAAGTCATAATGTGGGCTATATTTAGTTTCATGCAAAGAGGTTAGAAGCCCTTTGTGAAAATTCAGATACCTCCGATTTTTGTGAAATTTTTAACAAGTATTAGACATTAATTAATAAATATTCCCCAAATTTCATTTTCTCCGTCTTAAAGTTAGATTATTTTGTGTGTGTGTGTTTTTGTTTTTTAACGTAGTTCACCCCAAACAAGGCAGGCCACCACTGTAGATGTAAGGGGCTACTGAGAAGAAAGAAAAGGGGAGAAGGTTGGGGGGGGGGTCAACCTAAATTGGGATCTGCGCTGCGAGATGTCTGTTTACATTAGTTTTAAATTTCTGCATGTCAGTATTGTCGGGGAAACAGGGGGCAGGGAGGGAGTTCCAGAGGCTAGCAGCACGAGGAAAGAAGCTATTTGAGTAGAAGACTCTCTGGCATCTGGGGACCTCCACAGTCAGTGAATGGGATTTAGTTGATTGTCTAGTGAATTTATGTCGATGGGGCACCAGAGTAGCCAATTCATCGGAGCATAATCCATTGAAGTATTTGTAAAACAAGCACAAGGATGATACATTGCGGCGATGGGACAGGGACTGGAGCTTGTTTGACAGTGAGGGACCTATTAGGTTGGCGACTCTTTTTTGGACCTTGCCAAGGAGGGAGAGACTAGTAGATGATGCACCAGCCCAGATGTGGCAACAATACTCCATGCATGGGCGGATGGTGGCTTTGTAGATATATAGGATAATGTCAGGTGTTTACTAGCACGGTAGAGGGAGCCAATCTTCTTTGCGGCAGCCTTGGCAATGTCTTTAATGTTACCTGTGAAGGTTAGGCCGAGGAGTTTGAATTTCACAAAAATCGGAGGGTGTTATTTGCCATGACAATCGGTGGTTGGAGAGGTTTCTTGTAGTTATTGAAGGAAAGGAGCTTTGTCTTTGCGGCATTAAAAGTTACCAACCATTTATGACTCCAATCCACTACAGCCTGGAGGTCATTTTCTAAGGATTCAGCCATTGCCTCGGATATGATCGTATCTGTTTTGCCAACATGGCGAGAATAAAGCGTAGTGTCGTCAGCAAATAAACCAATCTCAGACTATGTCATCAGGGAGATCGTTTATATAGATCAGGAACAACAAAGGTCCAAGGATAGATCCCTGGGGTACACCAGCATTTATGTCATGTTGCTTAGATGAACGGCCATCGAGAACAACCTGGATCTTTCTTTTGTCTAGGAAGGATCTAATTATGTAAAGTAATTGCCCAGTAATACCGTATGAGCGTATTTTCAGGAGAAGCCCATTTATGCCATACCTTGCCAAAGGCCTTGGATATATCAAGCGCTACTGCCCTAGCTTCTCCTGCCTTGTTGAGTGTATGATACATGCATTCAGAGATGACCGTTACGGTGGCTGCAGTAGATCGTGCTGGTCTAAATTCATACTGGCGGTCAGAAAGAAGTTTAGCATTAACTAAGTGCCATACTATCGCTAGATTAAGGATTCAAAGATTTTAGCAAAGATCGGCAGTAGACTGATTGGACGGTAGTTCTGAGGATCGGTTCTATTCCCAGAATTCTTGTAGACTGGTACCACAGAGGCAATTTTCCAGCTATCGGGGAAGCAAGATTCAGCTAGGCATTTATTGTAGAGTTTGGAGAGGACAGGGGCCAGTTCAGCAGAGCATTTCTTTATTACTATTACAGATATAAGATCAGGTCCACAAGCTTTGGAGGTGTCAAGGTTTTTTATGATGTCTCTGACCTGGGATGGAGTGATAATTGGTGCAAATGAACGATCCCCAACTTTCCAACAATTGTTAACATTCATCTACGATTGAAATTTGTTAGAATGGGGAAAATAGTAATTTGCAATGATTTTAGTCTGGGGGTCCGATTTTCAATATAAATAGAATGTTAGAATGTCCTTGACTCACCGGTACACATACACGAGTCGACAAGCAGTAAAAACAAACAGAAAAACAAATTTATACTTTTTTTGGTGTTTATGATCATTCAGAATATTTTCTGCACAATTTTTCAGATTCACAAAATATTAATAAATGTAAAAACCATTGTGTAAACAGTGATGATTCACTGTCAACGTAACACTTCCACTAGGTACACAGTCAGTTTCAAGTTGGTGGTGGCGTCTAGTCAAAATGGTTAACTCCTGAAATTTAAAACGGACTAACTCCAGCCTAAGAAACGTGCTTCCACCGGTAATCTATATCTAATATAATAATGGTGCTGTGTCTCTTTCGATTAAAAATGAATATATTGCAAGATTTCTTTGGTATTATTGTAGATTAACACCTTCTGCTAAAGCACCCCCTTGCCTCCCCAAAATATGAGATTCTACTTTTTTTTAGGCAATTACGTGTAAACACCCTGAAAAACTTGGCAGAAAGAAAGAAACAAAAGCAATTATTTTACAAGTTAGAGTGGGGGATTTGTTTCACATAAATTTAATGTAAAATAATTCACCATTTCTGAGTCATTCTAGCGTTTTAGTGCAGTTAATCATTTTTTTTTGCTATGGGAAATAAATCCTGTTCATTTTTCTTTATGGGCATCTGCTTTTTTTTTTTTTTTTAAATACAATTATGTGTGGTTTTAATGGGCTTTTTTGTAGGATTGGGGGCTTACCACTCGGACTTAGGGTTAGTGATATGGTTAAGGAAGGGGTTTTGTTTTGGATGGAGGTTGCCAATCGGACTTAGTGTTAAGGGTTTTTTTTATGGGGTGGCTTATTACTCCGATTTAAGGTTAATGGTATGACAAGTTCAAGAGAAGGCATTTTTAGGAGGTGGGTTTGTCACTCGAACCTAGTTAATTATTTATTTTATATCAAGTTTTCCACTTGAAAAAATATTAAGAATTGCACTAAAAGGCAAGAATGGCCGGGAAATGGGAGATCATTTTACATTAAATTTATATGCGAAACTGATCCCCCTCTCAGACTCTAAATTATTTTTTTGTTATCTTTTTTCTTTTTTCCGGCAAGACTTTTAGGGTGTTCACATGTAATCGCCTAAAAAAAATCTGGAAAGTCATTACTACTAGAAATTCGAAAGTTGAGTATATTTTTATAAAAGAACCACAAACAGCATTAACTTTTTGAAGTACAAAAAGTATTTATGTCTTTATTTGTTTTCAAAAGAAGTTTGTAAGCGAATATTACAAAGCTTTATAAGCTTTGCAAAGCTAGTTTATAACTAGCTGCTGCTGATTGATTGTTATATCAGCAACACTAACAGCCATTGTTGACTTTTGCTTACAAGGGGACAATATTTTTTCGAATAGGGTAATTCAAAATTACTACTACCGAAAGACAAAACATACAATTATAATTTTAATGCATAAAAAAGATAAAAGATTGATATATTTACTAGTTGAGATACGAAAAATATTTTTTTTTAAATGTTTGATACACGTCATGTTGAAAGTTTATTTTTAAGATTACAAATAAAATAATGGATCAATTAATTTTGTACCCTGACAATAATTGAAATTGATATTTTTCCTGATTGTTTTCCAAATTTCATGATGAAATTCCCCAAAGATGAAGCTTTAAAAGAAGAGGGGGTGTTAAAAAAGTGAAGTAAATGGCCGAAAATTGCGTTAACATTTTGATGGCTTTATTTGCTGAAAACTCTTTAAATATATAATATAGATTATTATTTATTAATGCATGTGAAAGGATATTCATTTCCGAACAAAATGATGGTATTTTAGGGACTTAAGTGCTTTGGTTTTTAAAATATGACTATTTTAGTAGAACTACCTTGAAATCCTAATTATCCAAACTGTTTTATGGTCAGTGGGTATTGCTAAAATAAGATAACCCTTTTTATTTTCAAGTGAATTTAATTACAAAAGTTATAAGTTGCGAACAAAAATATGTAAAGGACACCAAAGTCTGGTTTTGTTTTACAATGTTGACAAAAGGTGTGTGTATGTGTGTCTGTATGTATCTATATATAAAGCAAAGTTGTCCGTATGTGTGCTGTGGCATCACAGTTAAACTTAGAGCCAAACTAACCAGAGAGCACCTTCGACCTGATGTCCTTATCGATGTCAAGCTTTTGAACTTTTTTTAAAACTCATTATTCAAAATTAAATGTAAAAATAACATTAAAAACAAATGTTCTGCCATTTTTAGTGTTCCCTTTCCCAGTTAATAATTTTTATTGTTTTTTTTTTCAGCCCGACTGTGGTGTTTATACACTGATGAAGCCTTTTTGTGACTGTTTAGTAAATGTTGTATCCCATATGTATATTTACGAAATGAACAGAAACAATTGTTTGTGAAGAAAATGTTTTCTGAATGAACTAGGATTATATGTTAAATTAAGAGCTCTAGTCGTATTATACACTATTGAGCTACTATATAAACTTTTGTGTGAACTTAAAGAAATATCGAAGTATCGAACACTGTAGTGTTTCATAGCCAGCAGTTCCACTATTGGATATAGGCCAATGGCATTATCAGGAAGATACCATACCAGCCAGTTTCTTGGCAGATTGGGACAAAAATTACAGTTTAGTAGCCCATATGTCAGTCTTCAGAGACTATTAGAATGTATTGAAATTGTAGCAACACCTATAAGTTCAAAAACCAGAAGAAAAAATCTGAAGGAAAATGGGGAGGGGATTTTAAAAAACGAGGGTTTCTTTAAAAGCTTGGTAATTTTGAATAAATAGAAATAAACTCATGTGATGGAAAAGGTAGTAAAAACAAATACAACCCCAAAAAAGAAAAACCTTCAGAATTCAAAAACAGTCTCAGCTACAGTGATTTTAAAACTGAAGCCACACGGAGCTAGCCTCACCAATCAAACATATTGGTCAAAGTCCTAAATAAAAATGCCCTCAAAATAAAGCTCTTAAAACCAGTTGTAAAATGATTACTAAATGCTAATAATTATTAATCTGAAAGGTGAGAATACCTAATTAAATATTTTTTTAATTCAAATAAAAATAATGCAAAACAGTGGTGTTATATATATATATATATATATATAGTATGAAAATATATTTATGGCAAGTAAGCTACACAGAAACGTTCATAGTTAAATCCTGAAGGAAAGCATTAGGAATAATAAAACATGAATGTTTCTGTGTAGCTTACTTGCCATAAATATATTTTCATACTACTACTAAGCTCTACTCACGTATTGAACACTGTTGAAGTAAAATTAGAAATATACGTGTATATACTTGAAATAATAATTATATATACACACACACACACACACACACACACACACACAGAGAGGATAATCTAAATGAATTAATGAATCCTTATAAATTTTGGAAAACATTCTCAGCAACATGGTGAGTAACATGGACATTTTCTTTTGTAAATTTGAACATTTAAGGGGTGCATATATATAAAATTGGGTATGTGTAGATGTTTATAGATTTCTAAATATCGGATTAACTCCTAAACTAATTAAGTATTCATTATGAATTTTGGTACACAGCTGCTAGGTGTAAAGGTGGGTAATGTGGCATATATTTAGTTTAATGCAAATGGGGCAAAGAGATGGTGGAAGCTTTTCATGAAAATTCAGAAACCTTCGATTTTTGTGAAATTTTAACAATGTATATTAAACATCAATTAATAAATATTGCCAAAATTTCAGTTTCTTTGGAGTATTTCAAAAAGATTTTAGGGAACATATGGGAACAAAATCACATTTGAAAATTCAAATATTTCAGATTTGCATTAAATTTGATTCATAGTCATTAGACACGAATTAAGCTAGATTCCCTGAATTTCAATTTCTTCTTAAGACAAGACTCCTTAAGCTTTCTAGAATTAAAATCATTTAATGGATTTTGATCAAAATTGGAATAAAGTTTAGTATCATTATTTGTTAATTTTAATATTCATAAAGGGGCATAAAAGTGGCACAAAACTTTTGTTTGGGAATTAAAAGTAAAAACTAATGAAGTGATTTGTAGATATTCGTGAAAAATTGTAATTTTTGCCTGGCATTATTTTCTGCCCTATAAAGAAGAAAGATCTGATTTTTATTGTGATGCACCTGTATGCAAGTTATGTAACAACTTATGTAAGATTCTGAGAAATAAAAATGAATGCATTTTGTAAAAAAGTGCACATTTTGATAATTTGGGCGCCCATTTTTCAGTCCTGGAAAACTGGTTTGTCTCTAGGCAAACCAGTTTTTTTCCTGGCGTCACCAATATTTTGTTTCATGTAAATAGCGATTAATACAAGATTTTGAGCAAAAGAAATAATGATATTTGCAAAGAAAATTGTCATTCTTGGGCATTTTCTTTATTTAAGCCACTCGAGGATAAAGGGTAATGAGATAAATAGAGTGACAATTGAATGATGATGAATATTATGAGAGGATTGAAAATAACGAAATGAGTAAAATTTGATTACTTATGAGGAAGGTTTATGACAAGTATTGACATTGGATTTGAAGATGATCATGTTATAGCCCACAGGGAAGCAATCAAATGGTAATGTGTTCCACAGATGAGAAGTTCTTGGAAAGAAACTGTTCATAGAAATTTCATTTAATGTTAGGCAAAAAGAAATTTCATTTAATATTAGGCAAAAAGAATAAAAAAAGTTTTTCGCAGTTGAGTTTTTCTGCACAGGACAGACCCATAGACAGGCGTAAATCAAGCCCCGAAGGCCAAGACAATACCGGTCTATGGGGTGTAGTATCCATCGGAACAGATACTATACTTTGATCCCGGCCAAAAGGCCGAGAAGGACGGATCATCTAGTCCAAAAGCTACTGTTCAACCTTTATGACATCATCTATTTTCAAGTAAGTATATATATTTCTTTCTTGATAATAATCATTCGTTTTTATGCCCTTCCCTCTCTCTTCCTCCTATGACATCATCTCTCTTTGTGATCTCATCATTTTGTGATACAAGCAAGCAAGTTCACACTTCACCATTTATGACATCACCTAGACCCCCCCCCCCCATCCCTGTTTCATCATCATCACATTTGGTTTAATGTCCATTTTACATGTTGACATGTGTTGGACAGTTTGTAGAAATTGACTTCAAAACTAACCTATCTCTGACCAGGTCGTTCATTATTCCTCTTTCTTTCAAGTCCATCCTTATCACTTCCCCCATGTTTTCCTTAGCCTTCCGTTGCGAACTGACCCGGTCACCTCAACTGTTCTACATCTACTAACCCAAGAACTTTCATCCATTCTTTCAACATGCTCATACAATCAAAGTCTTTTGTCCTGCATACATCTCCCTATACTGTCTAAGTTTAATCTTCCTCTGAGGTGATCAGATCTAAGCCTGTATTTAAGACTCACATTACACATCCATCGTATCATCTCATATCATTTCTCTCTTCGACCCTCACTGGCCAGGTTTCACATCCATACACAAGCATTGCATAGATATGCTTGATAGATTCTTCTCTTGGTCGACAGTGATAACGCTCTGCTGGTTAGTAATGACAGAAGTTCCCAGAACTTACTCCATCCACTTTTAATTCTTGCAATCACACTAGAACCTGCACCTCGTTGTGCTCCAATGGTATCACTCAGATAACAAAATCTTTTGGACAGCCTCAATAGCTTTGTTATACACATATCCTCATCTGTTTTACACTTCTTGCACACAAACTGGTTATCATCTCTCAACCTACCAATAATTACACTGCACTTGTGCACCCAATATGCTTGCAAGTACCACAAAAAATTGAGTTGCATCCGAGTCCATTCTACATACTGAAATGACATCCTTTTGCACGATGACAAACAAATACCCAGAGTTTTAGAAGTTGCCCGTGAATGAGTAAAAACCTCTGTGTAGACCTGCATCCCACTTCAGATTCCATATATCACCATCTTTATTATTTATATATTTTTTTTCTATCTTATATAAATAGAGATTTTGTCCGTCCGTCCATTCGTCAGTCAAAATTTTGGTACTTTCTCAGATTAAGACGCACGTTAAAAGTGTCTCGGCGTTGGTACTTTCCGGTGTTTTACGTAAAACGCTGGAAAGTACCGAAGCGCTTAGCCAACGAAACTGCGAGAAAATGAGCAGCCGACTTCAACTGATTGAACAAATAAGCAGACGACTTTTAAACTGATTGAAACGAATAAGCAGACGACTTTTAAACTGATTGAAACGAATAAGCAGACGACTTTTAAACTGATTGAAACGAATAAGCAGACGACTTTTAAACTGATTGAAACGAATAAGCAGACGACTTTTAAACTGATTGAAACGAATAAGCAGACGACTTTTAAACTGATTGAAACGAATAAGCAGACGACTTTTAAACTGATTGAAACGAATAAGCAGACGACTTTTAAACTGATTGAAACGAATAAGCAGACGACTTTTAAACTGATTGAAACGAATAAGCAGACGACTTTTAAACTGATTGAAACGAATAAGCAGACGACTTTTAAACTGATTGAAACGAATAAGCAGACGACTTTTAAACTGATTGAAACGAATAAGCAGACGACTTTTAAACTGATTGAAACGAATAAGCAGACGACTTTTAAACTGATTGAAACGAATAAGCAGACGACTTTTAAACTGATTGAAACGAATAAGCAGACGACTTTTAAACTGATTGAAACGAATAAGCAGACGACTTTTAAACTGATTGAAACGAATAAGCAGACGACTTTTCAACTGATTGAAACGAATAAGCAGACGACTTTTCAACTGATTGAAACGAATAAGCAGACGACTTTTCAACTGATTGAAACGAATAAGCAGACGACTTTTCAACTGATTGAAACGAATAAGCAGACGACTTTTCAACTGATTGAAACGTGATTGCAACTTAATGAAATGCGCAAATACTGCAATGAATTTTAACAAGGTTTCAATGGCTGTTGCATCTCCCGAAGGAATGATAAAATTTTGTCAGGATGAAAAACTGATTGCAAAGGCAAAAAAAATGCCTAAAATGTGGAAGAGAAAAAACCCTAACTCAGTACTTTCACAGATTAGGACTCATGCTAATTTTGACCCTGACCCTAATGACGGGGTCAAAGTTAGGATGGGCCCTAATTTGTGAAAGCACCCCTAATTCTAAACCCTTAC
Organism: Sepiola atlantica; assembly: GCA_963556195.1. Classification (NCBI taxonomy): domain Eukaryota; kingdom Metazoa; phylum Mollusca; class Cephalopoda; order Sepiida; family Sepiolidae; genus Sepiola; species Sepiola atlantica. The sequence continues at coordinate 19,874,861 of OY744551.1, read as the reverse complement.
AAAAGCAACAATAATAATTAGTAAAAAAACCCCCAAAAAACCTAACCTTAATGAAAGCAACACTAGTAATAAAAAAAACCCTAACCCTAACGACGCCATTAAAAACAAAAAATTTTCAGTAAAAAAAAAAAAAAAAAAAATGCTTACTTGATTCACTTTTTAATTTAAACACTTATTTTGAATCACTTATTTTTTCGTTAAAAACAAATATTTCTATCATACAATTTGAAAAAATGTATTCGAGTTTTTGCCTTTAATTTTTTGCTTTGTGCCAATCACTCCGTGAGTGATTACATATAAATACATAAAGAAAATAGATCTAAATTATGCAACTGCTACGCATTAAAAGATAACCAAAAGCAACAAGAATTTAAATACAACCAACTCTCCACATTTATTACAAGTTTTTTATTTATTGTTTTTGCTTTTTTAACTATCTTTAATTTATTTCTTTGACCTTTTGGCTAGGAACAAAGTGTAGTATCTGTTCTGATGCTACACTTAGTCTTTTCTGTCCTTGGTCAGTGAAGGAGAAATCCTTCTAGATTGAGACAACTTTTATTTTTGTTCCAATCTAGAGTGCCTCCTTTTACGGGAGTTGGATTTTCCCCACTTTTAAAACTGACCTTGTGTCTAATTTTGCCCTTGTGGGGAGGCAAGTAAATAGGAATTATCTTCTCAATTCAACGCGTAAAAAAAATATTGGACAGAAAATTTGCACCATTAATATCAATATACAGAACGAATTATGCTAAATATTTCATCCGATAGTTCCCAATATTGCCTTTTAAAAACAAAAACTTAATATTTTTCAATAATTCATTTTCATTATTCTCCATACTAACAGATATTTTCTGTAATTTTATTAAGTTTGTTCCCCTAAAGAATAGCTCATTACACTCCCCTAATATCCATGTTTTAAATTTCATAAATATTTGTCGATTAGAATATCTATATTCAGCATTATTATATAAATGTATTCAAAATTAAATTACTTTGCAACAAAACAATAACTCAACTCTACCAGCAAAAAACTTTCCTTTGCTCCTCTGTGTACCTAAAACCAAACAGAGTTGCTTTACAAAAACTTCCCATTTGTGGAACACATTGCCACAAGACTGTTTCCCTGAAAACTACAACATGATCACTTTCAAGATTAATGTCAACAAATACTTATCAAGCCATCCTCTTAAATGTAGTCCTTTCCGTACATCGTTTTCAATTCACAAATAGTATTGTTCAGCATTCAAATGACAATATCCTTAACCCTTATCCTCGAGTGACTTTTGGTCTTGGTAATGTGAACAAATGTCACCACCTTCCAATCGGTTCTTCACTCAACATACCACTTGATTTGGGATTCTGGACGAGATGACAACGCAATCGAAGGATTTAAGTGGTTGATTCGTCCTTTAACCCCTCCTAATGTATCTATGCAGCAAATAAAGCCCATCGTGTGATCTTTCTCATCTATCGCTCCTTTGCCACAGCAGACATCTTCCTACCGCTATACATATCTCTGGTACGACCGATTCTGTAATATGGCATCCAAGCTTCATCCCCATTTTTCGTTCGGGCGATCCAGCACTTTGAGCAGGGTCAGAGATTTGTGACACGGATAGTCGATGGACTGAACACAAAGTCCTATGATCAACGATCGGATACTCGTTAGAACGTAGGCGACTAGATGGAGACTTCATCCTTGCCTTTAACATCATGTGCGGAAATGACAATGTGGCTCGTGCCGTCTTCTTCACACTAGCTGAGCAGAGAGGGCTTCGGGGAAAGTCACAGAAGCTGGACTAGAGACGATTTGAGTTTGATCTTCTTTAGTTCGAGGTCATGGCAGCGTGGAACAGGCTGCCAAAAACCAATCAAACACTCCAAGGCAGCACTGAATGCATTACGCCCGCTGGTCTTTGTATAATTACCCCTCAATTAAACAACAGAGGATCGCGCGTGGTGACGTGTTTCTGGCGTAAAACATCAACCAAGAATTTAAATCTTTCTTTCAAGGAGTTTTTCATCCCAGCGCCAAGTCGTCTCCACAAAAGATGTACCATAGGCGCTTTTAACTCATTAAAACTAATGCAGCATTCACTGTCCATGTTTCTCCTTCATGGAACAGCCTACAAAAGGTAGTGACCATGTCTATCATATCCACGTTTAAAGTCAGCTTGGACAAACATTCAGACGGTATATAGATGTACACATCTTCTGTCCTTTTACATGGCTTGTTGAACTTTGCTATGTTTTGCCAATAAATTTGATAAGTGGTGACTCATTAGTATAAACAAGCCACACGTGCGTGATCCTCCTCTGTATGTGACTCGATGTGGCGAGTGTAAAATGCAATAAATTTGGGCAATTTGACCCCACTTTGAACCCTGGGGGCGCGAACCAGAATTTTTCTGAGGTCAAGGATGCTCATTTTATATCCAGAACAATTGCCTCTACATTTTGGCCAAGTTTCAGAAAAATTGAATGGATGGATCAAATGTTATGGGAGAAAAGGGTCATTTTTTGCATTTTGTTTTTTTTTAACCCCCTGGGGCCGCGAACCAGATTTTTTCCAAGGTCAGCGATACTTATTTTCTATTAGGAACAATTGCCTCCACATTTTGGCCAAGTTTCAGAGAAATTGAATGGATGGATGAAAAGTTATGGGGCAAAAAATGTCATTTTTTGCCATTTCGGGGCCTTTTGACCCCCTGGTGGGCTAACCAGATTTTTTTTCAAAAATCGGAGAATGTCACTTTCTAACCTGACCAAAGTTACAACTTCATGCAAAATTTCAGAGAAATTCAATGGATGATTGCGGAGAAAAATCCGGACGGACGGACATGCCTCAAAACATAAGTCCCCCGATTTTATAAATCGGGGACCAAAAATAAAACTGTAGGTGATTGTTTAGAATTCACACTCCATCAGAATTTTAAAAAATTATGTCCAGAACAAATACAATTTTTTTTAAAAATTTAAAATCTAATAAAAAAAAAAAATGAATTTATCCCTACCCAGCCGAAGGTCGATTAAAAAGGACACTTTGAAAAAGTGCAAAATTAGCCATGATCTGTCCCTGTCTGCATTCCCTGGTAAAAACACTTCAGGCGACTGGGAATAAACCAAACTCTCCTCTCAAGGGAGGAGCTAATGCCTGGGAGAATGGCCTCCTAAGATTGACCAGAACAGATACTACACTTTGAATTATTTATTCACAAATAAAATTAAAATTCCATTTACAAATTAAGCACAACACCATCAAAATTGTGGGGAGGGTCATATTCTTAACGAGCTGCACTTTGATCCATTCAGGCAAACGTTTTTTTTTTTTTCCACAATTATACGAGGGACTATCCGACGTAAAATGTTTTTGGTTTAATTTACAATATATACATATATATATATATATATATATGTATGTATAATCGAGAGAGTAAAAAATCAGGACAATCTTTGCTGCGTTTATATAATAGTGCTCAATAATAGAGCTATATAAAAACTAAGAAAACGGATATATTTTTTTGGCCTGGAAATTTAATTTTATTAAACCTACGATCGAAACATTTCTACTGGATTTGTAGCCTTGATATGTTCGTATAAATAAAAACTTTTATCATAAATAATATATATATATATATATATATATATATATATACAATCTCAAGCAAAAGGTCGAGAAGCAATTGTTTACTTTCAGGTTTGCTTTCTTTTGTTATTGGCAATAAGCGTTTCATGCCCATCTATATATTTCTTTTATCTCCAAATACATATGGTAAAATTTGTTTGGTAAAAGTCCAGAATAGTTAACACCCGGTCAATCATAAAAAAAAAACATAACTTATATCAAACTCATTAGAATTAAATTCTTTACCTTTAGCCAAGTTTTAATGTTTATAACACATTTCACACTTTTTCTTCTATAAAATCTGCCTTCTGGACAGTTTGTGGAAGCCATTAAATGTCTATTGTTGAGAAAGCAGATTTTATAGAAGAAAAAGTGTTAAATAAGAAGCGTTATAAGCGTTAAAACTTGGCTAGTTAGGTAGAGAATTCAATTCTAATGAGTTTGATATAAATTATGTGTGATCATGTGTTAACTATTTTGAACTTTTCGCATTTGTTTTTTTTCTTTCAATAAAGTGACTGATGCTGCTACAAACACATGAGAAGTTAATAGTTATTTCTTTTTTGATTTTAATGACCTATTTAATAAATTGGTTTTGAGTTTTTTGCTTGTGTGTAAATATGAAAATAAACAATATTCAAATCAAACCAATGGTACTAGTAGGGATACTTGGAAATGCCCGGGATGATGGAAAAACATAAAATTCATCTTCAAAACATTGTAACATGTAGATGATTAAAATCAAACTAAGATTTTTTAAATCTATTTCATCATGATGTGTGATTTTTTCGAAAATATTAGTGTTTTATTAATAAAACAAAAACATAGAAATCGTTTGGAGAAATAGTTATGAATGTTTTTATCAAAAAACGATAATAGATATCACAAATGAGCCTGGTTTAGGGTGGCAAAACGGTAAATTTAGTAAAATTCCCTTCAATTTCAACTTGTGATATCTTGTTTATTTTGAGGGTTATTTTTGAAAAAATTTGAATTTAAACAAAATTTAACCCTTTTCATTTGTAATTGTATAATTCTTTCTCTTATGTAATTAATAGTTTTTTTCAGTCTACTTTAAGTTAGGTTACTACTTTTTCGCATGTAAAAAAAAATGTTGGGGGTTTTCAAATTTGGTATGTACAATATTGTGTACCTCTATAAAAGACAGTCCCATCTTAAAGAAAAAAGGAGGCCACTCGTTAATATGGGGTGCTTAGTATAGAGTTTTAAGCTGTCTTTCATAAAATAAAGACAAGTTGAAAACTTTCATGAATGAAATTTTGACCAATTATCAAATTATGCTTCAGTCTGTTTTTATATGGTCTATATCCAAGTTTTTTTTATTGATTTACTATTAAAAGAAAACTCTAGATTGATCTCTAATGTGCTATGAATTATATTATGAAGATTCAATATGAATCTAATATTAACAGTCAAAGTTGCACTTCCGCGTCATTTTTATACATCTTTTTAGAAGCAATCGGATTTTTCCCACTGTTTATAGGCTGGCTTGATCTAATATTTATTGCTTCCATTATGATTAAGTTTCATTTACTACAGAATGACATTTTCCCATTTGTAAGGATTTTTCATTTGTTTGAAGCTTGCATTTTTAATTTTATACTATGAAAATTTGTTTCTGGACACAAGATGGCAAATTTTCTAATTTTGAACGATCATAATTCGGCGGATAATTGAGCTACCAAAATAAATCTGGTATCATTGTTTATGGTTTGCAAACATCTATGTGCCCATATTCAAATATAATAAAATTTTGGTTTGGGATACCTACTAATAATAAAAGGAGTTCAATTGTACTATAGGGACCATTGGAATATCTCACTCTAATGTTGGATAAAATCAAGAATTTTATTTCTGAACAAAAAATACTAATTTACTTTTTAAAGTATATAAAATAAAGGTATATAAAATCAGGGATGTGAGTGGCCAATGGCAAAAAAAAATCTTAGATCGAAAGGAATTTCCCAACATAGGAGCTACGACCGCCCCCTCCCCCAATTTCCCATAAAATGATCCCCAATTCTCAGGCTATTCTAGCTTTTTAGAGCATTAACCAAAAAGTTTTTTTGCTATGGGAGATAAATGCTGTGCTTTTTTATACTGAAAAGTTACACCAAAAACACCCTTTCCTTAACTCTACCACTATCCCTAAGTCTGAAAGACAATCCCAACCCCTAAAAAATCTTCCTTAACCCTAAGTTCGAGTAGCAAGCCCCCCAAAATAAAAAAAAACATTGTAAAACTGCATGCAATCACCTAAAAAAATGGTTAATGCCCTAAAACGCTAGAATGGTCCGGAAATGAGGGATCATTTTATGTTTAATTCATGTGCAAAACTGATCTCTCACTTTAAATTCTAAAATTGTTTTCCTTCTTTCAAACAAGTTATTCAGGGTGTTCCCACATAATCACCTAAAAAAAAGTAGAATCTCATTTTTTTATTTTGGGGGTGGGAGGTGATTTAACTAGAATGTTAAACTACGATCATACTGAAAGTACTGACAGATCTATTTTACCTTCATTTTTACTTTTAATTTCGTTAAATTCCGGTAAAAATTAGCTTTTTGTGGAAAAAGAAGATTTGACCTAAGATATGAATAAAAAAAAAACATGACGTTAGCAAGAGAAAGACAGTATGTAGGTGCAGGAAAGAGACGAGAAGTTTTCATCAAATAAAAATCTTTTGTAAAATTTTAAAAACTAATTAAATGTAAAGTAAAAAGTTCACCACTTCGTCACAGAGAGAGGGGAAGAGAGAGAGAGAGAGGGGAAGAGAGAGAGAGAGAGGGGAAGAGAGAGAGAGAGAGGGGAAGAGAGAGAGAGGGAGAGAGGGGAAGAGAGAGAGAGGGGAAGAGAGAGAGAGGGGAAGAGAGAGAGAGGGGAAGAGAGAGAGAGGGGAAGAGAGAGAGAGGGGAAGAGAGAGAGAGGGGAAGAGAGAGAGAGGGGAAGAGAGAGAGAGGGAAGAGAGAGAGAGGGGAAGAGAGAGAGAGGGGAAGAGAGAGAGAGGGGAAGAGAGAGAGGGGAAAGGAGAGAGGGGAAGAGAGAGAGGGGAAGAGAGAGAGGGGAAGAGAGAGAGGGGAAGAGAGAGAGGGGAAGAGAGAGAGAGGAAGAGAGAGGGGAAGAGAGAGAGAGGAAGAGAGAGAGAGAGGAAGAGAGAGGAAGAGAGGAAAAAAGAAAGAGAGAAAGAAAGAGAGAGAGAAAGAAAGAGAGAGAGAAAGAAAGAGAGAGAGAAAGAAAGAGAGAGAGAAATAAAGAGAGAAATAAAGAGAGAGAGAAATAAAGAGAGAGAGAAATAAAGAGAGAGAGAAATAAAGAGAGAGAGAAATAAAGAGAGAGAGAAATAAAGAGAGAGAGAAATAAAGAGAGAGAGAGAAATAAAGAGAGAGAGAGAAATAAAGAGAGAGAGAAATAAAGAGAGAGAGAAATAAAGAGAGAAATAAAGAGAGAGAGAGAAATAACGAGAGAGAGAGAAATAAAGAGAGAGAGAGAAATAAAGAGAGAGAGAGAGAGAAATAAAGAGAGAGAGAGAGAGAAATAAAGAGAGAGAGAGAAATAAAGAGAGAGAGAGAGAGAAATAAAGAGAGAGAGAGAAATAAAGAGAGAGAAAAAGAAAGAGAGAGAAAAAGAAAGAGAGAGAGCCACTGCCCGGGTAATCTGCTGGGGCTAAAAAATTTGTTAATCGTAGAGCTATTTTAAACATAATAATAAAAAGAGCCATTTAAATAAAAATGGCTCTTTTTATTATTATGTTTAAAATAGCTCTACGATTAACAAATTTAATAATAATAAAAAGAGCCATTTTAATAATAATAGTAGTAAGAGCCATTTTAATAATAATAAAAAAGAGCCATTTTAATGAAAAAAGCCATTTTAATAATAATAATAAAAAAGCTATTTTAATAATAATAAAAAAGTTATTTTTATAATAAAAAGAGCCATTTCAATAATAATAATAAAAAAGAGCTATTTTAATAAAAAGAGCCATTTTAATAATAATAATAATAAAAAAAGAGCCATTTTAATAATAATAAAAAGAGCTATTTAATAATAATAAAAAAGAGCCATTTTAATAATAATAATAAAAAAGAGCCATTTTAATAATAAAAAAGCTATTTTAATAATAATAATAAAAAAGAGCCATTTTAATAATAAAAACTATTTTAATAATAATAAAAAAGAGCTATTTTAATAATAATAATAAAAAAAAGAGCTATTTTAATAATACTAATAATAAAAAAAAGCTATTTTAATAATAATAATAATAAACAAAAGAGTTATAAGTAAAAAAAAAATACTCATTAGGGTTTTAATTTGTTTAAGTTCTCTTCTTAGATGAAGACAAATTTAAAGTTTTTACGCAGGCGTTTTCACTGGAAATAAAAACGTGATTCTAGGGAGGGAGGGGAGGGTTACATGTAAACAGCCCTGAAAAATAATGCTCCATTCATTCTAAGTCTATTCACGAAGATACTCATTGACAAGACTGACTGTGGTACAGGATAAGTTAACATCAGCTACATCACTAGGAGAACACACCTGCATCCCAGGAAATAATATGATGGAGATGTTGACTTTCTGTGTAGAAACTATATACTTAATGGGATTTGACATATATTGGGAGGAAGAAGGTCTGGCTATGGGATCACCATTGTTCCCAGTACTGACCGATGTATATATGGAATACTTTGAGGAAATGGAATTAGAATCTACATCACTAAAGCCATCAATGTGGCTATGATATGTGGAGGACACGCCCATACTCTGAACTCATCAGGAGGATGTTCAACCATTGATGGACCATGTGAATTCCATCCATCAGTTCACCAGGGAAAAGAAACGTAATAAATTGTCTTTCCTAAACGTGTTAATAACTCGCACTGATCAAGGGATCAGGTTATCCGTATATCGAAAAACAACTTTCACTTGACAATATCTTAATTTCAACTCGTACGTGAAAGAAATCTGAAAGCCGTCCTGCTGTCTGTGGATTTCTCTATGGTTTTCGATTCTATTCAGATGAAGGAAATTCTTCTGGCATATGGGATTCCGGACGAGGCTGTTGATGCAGTAATGATCTTGTACAGCAGAACACAGTCTATGGTATGATCGCCTGACGGAGAAATCAAATTATTTGCTACCACTGCTGGTGTCTCAACTACAACCTCTATATGTCAACTGACAAGCTGAAAAAAAATGGCTTGACATTGGCACCTGTAAGAATCAGAAGATTAAGGATGCTGGCGATGCTGATGACGTTGCAATTTTTACTGACACAACTAAACAAGCAGAAGCCCTACTATATTTCGTCGAAGAAATGGAAAATTGTATTGGGCTTTTTGTTAACACAAGAAAAACAGCACATTCTCTTGAACCAACATGGAAATAATTCTTCCCCTTAAATGGGCAGCAAGTTGCAAAGCAAAATTGCATTGAGAGTGAACTAAATGGGCAAATAAACAACGCCTGGGCGAGATGAAATGTGACTTCTTTGAAGCAATTGTTACATCGGTTCTGGTATATGGAAGTAGCATCTGGACTTTTACCAAAAAATCTCCTGGAAGCAGCAACACTACAGACACCTTCATCGGATTTCAGCCGTGATCAAAGAGAGAAGAACCAGATTTGCAGGTCACTGCTGGACGGATAAGGATGAAATCGTCAAAACAGGGATGTGGTTCAGTTGGTAGACCACACAGAACGTACATCAAGCAACTGCAGAATACTCAATGTACCTTTCAAGACCTACCTGGTGTGATTGAAGGATACAGCAAGATGGTTTGAGAGATTCAAAAAGATCCGTGATACTACCACGACTAGATGATGATAATCCATACAACATAAAGAAATGAGTTGCCTACAACATCGAGCAAAGGCAATATGTCGTAACACTAATACATATCAAAAGGAGTTGAACAGCCGAAGAGAAACTCTCGACCAGAACAACTTGAGAGAGGATAACCAGTTTCTGTGCAAGAAGTGTAAGACAATGGAGATGGATGAGAACTCTGATGTGGACAAAGCATATTTGGAAGGCAAAACTATCGAGGTTGTCCAGAAATTCTGTTATCTGGGTAATAACACTAGAGCACAGGGTGGAGCAGGTGCTAGTGTGATTGCAAGAATTAGGAGTAGAGGGAGTAAGTTCAGAGAACTTCTGCCATTACTAACCAGCAGAGTGTTATCACTTTCGCCTAAGGGAAGAGTCTATCAGACATGTGTACGAAGTGCGGTGATGTATGGAAGTAAAACCAGAAAGGATTGAGGACATGCATTGCAGGGAGAAAAGTAATACAATGGATATGTAATGCGAATTTGAAAAAGAGGCTTAGGTCTGATGACCTCGGAGGAAGATTAAACCTTGATAGTATATGGAGATGTGTACAGAAGAAGAGACTTCGCAAAGTCTCCTGTTCTGTTCGAAGCTTCGATGGTATGGCCATGTTGAAAGAATGAATAAGAATTTTTGGGTTAGTAGATGTAGAAAAGTTGAGGTAGCAGAATCAATTCATGGAAAACATGGGATGAAGTGATAAGAATGAACTTGAGAGAAGGAGGGATAAATAAATAACTGGTCAGAGATAGGTTAGTTTAGGAGTCAGTTTCTAAAACTCGTTCAACATTAAATGGAATATGATGATCATAGATATGAAGTAAAGCCAGCTGGTTTCTTGGCATTTTTAAATCATGGTAGATATTTTAATTTTGGTTTGGCAGTTATTTATGATATCGATATGTGTGCTTAAGAATAAATTGTTTTTTTTGTCAATCGATTTTAATATTTAATTTTAACATTTTTTTTATTAGTGATATTATAGAGGCAATAGGAGGAGCTAACCTTCCCAGTCGAAGTCCTCTTTCTGCCATTTATTAAAAACGGATTTTATTTAAGATAATTCTTTTGTATAAACCGATGTCAGATGCATTTCGATTGGTCAATAAATCAGATTTGACCAATCGCTGTGTTTCTTCTAAATTACAAAATTTGAACTTTTTTTCCCACTTAATCCCACATTGAATTAGTATTTTTAAATTGCATAAAATAAACAGAAATTTTATTAAAAGAAGCAATGAAGTACTTTAATGGAATTTCTAAGCATTCAAACTGTAGCTTAGAAAGTCATTTCTAATGATTTTTGGCAGACGAATATGATACGATTATAGAAGAAAAGCTCTCTGGTTCAATTAATCATTTCACGACCAAACGATAACGTAATTATTTAACCTAACTTTCGAAATCATATTTAGAAAAATCATTTAAAAAAGCAAAACAAAAATCAACGTCGAGTCATGATTGCCGCTAACTATCTCAATGCTACTAAACCTCTTCCTCCAGTACAGAGTGAATAATGTCATGGTTTCATGACGTCATCCATTAAAACAGAGTGGAGGATAATACAAAATGATGATGTCATCAAGAGAGGGGGGGGGGAGGCTATCTAGATGACCCGTGACCTGAAGGATCACAAGTCGTCTACTAGACTCTAGGCCCCTGAGGGGCAAGTATAATACTTGTCTGGTTGATTATTTGGACACTGAATGTATTACATCGGAGGAGGAGGAGGAGAGTCTAATGAGACAAGAAAGAGTTGGAGGTGTATCAAACACAAACGTCTCAATCTGAAGTACTGGCCAGTACACTTTCATTTTATCTACAATCGCAACCCAAAAATAAAGGTTAGTATTATATAGATTTAGTTGTGACCCAAGGTGGCAAAATGTTAAAGGATTTTGTTAATAATGAGAAACGTGTAAAAAATATTGTAAATTTGAAGGTTTTCTAAATTTATGTTATACAATTTAAAAAAATCTAATTCATCTTACATAAACTATCACTAACTAAATGTATTCGTAAAATATTTCATCTATCTTCATAATCGCTTAAGGGTGCTAAATGATGCACTAATGTACAATGGATCAGCGTTGACCTCACGGGTCATAGGTTATTTAGTAAATAGAAAACTGTTTGAAGAGTGTTCTTGCTTTAATGGAAAATAGGGTTATTTCAATTGTAATAATAAAAAGGCTTCAAACCTTTTTCAAGTGTATTTAATAATAATATCGAAGTTAAGCGACATTGAGCTTGGTCAGCATTAATGAGTGACCATTTGAGAATAGCAGGTGCTGTATGCTCTCTGCTTAACCTGACATTGTTTCCAGTCGTCCTGGGTTTTTCCTTGCCACTGAACTCAAGCAATGGCAGTTCAGAAGAAATTCCCGAACAAGTCCCAGCAAAATTGTAGTCCATCTTGAAAAGCACACTGGCTTGGCTAAGAAAAAGTGATGCTAAAAAATGCGTGAAAATTATATAGGTAAGTAGAAAAGTAAATTTGATTGTGTTTGGTAAAAGTTATTTGCTAATGTCCATTTGTTTTTTTCACCCCTTTTTTCCTCGCTAACAATCGCCCTACATTATTATTATTATAAGTGGTTTCTTGATTTATTAGAAAATAGTTGTTATGGCTAAGATATGGAAGCACTCCCCCACCCCCCAATCAGGATTTTTCTGAGATTTAAAAAAAGAAAATTTCTTTTCATTACTAACAAAAAAACATACTATTTCCTGACTAGGATCAACGTTTAGTATCTGTTTCGTCCTTGGTCAGAGAAATCCTTCTAGATTGAGGGAAGTTTTATTTTTGTCCCAATCCAGGGTGCCTCTTTTGAGGGAACCAGTTCTCCCCTCATTAAACACCATACTAGCATTTAACTTTATCCACGTAACGGGAGGGGGGGGGGGGGGTAGCCAATAAATAAAACTAACAAAAATGAATTATTTTGCAGATTTACGATCAGATTTTTTTTGCCATCGAAACGTCTTGTAAAAGTGAGCCGAACTATCGGAACAAATTTGAAACAGTAATTTAATAAATCTTAAAAGAAAAACGATTAACACCTTCAACTATCCCCCTTCTCTACCAAAAAAAAAATGAGATCCTACTTTTTTTTTTTTAGGCAATTACGTGTGAACACACTGAAAAACTTGGTGAAAAAAAAAAAAAAATTATTTTAGAATTTAGAGTGGGGATCAGTTTCTCATAAATTTAACGTTAAATGATCTCATTTCCGGGCTATTCTAACGTTTTAAGAATTCTTTTTACATGGGAAATAAATTCTATACGTTTTTTTAGGGATGGGTGGGTATTTTTAAACGATTACATGTGGTTTTACGACCTTGCCATTTGGACTGAGGGTTAGTGGTAAAATAATTTAGTTAACTGTCATAAAAAGTTATAGTGGCCCGGAAATAGGGGATCATTTTACGTTAAATTTATATCTGAAACTAATTCCCCACTCTAAAATAATTGTGTTTTTTTTTCTTCTTCTTTCCGCCAAGTTTTTCAGGGTGTTTGACTTGTTCACATAACTAAAAATAATAGAATCTCTTTTTTTTTGGGGGGGGGGGGGGTAATCTACAAGTTTACCATTTTATTTTTTAATCTTGTGTAATCGACAGAAATTAAAAGGAAAATAAAAAAAAGGATAAAATTTTTAAAAAATTAACATTTTAAAAGCTTTGTATACTTTGCAGTTATAATTGTAGGTGGACTGTACATATATTTTATTTTTCTGTTAACAATTATTTTAATAATTTTTTAAGTGTTAATATATCCGAACGAGAAAAAAATAGCATTGAATAATTCTTATTATTAAGGACATCTTTTTATATCTTTGTTTAAAAAAAAATACGTATTTCTTGATTAGATTGTCCCCTCTTTAAATCAGATTCTTTTTTTAGAATAGTGGCTCCTCTAAAAAAATACTGTTTTGTCTTCGGTTCAAGAGCACATATGACCCCTAATACTAGACTTTATCGCGTATATACACTTTAATTCAAGCCAAAATTGACATTAGCCACTTCAAAATCACTTTCGAATGGCGTATGGACATTGCAATTAAAAACAAACTATTAATTTTCATTCTTCAAGGCCTCTAGTCTAAATAAACCAACCGATCTTTTGGGGTAATATCGAAATAAAGACACAATTCACGATTATTTTTATATTTAAATTTTAAAATTCATCAAAAAACGGCCAAGTTTCGAAAAAACAACAACATTTTAATGATAATTCTTTATGTTAATTAATTTACAATGTTCGTTAGAGTTCAAAAAACGACCGACCTAATGTCGGAGTCGACGATGTAAACATCATGTCGGACTTGGTTCTGTTTATTATTGTTGTTATTATATTAAAATAAATAATAATAAAAATGGTCGCCACGGTGATTTTTTTAGTGGTCGTGCGAAATCCTAAAGTGATTTTGAGGACTTTACATTGGCGAATTCGAAAATAGATTCTGGTTAGAATTAAAGTTTAAAAGCGAAAACGTCGAGTATTATGGTTCATTTGTGTTCTGTTCTTAAACTTTAAATCACTTTAGGATGTCTATATTTACTTGCCTCCCCATGAGGGCAGAGTTAGACACAAGGTCGGTTTTTAATGTGGAGGAAAATGCAGTTCCCTCCAAAAGGGGCATAAATTGCGTCAATCTAGAAGGATTTCTCCTTCACTGGCAGAAAAGATGAAGTGTAGTATCAGAACAGAACAGATACCACACTTTGATCTTGGCCAAAATGTCGAAGGCTTCGGTATAAACATCCCATCGGACATGTTTTTGTTTATTAATTATTATTATTACTAACTTTAAAACAAGAAAAAAGGGAAATGTTCTCCCCTGTGACCGTGCGAAATTTGAAAGTGATTTCGAAGCCTTTAAGTTGGCGGATTTACAAGTAATTTCTGGCTAGAATTAAAGTTTAAACGCGAAAAAGTAGAGTATTTTATGGTTTGGGTTTTAATATTTGTTTTTAAACAATAGAAAAACAGTATTTCTTTCCTCGTTCGAGTTTTGTAGAGAAAGATACGAAAATATATTTTCGTATCTTTCTCGTTTTTAAAATCTTTCCTTGGAAATTTATTGCCAAGAAAGATTTAACCCCCCTTGCACCCCCCCCCCAAAAAAAACCAAAGCTACAACACAATTACATTTCTTTGTTTTCTTTCTTGTTTTTTTAATAAAGCCATATATACTTTTAAAAGAAATTACCTAAACAAGTTAAAAATAGCTTTAATCACTTTAAGAATAAACTGGATGAATTCAGAAATGGTAAAAAGAAAATTAATTTACAGACATTTTTGGGGTCCATCTGATGAAATATTTAAGAGAATTTAATCTGTATAATTATATTATTTTTCTTTTAAAGTTAATATGAGATTATTGGTTAAAACAAAAGATGACAAGACTAAAAAGATATATAAAAACTAAAGAAATCTAATTATATTTTATCTTTCCTGTAAAAGACGAATGAAACGACTGGTTGGATGATTAGACATTTTATTTTAAGGGAAGCAAATTTTATTGTCTGAATATTTACGATTTTAATAAGACCTCATAAATAAAATATTATACCCAAAATCCTGGCCATTTGCAGTTAGACATGGAAATTGGAATATATTAAGAGTGGAAGGTGTACAAAGAAAGGTGACTAAATTGATCTCAATTTAGAAGGATAGGTTGGAATCATTAGGTTTAACTACTTAACCACACATGGAAATTGAGATATATGAAAATTAGGATTACAGAAAGACAGTGACTAAACTATTAAACGTTTTAAAAAGGATATCTATTATAAGGATATTTTTGAATCCTTAGGTTTAACTACTTTACTAGACATTGGATTAAGATATATTAAAATTGGAAGGTGTATAAAAAAGAGATTAAAATGATTAAAGGATCTCAATTATAAAGATATGTTGGAACCCTTAGGTTTAACTACTTTGCTACACATGGGAATGGGGAGGGGTAATTGAAACCTTAAAAATAATGTGATTTGAAGATACGGAAGACCCCCCCCCCTCGTAAATACCTAAAATATTAAAAACCTTTTTTTGTCTACTCTTTCTGGTTAACCCTATTCTTACCGACCTCATCAGTGTTGTCCTGCAGTTGTCCCTCGGGTTCTGCGGCGTGCTCATCTTCGCTGTTGTAACCACCAGTCATGGATTCGTAATCCGAAGGCGACGAACCATTGTTACCACCGACCACGGCGACCCCTCCGACAAGGGAGACGGCGCCTCCGGGCAGCACGGTGGCCCCGCCGTGGTGGGTCGACGAGGTAGACGAAGCCGACGACGAAGAAGACGACGTCGGAGGGTGGTGGCTCCCCCGGGGGTCGTGCCTGTGTTTGCGGGCGTTCCGGTGCGGCGACGACCGGTGCCTCCGCTTGTTGTGGCTCGAGCCGGAGCCATCGTGATGTCCATCGTACGGACTGCCGCCGCCACCCGGATCCCGTTTGTCGTCGAAAGAGGTGGAGGCCGGTAGCCATCGGGTCGGAGAACTCCGGGAACGTCCCACCTTCTCGTTGGACGACGAGTGGTGGCCGTGCTCAGCGTTCTCCGGATCATTCTTGTCTTTCGTCGGCTTCTTCTTCGGAAGAATGGTCATCTTTGCTGTCGATAGCTTTAAGACACTTTATTCTTTAGCTTATGTTCTATTAATTCCACTGACGGTTGCACTATTTTAATTTAGCTGAAGCGACCGTGTTCACGTTCCCCAATAGGAGACTGTGAATTGCAGGCGAAACGAAGTAAACATGGCGACTGTACACGTCTGACGTCACAAACTTAGACAGAAGAGTTACTCACCAAAAAGGGAGATAATCACCTTTAAAAAATGTTTAATTTCTTTTTCTCTTTTTAAAAACTATCTTCTTAATGTAACATTTAAAAAAACAAATATTGTTACACAGATATTGACACTATGAATACAATATCAAGATACAGATCAAATTCTGTTAAATATTTAATTCTTAGAAATGCACACTTAATTCCCCTGTTTTACCGTTACTTTTGAAGTCATCTAATTCTATCTTAAAAATGTTTTTAATCTGATCTGCCAACTCGTTCAAAAAAAAAAATTACAAATTTTATTAGTTAATAGATGCATTTTTTCACCTTTCCGACCAAAAAGAGATATTTAAAACAATGTTCAAAGTCAGTAATTCCATGAATTATTTTGAAATTTTCAATTAAATCACGTCTCATTCTTCCCATCAAGTCAGTGGCATGCAGAGGTCTGGTGATGGCCAACTCCATGGGCCAACTCCTTAATTGTATACCTCAAGTATAAGTCCTAGTACTGAGAAATATAAAGAAGGGAGATATTTTGAATATAATTGGATGCCCCCCATTTGGATGCTTGGGGCCACTGTCCCCCCCCCCCCCCTCCATATGCCACTTCCTTTAGTAGTCAATCCTAAATTTTCCAATCTTTCCCTGTAGCTGTAACTCTTTGTATGTAGGGCAATCTCAATATTGCATTCCAATCTCCATGTCTACACCTACCGCTTTCAGCCTCATTCGCCAGTTAGTCCTTGGACAAAAAGAAAGCCGAGAGCATAAGTCTTCCCTGCTGATACATAACCTTTCCCCTGACAAGACTCTCACCAAACCTCCCTGTGGTACACTATGGATACTGGGCTCCTTGCGCCCCCAGGCTAATTGCTCTCCGCCTTAAAATCAACCACTTCAACTGACATACATGAAGCCAACAGTACCAATTACGACTTGATGATTGCAGTCCATATGCGATTCTGTGAAGGGCATCAAAACATTCAATGATATTACTCGTTTTATCACAGACATAAATAAAACATGTAATACATGTCAAGCCGGAACTCGCTGACCACCCCAGGATCGAGAAGGAGTTTGTCAGAATCTGTAAACAGCTTCTGAATGAAGGTATATTTCGGACTCCCAACACGATACCTCCACCTTCGAACAATTCAAGACATACCTCATAGTGACCCACAGCAGCCAAATTACAAACTTTCAACACTTCAGCCAGACTTGGGATCTACAACGACAAGATGGTGAGAAGTTAACAAATTTTACCGGCAGACTGGAGAACACGGTTAGAAAGGCTGCAGTCCACATAAAACCCAAATTCAAGTTGGGCAACTCATGAGAAATGCGGGTGGATACTGTCTTTTCTCTCATGGGTGCGATGTTGATGAGTGAGAAAGTGAAGGCCTGGACACCGACCTATACCCACACATCGTCAGGACAATGGATAAGCATTATACAGCAGGCGAGATAGCAAGTGATGCGCAACGATATATTGACTGCGACGTCAAAACTGATGACACAACTAATCATGACCCTATTGCTTATTACACAAACTGGCCACAACGATCGAATCAAAAGACCAGGCGAAGTAAACCGCACAATACGGACAGGTAAGTGTTCCGTTCGCAGGAGAAGAGAGATGGCACAACACCACACAACACCAGACCCACTATCACTCGCGGCCACTATCAGGCACGCAGGGATGATGAACACAGTCAGGATACTGATGTCTGCCAAAACTACATGAAGGGCTATGCATGCTTCCGGGGATGTAACTGTCGGTACCGGCACCCACCTCGTACCCAGGCATACAGTGCAACAACAGAAAAGAAGATGCCTCCTGCAAACACTCTTCCCATTGCCGGGGACGAGGATTTTCAGTACGGACCGAACGAGATGTGATGGCTCGTCCCTTGGTCCATCAAACTCACCATCATGTATTTAACTTTCAGCAACAATCCGTGCAGCAGTCACCCTTCGTCAACACATATTTCATCATCAAGAGAACCACATTTTTGGACATGTCTATGTTAGACTCTGGCTACTCCAGTCTCTCGACTACTTGGGGAGGTCAGATATCGCATAACGCCCTCCAATATACATGTAAGGGACATAAATGGCAGCATCGATATCGTGGGTGAACTCAGTTGCGATATTGGCATCGGCAACCATGATTCATCCATTTTCAACGGGATCAAAATGCTGATAACATCCTCTATCGCTCCAATCCTAATCGGTCAAAGCATCCTTGGTCACAACACATTAGATTCGTACACAGTTGACAACCAGAAGTCAATGATTGAATTTAGACGCACACTCGCGTCCGGTCAGACAACCCACACAACAGCAACGCTGCCAGCTCCTACACACGAGATCCCAGCTGATGATACTACACTTGGAGCTCACATCAACGAACAACCCATTTGGACCACACAGCGCAGCGTCCAAACACTAAATAAAAAACTTCACTGGCTACAGAATAATGTGGGTTTGTCACTACGCACCCATTCAAACCGCGACGTACTAGAGGCAAGGGTACATTCATTAGACCAGTTCGAATACCAACGAATGGCCAATCCTGCTATCAGAAGCAACACCCAATCGCCCAGGCTCTTGAGGCTGATATCGATGCTAAAATCACACACATAGTCGCCAGGGAGATCATCGAACCATGCAGCGACCCCCTGTATTTGCTGTTCGCAAGAAGAACGGAACCATCCGTGTAGTTGCCAATTCCAAGGGAACCCTCAACAAGGTTCTAGTCGATCTCGACCCCAACCCCATACCAACGATCGACCACTTGTTCCACAGAATCGGCGAAGGAAACAAATATTTTGCATCCCTCGATCTCTGCAGCGGCTATTGGCAAATTGTCATCGACGAACGGGATCTACACAAAACTGCATTTACATGAAAGGGCAAATGCTACCAATATACGCGACTGGCCTTTGGTCTTACGTCTGCTGGACAGATCTTCTCCCTGTGCATAGCCGAAGCCTTGGCCACCGTAACATCTCGTGCCAACATATCCTCATACATTGACGATAACCTAGTCCACGCAAAAACATTTGAAGGATATATACTAGTGCTGGAGCAACTGTTTACTACCTTTCGTAAATTTGGACTAAAATTGAATCCGAATAAATGTACTTTCTTCGGAGACATAGCAAAATTCCTTGGTCGCATTGTAAATAGTAAAGGAATACCCGGATGACTCTGAATACGTCTGGACACATTTTCCAGCATCATGGCCCCCATCCATAAACTAAATAGGGCTAATAAACCAGTTGCTTATACATAAGTTTTATACATAGAAGCTTATACAAAAGTTTTATACATGTAAGCTCATACATAAGCTTATACATATAAGCTTATACATATAAGCTTATACATCGAAACTTATACATAGAAGCTTATACATAAGTTTATATGTATAAGCTTTTACATATAAGCTTATACATATAAGCTCATACATAAGTTTTATACATATAAGCTTATACATATAAGTTTATACATATAAACTTATACATATAAGCTTATACATAAGTCTAATACATATAAGCTTATACATATAAACTTATACCTAAGTTTTATACATATAAGCTTATACCTAAGTTTTATACATATAAGCTTATACATAAGTCTAATACATATAAGCTTATACATATAAACTTATACATAAGTTTTATACATATAAGCTTATACATAAGTTTTATACATATAAGCTTATACATAAGTTTTATACATATAAGCTTATACATAAGTTTTATACATATAAGCTTATACATAAGTTTTATACATATAAGCTTATACATAAGTGTTATACATATAAGCTTATACATAAGTGTTATACATATAAGCTTATCTGGTGATACCAGATCAGGCTGCCCTGTGGCTCCCTGAGACGAAATTCACCTACATTGACGTTTTTTTTTTTTTTTTTTTTTTTTGTAAAACTTAATTATGTTCTACAAAACCAAAAACAAAAACAACAGCCCCTCTCCCTTTCTCCCTCCCCTTTTTTATTTTTATTTTTGCTACCCTACTCCCGGTCCTGGATATGACCTTAAACTACATCCGATGGTGAGATCCGGCTTACGGACTTTGGGGAATGTGGAGCCTCCTCTTAATTACCATTGCTCCCAGGTCCACCCTGACCCGGAGTGGTAGTACCTGTTAGGGTCCCAACTATGGGTTAAATAGAAACAGATATTAAAAGGGGAAGGAAACAAAAAAGAGAAGAAAACAAGACCAGATTCGGCATTAAATAACCCAAAAAGGGTTGATATGCCATAAAACAAAACTACCAAACCAAAAACCCTGATTAAACATTTGAAGATATAAAGAACTTGAAGCATAAAAACTTTCACTATAATGACCAGATTCGGCATTAAATAACCCAAAAAGGGTTGATATGCCGTAAAACAAAACTACCAAACCAAACCATATAAGCTTATACATATAAGCTTATACATATAAGCTTATACCTAAGTTTTATACATATAAGCTTATACATGAGTCTAATACATATAAGCTTATACATATAAACTTATACATATAAGCTTATACATAAGTTTTATACATATAAGCTTATACATAAGTTTTATACATATAAGCTTATACATAAGTGTTATACATATAAGCTTATACATAAGTTTTATACATATAAGCTTATACATAAGTGTTATACATATAAGCTTATACCTAAGTTTTATACATATAAGCTTATACATAAGTTTTATACATATAAGCTTATACATAAGTTTTATACGTATAAGCTCATACATATAAGCTTATACATATAAGCTTATACATAAGTCTTATACATATAAGTTTATACATAAGTTTTATACATATAAGCTTATACATCGAAACTTATACATAGAAGCTTATACATAAGTCTTATACATATAAGACATTCATGAATGAAAGAATGACAAATAATTCAAATGAAAAATAAAGTGTTTATAAAGAATGAGAGTTCGAAGAACATTCTGGTGAAAGAGGAGTTGTTTGTCTGTAAAGAAAAATTTAGTACACATATTGTGTGTTTACATGTATGTAAATGAGATAAGCATGGTGATGTGTTTATAAGCGCGCCTGTTATGTTAGTCAGAGAATGTATGTGTGTTCATTTCGACTAGTGCTATATACATTTACGCGCGTGAAAATAGCGTGCTTGTGAAAGAGTGTATCTACTAACTTGTGTGTGAGAGTGTTCAGTTAACAGTGTGGTGGTGTTGTGCTTAGTAGTCCGTGAAAGTCTTTCATCATGTATATGCTATTTATCGAGAGACGGCCAGCCGAAACAACCTGGCAAGATGGCATTGTATGCACATGTGTTTATCTCTAAAAGAAAATTAAAAAAGAGAAGGAAAGTGTAGCATCTGTTGCATGAGAGATCAATTTCTGTTTATATGTATACGCAATATCTTGCGTTATGTCAAGTTGTAATTTGGTTGACGTATTGATACACAAGCAATTAGCAACCCAACTGTCATATGCACTGAAAGTCTACTAATTTCCACCGAGAGGATTTGGCGCCAGAAGCATATGAGTTTCCAAGTTTATTTCATCAGGGCATCTTGTTCTGCCAGAAGCATGCAGACGAGATGTGGAACTCCAGGATACAGCATTCGTTTATCGACAAAAGCCAGCCGACCTAGCAACTTTCTTTTTTCTTCTAGTGTTCCCTTTGAATCAAAGTTGATTCATACTTTAGTGGAGGAGTTTTTTGTTCTTCATAGAAGATGGCGATTCTTTTCTTATTCCATATTTTATTTCAGTCAAATGCGTCCAACTCTACAAAGTGACTTTCTTCATCCTGTCGTTCTCTGATTGGCTAAAAGAAACTGCTATTTGGAGATTTTGTCCAATCAAAAATCGATACAATATTCACTGCTGCTCGCTACCTCTTCGAACACCCTTGTACATTTATTATTGGTGGCTTTTTAATTACATGCTACAAAAGAAAATCTGTTTTGGCAGTGATTTACGGCAAATATTTGTCCGTGTCATTAAACAAATGTTTTATTTTGCAATCGATTTCATCGATTTTTACATTTACTCCTCATCAATATTTTATTTTAGTCATAAGTGAATGAGTTTTTTTTAGTCAGAAGTCCTAATATTGTTACTCAAATCACCTGGTAATAACAGATAATTTCTTCAATATTCACCGGTAAAAAAGAGGGAAAGGAAGTCTTGATTTGTTCGTTTTGCTTTCTTTCTCTTCTTTCTTTCATTACTTTTGTCTGACTGACATTAGAGAGAGAGAGAGAGAGAGAGAGAGAAAGAGTCTGGTTTATGTTAAAATAATTATAAAATGTTTATATTTTATACCAATCAAAAACGTCTCCACTTTAATACAGGGTTATGTGTTCGTGAGCCAATGTGAATTTACGAAGACTATAAAAAGGCAACGAAATCCAAAAATGAATCAGGAGGAATTTTACAGCTTGACATCAAACATTCTCTTTGCTCGGCAGATGAAACTTCACTTACTCACTCACTCATCAATCCAGACACCACCTTTGACAGAAAACTCACTCATCAACCCCCCCCCCCCCCGCTGAATTCAAACCATAGACTTCCCATGACATCCACTCTTCACCTCCACACCTACTCACCAATCAAAATTTCAAATGACATTTAAGTTGTGGGGAAGTAGAGATGTGATGCTGTGATGGATCTAGATGTGATTAGAGCGAACGCCAAAAAGCGAATGGCTTGAATAGCTACCCTCTTTTCTTTCTCTGGTTCCTTGGGATACACTCTTCTCTTCACTTTCAAAAAAAAGTTAAAGTTTTCACAGGAACGTGTTAACTCAATATTTTTGAACCAATAAAAATCGTGTAAAACCCAAAATCTAGCAAGCCTATGTCAAATTAACAAAGCTTATAAAAGCAGTGACTTGGTCAACAAAATCAGAGTTCTCCAGAGACCCAAACCAACGCATCTCGAAAGGACCCAAGAACGTACGACTCCCCCCCCCCCCACCCTCGTGACTTTGGCCGGGGGGGGGGGGTAGGCGAGAAGAAAAGAACACTTCAAAAACTCACATACACGCTCCTTTACCTCGCTCACATCTACACACACACTAACAGAGACCCAACCCAGCGCACCTCGAAAGGACCAAGAACGTATGCTCAACACCCCCAACTCCTATATGCGCATTTGGCCGGAGGAGGCGAAAAGAAAGGAACACTTTAAAAACGCACGTACAAGCTCCATCACCTCGTGCACATCTATACACACACTAACAGAAGAAAGTAAACATACTTTCACAGTACCACATTGTCTAATACTCACATATGTATATTACTCACACACGCATATTCACACTAACGAATATACATACACATCTTTTGCTCTCGTGTCTGATATTCACTGAACATTTGTCTATTAAAAACACGAGTTGTATAAACTTTACCAAATGAATATTTCTTCACTAAAACTGACTTTTATATTCATATAAAATTATAGTAATAATATAAATGTTTCGTTATTTAATCATATTTTTCTTTAATTTTTCATTCACAAAACTCTGTTCATGTTAAGTTAGCACTTGCTAGCTGGTGACCCGAATATTCCTCAAATCTTTATTTCTTTCCATTGTAATATGCATGCACGCCCGTATATACCCATGTCCTTCCTTCCTTCGCCATAATTTTATGGGGAGGTAGACATGTGATGCGAGTGAATAAAAAAGTTACTAGCTACTCTCTTTCTTTCTCCATTCACTTAGCTTACTCTTTCCTTTTCATTTCTTACTTTCTATATCAAGTGGAAATGGGATGCAATCAAATTAATAGCTTCGTGCTACATCTGCTTCTGAAATAGAGAAAAACATCATTTCACATAAAGGTGTTAACTCGAGATTTTTCAAACAATGTAAATGATTCTAACTTGTTGAATACCTGTGTGAAATACCAATTTCTAATAAAAAACAGAAATGTGACAAACAAAAACAGGGACAATCTAGAGACAATGCATCCAGCAAGCATGACATTATGCCCCACCCCATCCTTCAGGCCAGAGGAAGCAAACTCCACATACACACACATATATCCACGCACTAACAAAGAGCACACTGAAAAATCACAATGATTCAGCAAATATACACACAATGCTATAATGCCTCCTGAATGTATACACACATATTCACATACTGACAAAGACTGCATACACACAATGTCTCCTGAACTCACACACATATTCACATACTGACAAAGACTGCATGCACACAATGTCTTCTGAACTCACACACATATTCACATACTGACAAAGACTGCATACACACAATGTCTCCTGAACTCACACACATATTCACATACTGACAAAGACTGCATACACACAATGTCTCCTGAACTCACACACATATTCACATACTGACAAAGACTGCATGCACACAATGTCTTCTGAACTCACACACATATTCACATACTGACAAAGACTGCATACACGCAATGTCTCCTGAACTCACACACATATTCACATACTGACAAAGACTGCATACACACAATGTCTCCTGAACTCACACACATATTCACATACTGACAAAGACTGCATACACACAATGTCTTCTGAACTCACACACATATTCACATACTGACAAAGACTGCATACACACAATGTCTTCTGAACTCACACACATATTCACATACTGACAAAGACTGCATACACACAATGTCTTCTGAACTCACACACATATTCACATACTGACAAAGACTGCATACACACAATGTCTCCTGAACTCACACACATATTCACATACTGACAAAGACTGCATACACACAATGTCTTCTGAACTCACACACATATTCACATACTGACAAAGACTGCATACACACAATGTCTCCTGAACTCACACACATATTCACATACTGACAAAGACTGCATACACACAATGTCTCCTGAACTCACACACATATTCACATACTGACAAAGACTGCATACACACAATGTCTTCTGAACTCACGCACATATTCACATACTGACAAAGACTGCATACACACAATGTCTCCTGAACTCACACACATATTCACATACTGACAAAGACTGCATACACACAATGTCTCCTGAACTCACACACATATTCACATACTGACAAAGACTGCATACACACAAGTTCTCCTGAACTCACACACATATTCACATACTGACAAAGACTGCATACACACAATGTCTTCTGAACTCACACACATATTCACATACTGACAAAGACTGCATACACACAATGTCTCCTGAACTCACACACATATTCACATACTGACAAAGACTGCATACACACAAGTTCTCCTGAACTCACACACATATTCACATACTGACAAAGACTGCATACACACAAGTTCTCCTGAACTCACACACATATTCACATACTGACAAAGACTGCATACACACAATGTCTCCTGAACTCACACACATATTCACATACTGACAAAGACTGCATACACACAATGTCTCCTGAACTCACACACATATTCACATACTGACAAAGACTGCATACACACAATGTCTCCTGAACTCACACACATATTCACATACTGACAAAGACTGCATACACACAATGTCTCCTGAACTCACACACATATTCACATACTGACAAAGACTGCATACACACAAGTTCTCCTGAACTCACACACATATTCACATACTGACAAAGACTGCATACACACAATGTCTCCTGAACTCACACACATATTCACATACTGACAAAGACTGCATACACACAATGTCTTCTGAACTCACACACATATTCACATACTGACAAAGACTGCATACACACAATGTCTCCTGAACTCACACACATATTCACATACTGACAAAGACTGCATACACACAATGTCTCCTGAACTCACACACATATTCACATACTGACAAAGACTGCATACACACAATGTCTTCTGAACTCACACACATATTCACATACTGACAAAGACTGCATACACACAATGTCTCCTGAACTCACACACATATTCACATACTGACAAAGACTGCATACACACAATGTCTTCTGAACTCACACACATATTCACATACTGACAAAGACTGCATACACACAATGTCTCCTGAACTCACACACATATTCACATACTGACAAAGACTGCATACACACAATGTCTTCTGAACTCACACACATATTCACATACTGACAAAGACTGCATACACACAATGTCTCCTGAACTCACACACATATTCACATACTGACAAAGACTGCATACACACAATGTCTTCTGAACTCACACACATATTCACATACTGACAAAGACTGCATACACACAATGTCTCCTGAACTCACACACATATTCACATACTGACAAAGACTGCATACACACAATGTCTCCTGAACTCACACACATATTCACATACTGACAAAGACTGCATACACACAATGTCTTCTGAACTCACACACATATTCACATACTGACAAAGACTGCATACACACAATGTCTTCTGAACTCACACACATATTCACATACTGACAAAGACTGCATACACACAATGTCTCCTGAACTCACACACATATTCACATACTGACAAAGACTGCATACACACAATGTCTTCTGAACTCACACACATATTCACATACTGACAAAGACTGCATACACACAATGTCTCCTGAACTCACACACATATTCACATACTGACAAAGACTGCATACACACAATGTCTCCTGAACTCACACACATATTCACATACTGACAAAGACTGCATACACACAATGTCTTCTGAACTCACACACATATTCACATACTGACAAAGACTGCATACACACAATGTCTCCTGAACTCACACACATATTCACATACTGACAAAGACTGCATACACACAATGTCTTCTGAACTCACACACATATTCACATACTGACAAAGACTGCATACACACAATGTCTCCTGAACTCACACACATATTCACATACTGACAAAGACTGCATACACACAATGTCTCCTGAACTCACACACATATTCACATACTGACAAAGACTGCATACACACAATGTTATCTGAACTCACACACATATTCACATACTGACAAAGACTGCATACACACAATGTCTCCTGAACTCACACACATATTCACATACTGACAAAGACTGCATACACACAATGTCTCCTGAACTCACACACATATTCACATACTGACAAAGACTGCATACACACAATGTCTCCTGAACTCACACACATATTCACATACTGACAAAGACTGCATACACACAATGTCTTCTGAACTCACACACATATTCACATACTGACAAAGACTGCATACACACAATGTCTCCTGAACTCACACACATATTCACATACTGACAAAGACTGCATACACACAATGTCTCCTGAACTCACACACATATTCACATACTGACAAAGACTGCATACACACAATGTCTTCTGAACTCACACACATATTCACATACTGACAAAGACTGCATACACACAATGTCTCCTGAACTCACACACATATTCACATACTGACAAAGACTGCATACACACAATGTCTCCTGAACTCACACACATATTCACATACTGACAAAGACTGCATACACACAATGTCTCCTGAACTCACACACATATTCACATACTGACAAAGACTGCATACACACAATGTCTTCTGAACTCACACACATATTCACATACTGACAAAGACTGCATACACACAATGTCTCCTGAACTCACACACATATTCACATACTGACAAAGACTGCATACACACAATGTCTCCTGAACTCACACACATATTCACATACTGACAAAGACTGCATACACACAATGTCTTCTGAACTCACACACATATTCACATACTGACAAAGACTGCATACACACAATGTCTCCTGAACTCACACACATATTCACATACTGACAAAGACTGCATACACACAATGTCTCCTGAACTCACACACATATTCACATACTGACAAAGACTGCATACACACAATGTCTCCTGAACTCACACACATATTCACATACTGACAAAGACTGCATACACACAATGCACAGTGGGCTGGGGGGTGGACATCAGGCAAAAAAGAAAGTCTTCTAAATTACTTAACATTAATGTTTTTAGAAAGTAGATTAAATTTCTGATTCAACAAAAAAAAAAGTAGATCAAAAGATAAAACGGCGGAAAAATAATTCAACTTTGCGTACCCGACATTTTCGGTTTTTGGACTGCGCGCGCAGCAGACAACCAAATTAAGGACAGAAATCGGGATTTTGAAGATTTCATTCTGTGAGTGTGTTTAATTGAACCTTCATAGTATAAATCCCCACTTTTTGCCTTAGGACTAGCCCAAAATAAGTATTTCAGCCTAAAAAGTGCCGTCAATTTAATATTTCTGGTTAAAATTCTCATTTTTTGACAATCTTTTCCCGAAAAAGGCCTATTTTTTGCCAAATGTTGCCACATTTTCCGACATTTACTTGAAATCTTGGTCCAAATTGCAAAAAACACCTAAAGCAAGATTTTGATCACCATACATTTCTAAAAAATAGAAGATATCAGTGTTTTAGCTAACATGATAACAAAAAAACTTGCCTTAGGTGTTTTTTTTAATCCTTGAGTACTTTTAGGCCATATTTGAAGAAATATATATCCAAATGCCATTTACTACACTGTTTCACATCAGTTTCTTTTTTGTTTCTTTTGTTCTTTCAGTTCCAGTTTCGTTTCCTTGGTTCTGTTAGTTTCAGTTTTGGTCATTGCCAGCATTATCTGTTTCTCACCTTAGATCAAACAGCAAAACAAACATGATGAGTGAAGTGACATGGAACGCCTTCGTTCAAATTTGCAACGACAAGAAGCCCAGCCCATTCAAACATCCAGTGTGGGAAGATGTGTACCAGGAGTTGTCCACGCGCTTGGGTGTTCCTAATAATGAACTTCTTCATGAAAATGTTCGGCTGTTGCGTGAGAGGTATTTCAAACTCAAGAAATCGAGTCAAAAGAAGTGGAGCGCAGATCGTCCAGAGGACAATGATGAAATTGTGCTGAGGAGTGAAGATTTGTCTCCGTCGGACACCATCATTGCTACTGAACCACCAAAGAAACGAAAGACAAAATCCATTGATCAGCTTGGTGAAAAACAGATGCTACGACGTACTGATGATCTGTGGAACATGGTCCAAGAGTTCTCTGCAGAGAATAATGAAACACCACTCCGTATACTTTCTTTGCTTCTTCAGCGATGTGGTGACAAACATGCAAGACAATTCGTCAAAGAAGTATGGATGGAAGGTAATGATTCGACCAAGAAGGACAAACTGATCTCCGTTGATGCTGCCCTTTCCATCAAGTCAGATTGTAACCTTGGTCGAGAAAAGTATTACCACCTTCGGAAGAACTTGAAAAATCAAGGTCATGATATCCTTCCACCGTGGACGAATCTTGTTGCGAAAGAGAGAAAAATAACGCCAGAAACACAGCAGTTGACATACCCAAAAGTTGGTGTTCATTATTCATTCACAAAATCCATGGTGCTGACCACAGAGAGAATCGTTGAGGATGAAGATCCCAGCAGGTTGCCATCATCAGCTGTGTTGGACATTAAGTTTGGATGTGACGGAAGCGGAAGTCATGCGATTTACAGGCAAGTTAACAACGCTCAAACTAACAACATGGTGATGACAATGTTTTGCCCGTTGAAATTGAAAACCGATGAAGGTGATGTGCTGTGGGAACAGAAGACCCCTAACAATCCGTTGACTCATCGCCCTCTTCTTTTAGAGATGGGGAAAGAATCCAATCAATCCATCGTTTCCCTTGCAATATTCAACGATGAACAGACAGAGCTGAAAACGAATGGATGTCTCATCAAAGTTGGTGGAGCGGAAATGTTGTTGAAAGTCAACAATGCATCAACGATGATGGACATGAAGGCTGCTCATCTCTACCTCGGGCTTGGGGGAGCATATTGTGATCTTTGTGACACTCCTCGAGAACTTGCACATGATCCAAGTCGAGTGAAAGAAGGATTCGACATATCCCGCCATGTTGAAAGTCTGCACAATCTTTTTGAGGATTTGGTCCAAGAAGATGGGTCCGTCTACAAATCTCGTAACGATTACGAAGAAAGAGCCGGATTGACATCAAAACCTGTCCCAACCAACGAAACGAAATCAGTGCAGGTCCTTCACGCTCTTCTCCGGTGCTTCGACCACTTCATGAAAGTAGCTGTTCATCTGAAAGCTGCTGTGTTTGATTGGTCAGAGAGTCCAACCAGCGTCAATAATCTCTTCCTGAAGGAAGCTAAGGCACAGATTCAAGCCCACATCGAAGTAATTGTTGGTGAGAAGTGGGATATCCCAGACGGAACAGGGAAAGGAGGAACGACGACTACAGGCAACACTGCACGGCGATTACTTCACCAACATAGAGATGTTGTAATCAATTTAGTTCCTGACAATTATCAGAATATTATGCATCGATTTGGTCAACATCTGTCAGTTATTCTTCGCTTGTTCTGTTCATCCAAGTCTATCAATGTCCACGAGTACAAGAAACTATGCACTGATCTGTATGTGTTCATTCTCGAAAGCTTCCCTCGTGTGAACTCACAGCCTGGAACTTGGGTCAGCATCACTCCATCGCTGCATAAACTTCTCGGACACTCCTGGGAGTTGATTGAATCGAATGATAGTCGAGGGTTGAAAAACTTGGATGAATCTGGCTTGGAAGGGAATAACAAAATCCTCCGTTCCATTCGATTAAACCTTGCAAGAAAAACATCACAGGAAGCCAATTTGGAAGACACGATTCGAAGAATGTGGGTCGGATCCGATCCGAAGATCAACAACATTCGTCTAAAAACTCGCTCATATTGTAAGCACTGCAAGGAGCATGGTCATTCTACTCGATACTGCAACATAAACAAACCAGTTTCTGGACCACTCACTGATGATGATGCATTGTTTGATAGTATGTTGATAGTATAGTTTTATGTTAGAGTATTTTCTATGACATCGCACGGGACCGAGAAAAAATGTTGAGATAGCTTCCAGGCCCATATTCAATCAAGAAGTAATTTAGGCCCCAAAAGCCCAAAATAATAGATTTGATGGGTTATTTTTGGACCTCACTTCTTTCTTTTCACTAATGTGTTTCTAATGAGCCCTGAACCAGTACTATAATGTTATTTTTTGGCTAAATAAACCAAAAACTATGTTTTTCTTGTTTTTTGAGCCGAAACTTGAAAATTAAGATTTTTAGGCCTAAAATGCCCCAAAATTGGAATTCTAGATTTTTTTATTTTATATTATATTCCCTTCACTCATAGGCTTCCAACAAGCCCTGAATCAGTATCACAGCATCATTTGTAGGCTAGTTTTATGTTAACAAACTGTTTTTCAACATTCGGGCCTAAATTCTGAAATTCCTTGTTTTAGGCCCCCAGGGCCCCAAAATAGATTTTTTTTTACTTTTTTGGTTTTCATTATTTTCTACTAACAATAATCAGCACACAAATCCAAAAATTCAGCCAGAGCACCAATCTATATTGAAATAATTAAAAATGTCCGAAAAAAGCCGCTCCCAGCCCACTGTGCAATGTCTCCTGAACTCACACACATATTCACATACTGACAAAGACTGCATACACACAATGTCTTCTGAACTCACACACATATTCACATACTGACAAAGACTGCATACACACAATGTCTCCTGAACTCACACACATATTCACATACTGACAAAGACTGCATACACACAATGTCTCCTGAACTCACACACATATTCACATACTGACAAAGACTGCATACACACAATGTCTCCTGAACTCACACACATATTCACATACTGACAAAGACTGCATACACACAATGTCTTCTGAACTCACACACATATTCACATACTGACAAAGACTGCATACACACAATGTCTCCTGAACTCACACACATATTCACATACTGACAAAGACTGCATACACACAATGTCTCCTGAACTCACACACATATTCACATACTGACAAAGACTGCATACACACAATGTCTCCTGAACTCACACACATATTCACATACTGACAAAGACTGCATACACACAATGTCTCCTGAACTCACACACATATTCACATACTGACAAAGACTGCATACACACAATGTCTCCTGAACTCACACACATATTCACACACTGACAAAGACTGCATACACACAATGTCTCCTGAACTCACACACATATTCACATACTGACAAAGACTGCATACACACAATGTCTCCTGAACTCACACACATATTCACATACTGACAAAGACTGCATACACACAATGTCTCCTGAACTCACACACATATTCACATACTGACAAAGACTGCATACACACAATGTCTTCTGAACTCACACACATATTCACATACTGACAAAGACTGCATACACACAATGTCTTCTGAACTCACACACATATTCACATACTGACAAAGACTGCATACACACAATGTCTCCTGAACTCACACACATATTCACATACTGACAAAGACTGCATACACACAATGTCTTCTGAACTCACACACATATTCACATACTGACAAAGACTGCATACACACAATGTCTCCTGAACTCACACACATATTCACACACTGACAAAGACTGCATACACACAATGTCTTCTGAACTCACACACATATTCACATACTGACAAAGACTGCATACACACAATGTCTTCTGAACTCACACACATATTCACATACTGACAAAGACTGCATACACACAATGTCGTCTGAACTCACACACATATTTACATACTGACAAAGACTGCATACACACAATGTCTCCTGAACTCACACACATATTCACATACTGACAAAGACTGCATACACACAATGTCTCCTGAACTCACACACATATTCACATACTGACAAAGACTGCATACACACAATGTCTCCTGAACTCACACACATATTCACATACTGACAAAGACTGCATACACACAATGTCTTCTGAACTCACACACATATTCACATACTGACAAAGACTGCATACACACAATGTCTTCTGAACTCACACACATATTCACATACTGACAAAGACTGCATACACACAATGTCTCCTGAACTCACACACATATTCACATACTGACAAAGACTGCATACACACAATGTCTCCTGAACTCACACACATATTCACATACTGACAAAGACTGCATACACACAATGTCTCCTGAACTCACACACATATTCACATACTGACAAAGACTGCATACACACAATGTCTTCTGAACTCACACACATATTCACATACTGACAAAGACTGCATACACACAATGTCTTCTGAACTCACACACATATTCACATACTGACAAAGACTGCATACACACAATGTCTCCTGAACTCACACACATATTCACATACTGACAAAGACTGCATACACACAATGTCTTCTGAACTCACACACATATTCACATACTGACAAAGACTGCATACACACAATGTCTCCTGAACTCACACACATATTCACACACTGACAAAGACTGCATACACACAATGTCTTCTGAACTCACACACATATTCACATACTGACAAAGACTGCATACACACAATGTCTTCTGAACTCACACACATATTCACATACTGACAAAGACTGCATACACACAATGTCTTCTGAACTCACACACATATTCACATACTGACAAAGACTGCATACACACAATGTCTCCTGAACTCACACACATATTCACATACTGACAAAGACTGCATACACACAATGTCTCCTGAACTCACACACATATTCACATACTGACAAAGACTGCATACACACAATGTCTCCTGAACTCACACACATATTCACATACTGACAAAGACTGCATACACACAATGTCTTCTGAACTCACACACATATTCACATACTGACAAAGACTGCATACACACAATGTCTTCTGAACTCACACACATATTCACATACTGACAAAGACTGCATACACACAATGTCTTCTGAACTCACACACATATTCACATACTGACAAAGACTGCATACACACAATGTCTCCTGAACTCACACACATATTCACATACTGACAAAGACTGCATACACACAATGTCTTCTGAACTCACACACATATTCACATACTGACAAAGACTGCATACACACAATGTCTTCTGAACTCACACACATATTCACATACTGACAAAGACTGCATACACACAATGTCTCCTGAACTCACACACATATTCACATACTGACAAAGACTGCATACACACAATGTCTCCTGAACTCACACACATATTCACATACTGACAAAGACTGCATACACACAATGTCTTCTGAACTCACACACATATTCACATACTGACAAAGACTGCATACACACAATGTCTCCTGAACTCACACACATATTCATATACTGACAAAGACTGCATACACACAATGTCTTCTGAACTCACACACATATTCACATACTGACAAAGACTGCATACACACAATGTCTTCTGAACTCACACACATATTCATATACTGACAAAGACTGCATACACACAATGTCTTCTGAACTCACACACATATTCACATACTGACAAAGACTGCATACACACAATGTCTCCTGAACTCACACACATATTCATATACTGACAAAGACTGCATACACACAATGTCTTCTGAACTCACACACATATTCACATACTGACAAAGACTGCATACACACAATGTCTTCTGAACTCACACACATATTCATATACTGACAAAGACTGCATACACACAATGTCTCCTGAACTCACACACATATTCACATACTGACAAAGACTGCATACACACAATGTCTTCTGAACTCACACACATATTCACATACTGACAAAGACTGCATACACACAATGTCTTCTGAACTCACACACATATTCACATACTGACAAAGACTGCATACACACAATGTCTCCTGAACTCACACACATATTCACATACTGACAAAGACTGCATACACACAATGTCTTCTGAACTCACACACATATTCACATACTGACAAAGACTGCATACACACAATGTCTCCTGAACTCACACACATATTCACATACTGACAAAGACTGCATACACACAATGTCTCCTGAACTCACACACATATTCACATACTGACAAAGACTGCATACACACAATGTCTTCTGAACTCACACACATATTCACATACTGACAAAGACTGCATACACACAATGTCTTCTGAACTCACACACATATTCACATACTGACAAAGACTGCATACACACAATGTCTCCTGAACTCACACACATATTCACATACTGACAAAGACTGCATACACACAATGTCTCCTGAACTCACACACATATTCACATACTGACAAAGACTGCATACACACAATGTCTCCTGAACTCACACACATATTCATATACTGACAAAGACTGCATACACACAATGTCTCCTGAACTCACACACATATTCACATACTGACAAAGACTGCATACACACAATGTCTCCTGAACTCACACACATATTCACATACTGACAAAGACTGCATACACACAATGTCTTCTGAACTCACACACATATTCACATACTGACAAAGACTGCATACACACAATGTCTTCTGAACTCACACACATATTCACATACTGACAAAGACTGCATACACACAATGTCTCCTGAACTCACACACATATTCACATACTGACAAAGACTGCATACACACAATGTCTCCTGAACTCACACACATATTCACATACTGACAAAGACTGCATACACACAATGTCTCCTGAACTCACACACATATTCATATACTGACAAAGACTGCATACACACAATGTCTTCTGAACTGACACACTTATTCATATACTGCTCAAGTGGCTTCGGTCTCGCTGTACAAGAGTTTGTCATGACGACCTGACATGAGGATACTTACTCTTACAAGTAAACCCTAACCAAATATTCAAAATAACATAGTATTCGAAGCCCAAATAAGATCCCCTTGGCATTAGCTCATACGAGGAATAGGGCACTTTCTCTAAGTAATGTTATTTCAAGTCACAACACTTAGCTGGATACTCCACCAGACCAGATGAATTCTGGTCCTGAAATCCGGTAAGACCAATAAACCAAAAGAAAGATATACTATAACATAATCAACTGGTCAATTGCGGAGAGGAAAATTACAATAAATGTTCTTAACTTTTTTACTAACTCAACGTTTAAGAGATAAAAGAGAAATTTAATAGAATATTCGAATATCTATGTATCTCATATAGGGATCAAGTGTTAGCCCCAAGTAGAGCCCCCTTTATTTCTGAGAACTTCAACTGAAGTAAAATGAAACAAAAAAGGGAACAAAGACTGCATACACACAATGTCTCCTGAACTCTCACACATATTCACACTGACAGAGAGTTTGAAAGCCTACTAGACACAGACCTCGTGTGTCTTCAGTCTCTCTGTAAAGGTTTTTATTTATATATTCTGACATGCCCCTATAAAGGGGTGCATCGGGATGTGCAGATATGAAGATGTTTCCCAAAGGAAATGAACCCTGACGAAATCTTTCAAACAAAAATAGATAAGAAAACAAGAAAGTAAAGACACTGGCAGGATAAAAAGGTCCCCTTGTTATGGTCATGTTAAAAAATAACAAGGCAACTTTTCTCAGTGATACTACCATAAGTAGCGGCACTAAGCTGAACAATCTACCAGACCAGACAAATTCTGATTCTGGACCTCAGCAAAATCGAACAAAGACCACAAGAAAACGCAAAATAAGCAAATAATTTTCTGGCAAATAATGGAAATTATTTTCAAGGAATAAATGACATTTATTGGCAAATGATGAGATCGCCATCCTAAACAAAATGCGATAAAAAATTCTGTATAGACGATAAAAATGGTTTTATGTTGTTTTTTTTAAAAAGATTATTACATGATGAACCATTTCGAGTTAAAATCTATTTAGTATTACGCATGAAATCTGTAGAAAAACATGTTTCTAATGAGTAAATATGCTAGAATAATCGAAGTTTTTACAAGATGGCGTCATACTGCTCGTGGAGCTATTATTGTTTTTTGTATTGCTCAAGACGAAAAATGTGTTAAAATGTGTATTTTTTCTTATTACTACGTAATACTAAATTGATTTTAACTCCAAAACGTTCATTATGTCATAATCTTAAAAAAAAAATTATCGCCTATACACTATTTTTATTCAAATTTGCAAAGAAACTGTTTAAGATGGCGATCTCATCATTTACCCAAGTGAAAAGAAAAAGATTATTCACTGCTTTGCATACTCAAAATTTGAGAAGTGGCCAGATATAAGAAAAGACTATTCGAGGCTCAAACACAAGAAATAAAACTACCAAAAGAATAATTGGAGGCCACCACAACCAACAAAGTGCTTCCCATTCTATCGCATATTCCAAAACATATACCTTAACATGCGATAGATGAGACAAATGAGAGAGCCCTCAATGAGCCAATCGTAGACTTCAATTTTCAAAAAGGCCATGTGCAGAGAGAATATAACCAAACCCAATAGAGGAAACGTGAACTCTTGTGTGGGCAATGGATATGAGAAAGCCAAATATGCAGGACTTAAAAAAAGATGTGTAGAATGGCATAGAATTTTCTACCACAAGATAGGCTAACTTGCCCAAAATCTAACTTCTCAGCAAGTGGGAAATTTTCACAGGCTGAGATTACAAAACTTAAAACACCACACCCAGCAAAGGTCTATAAGCAAAATGTGCCCAATCAGCAACATCATTCCTATGTCTGAAGTCTGTCTGACTCCAACTACAGATAATTAGTAACCTGATACACAGGAGAACTCTTCACTAAGGGAAACAATATCTGACCAATAAACGCCACAACCATGCTCGGAAGAGGCTGCCGCCTCTTCCTTCAGACTCCATCAATCGATGCAGACTAGATGGAGCTGGAGAACCTTCTAGCCAATAAAATAGAAAAAAAATCTGCCTCTTGGACATCGACCCAAACTGATTCAAATAAAAATGACAAAACTCTTCAAGGATCGTGTTGTAAAGGTAAATGCTGCCCTTATATGGTTGATCCCAACAGAAATCAACCATGCAACATATAGGACAGCATGGTTTATCCAAACAAAATTTCATCTTCAATGACAAGAAAAAAAAGAATCCCACTGGAGGTCTAAAACAAATGAACCAGTCTGGAAAAGAAAAATCCAACTAAGAATTGAGAGACTAAGAAAAGAGACATCGCAGATTTCTACTTTTCTGTTGACCCAGAAACAGAACAAAACCGGATAAAGAAGGTGAAACAACTAAAATTCAAATATTCCCTTCGAACGCTAAATCAATTACATAGCAAAAAAAAAACAAGGAAAAATAAAGCGTTAGCTGCACAAATTACAAAATAGGCTGAAGAAAATTCAATCTAGGTCAATAAACAAATTATTTGACTGTGTAGCAGTTACATGACGAAAGATCCACAATCTCTTGTGTAGCAATAAGTTGTGATTCGGTTGGTGAAAACAGACACATCCAAACTCGCATATTGATACACATGCGTTTAGCGCATCACTACATATATGCACTCACAGCCTTTCCTTATTTCCACCCTAAGCTTGATTTTTTCAAAATATGAACAGTCTGAGACACCAAGGAGAGCAGATTCGCCCCTCGCCGTAACTTCAGTGGGAGGTGAATTAAAAGACCTGGACTAAATTACCTTCCTACTATAATATGTGCCTGCCAAACAAACTTGCTTACATTCCTGTATTCCTATGTTCCTGTTAAATAAGAATTGATCTATATTATTGTGGAAATGTTGGTATTCTATATCGAACTCTTCCATCTCAATATTCAACATACACCAACCATAACAGGAACATCAGGATGGTCTTCCGAAATCTCATTAAAGATGAAATCAAGGTAATATCTCCAACTACCCAGGAAGCAGTGGAGAGATTCTGGAGGCCATTATATGAAGACCCAAAACAATACCTGGAAAAGGAGTGGATAGTCACAATAAAAGAAGACATTAAGGGTAAACAACAGATGCCAGCCCAGGAAATTACCAAGGAAGTTGTCTGCAAAAAAGGCATCCATTTCAGCAACTTTAAAACCCCAGGAATTGACAACATTCCAAATCTCTGGTTGAAAAATCTGGCAGCACTTCACCACTGCAATAAGATCATCTGTGGCAAAATAGAGACACCAGAATGACTAAGTGGGCAAAACAACTCTTATAGCCAAGAGGCAAGAGCCTCATTTGCTGCCTTACAACTACATACAAATGGCTAACAGGAATAATCGGCAGTGAAACTTGTTAGCACCTGGTCGATGGCGATTACCTTAAAAAGGAGCAAAAAAGGTGCACCAGAAAAAATTTGGTACAAAAGACCAACTCCTTATCAATAAAACTATCCTAGAGGACTGCAGAAGGCGACAGAGAAACCTGTCAATGGCCTGCATCGACTACAGAAAGGCAGTGTGCCTCATTTGTGGATATTGCAGTGTTTGGAGCTGTACAATGTCCATGCAAACATAAAAACATTTCTTCAGAAACAAATGATCATGTGGCAAACATCCATTGCCCTAAACCACATGGACGGAACAGTACAAACCCCAAACCTCAGTATTCAGCAAGGTATTTTCCAAGGAGATAGCCTGTCACCCCTTCTCTTCTGCCTTAAAATGGATCCACTTAGCAAGCTCCTTAAACACTGCGATGCTGGATAAACCTTAGCAGAGGCAGAAAAAAGGAAGAAAACAAAAAGTGAACCATCTTCTCTTAATGGACGATCTCGAATTCTTTGCAGAGACAGAAAAACATCTTGTTTCCTTGATAGAAACTGTAAAAACTTTCACAGAGAATGTCTGGATGGGTTTGACAAATGTGCTAAATGTACAATAAAAAAAGGGGAAAAGGCAACACCAGAACATCTTCAGCTCAATAACAGCCTTATTGAAGACGTGGGATGCGACATACAAATACCTTGGCATAGAGGGAAATGTAATGGTGGAACATGATAAGATGAGAGATAAGGTGGAAACAGAATACACAAAACGCCTTAAAAAGATCTTCAAGTCAGAACTGAGCCCCAAAATAAAATAACTGCCATTAACCAGATTTCAATTCCTGTCACCTCATATGGTTTTGGTTTTATTGACTGGCCACAATGTAACTTCAATAGGCTAATATACTGGAACCAATGCATGGACAGGATATACTTGTCATGAAAAAAAGGCGGTCTAGGCCTCACTGAAATAAATTATGCAATAGTGAACAGTTGACCCCCATTATTCGCGGGCTCACCATTCGCGGTTTCACAAATTCGCAGATTTTCAGATAAGCATTGACTAAACATTTTCTTCATAAATTGGATAGAACTTACTAGTATGATAATCATTTAAGTGCAACTAAGGCCAATATGACAAAAAAGACACAATTAAAAACGCTAATTATTGGTATTCCACATTTTTTCTAACTTTATACAAAACTGAAATATTAAAAAAACTCAACCAACTTGCCAGCAAAAAGGGCTAATCTACGTTAATTTGTTAGTTTTCATGAAAAAACATATGCTAATGTACAAAATCCTGCCTTTTTCTGAACTCTGAGGTATCAAAATCCATTTGCTGATTTTCGCTATTTGCAGATGTGTCTGGAACGTAAGCCCACGAATAGCGGGGACCTACTGTATATCTAAAACAAAAAACAAATATAAATAGATATAACACATTTCTAACACTTGTGTCTTCTACACTGGAAACATTCTACAAACACGAAAACTTTTAGCTTTTCTAAACAAACACTTTACTCACTCAAAATATTCTTCATACCACTATATATGTTAAAAGTGGCAGCAGTCGTGAATGTTGTTATTACGTATTGACTCTTGATTGAACAAAAGTTCAAATCAGCAGTTTCCTTTGTTATATCCACATATTTTCCCCCATAAAGCATGAAAAGAAGAATAGGGGACTTGTTCGCACATGTTCTCTTACAAAAAAAAACTATGGTGCAAGTCACCAAAAAGAGAACGCACATAAAAAATTGGGACCGGGTGTAGTCTAGACAGTGAGAGGTCAAGAGCCGTAAAGTCAGCCCACACAGTTTGCGGGGGGGGGGGCAGATGAAAGGCAACCAATCAAATTGGAGAGGAGAAGGGAAGACGGGAGAAAAGCCGAAAAAACAGGAGACATGAGGAGTGGGTTCGCGGCAGCGGTGGAGTCAAGATGTTTCTAAGATTTGCTGCCGACCAAGCAGAAATCGAAATAAGATATATCCACGCAAAAAACAAAAGGAGATTTACAAGGAAAAATCCTATCTGACAAAGCTGGCCATATAGACGAAGGCAACAATTTCCTGGATACGCGATTACCTATATCTCGTCACCTAATAAAAACAAAAAAACTATCCGCGAAAGACGAGATAGTCAGATTTCAGGAGCGGAGGAGTGAAGTCGTATCAAGATTTTGTACCGATCCAGCATTTCAAATCGAAAGCTATATCCCCGTATACAAGGAACTGACGTCAGGATCTAAAATCCTGTAAAAATATCTTCCACTCAGCATGTCAATTAACACACAAAAAAAAGGCTATAAAAAGGTATGTGCCCTATGAAAAAAAAAAAAAAAAAAAAAGAAAAAGAAAACAAATTACTTATTTTTTAACTTTCATTATAACTATAACATTATAACTATAACTCTGATCTAAATCAGCCCCATATCAAAAACTCCCCAGAACGGAGCAGAACTTTTATTTTGTCTTTTTATTTTAATAAACACTTGTTATGTTTGCATAATCTCGCGTTTTGTTAATTCTTACAAGTGTCTTATTTCTTATTTTATGTTTATGAACTGTGATTCAAATGTGTCCCGTTCTTTCTCCCTTTTATCGTTTTAATACAAAGTCGTTTTACTACCGCAAGTCTTAACATATGACCCGCGGGCCCGATTAAAACATAAAGGATCACATTTATAACACCTTCAACCAATTTAAATGCAAGAAAATACACACACATACCTTCATGCCCATTCCATTTACATACATGTAAATGCACACGGCGCTAGCCGAAACGAACATGTGTACTGAACTCTTTCCCCAGAACGTTCTTGTAGTAGTATGCGAATGCAAAAGACAAAGTGTAGAAGACAAAGATAAACAATAACTTACTAAACGCGTTTTATTGTAAGTTCGCCATTTGCAGAGACTTTAACACGCATGTGCCAAAATGCGTATTTTATGCAGTAGACTCATTTCCTTG
The DNA here is from genome assembly GCA_963556195.1 of Sepiola atlantica. Taxonomy (NCBI): domain Eukaryota; kingdom Metazoa; phylum Mollusca; class Cephalopoda; order Sepiida; family Sepiolidae; genus Sepiola; species Sepiola atlantica. The sequence continues at coordinate 19,832,431 of OY744551.1, read as the reverse complement.
AGAGGGTAAGCAAGTGTATAAAGGTCGAAGAGGTAAATATTCTTTTTCTCTTGACTTTGATAAGAGCGAATGGTGACATTTTAACTGCAAGAATATTTTATTCCAACACAAGTGTGACCAGTCAATTTGGACAAAGTTCTTGGGACTCTTTGAACTCTCAATCTTTACCAAGCCTTCATTTTCATTGTCTTAACAAATTTAACTTTCTTAGCCTTTTGGCTAGGAAAAAAATCTAGTATCTGTTCTGATGCTACACTTAGTCTATTCTGTCCTCAGTCAGTGAAGGAGATGTCCTAGATTGAGGCAATTTCATTTTTGTTCCCATCCAGAGTACCCCTTTTTGGGGAGCTGGATATTCCCCAAATTAAATGTGTCTAACTTTGGGGAGGCAAGTAAATAGGAACAAATTGTAAAATAAAAATTATTACTTTTGTATGGACAGACTTTGTCATTCTTTCATTTGCCTTTGCCTCCATTCTTGAAGGGAACAATGTTCAATTTTTGTTGAGACCAACTCACTTTATATATATATTACGGAAAGGGGATCTATAATTGGTCTCCTTTACCGGACTCTGTTCAGCCTCTGTTTATGTCTGTTTCCCTGGAGATCTCCTTTGTTTCAATTGTAAACCAGCAGTACTGATGTTGTTCTGATCTTCTGTAATACATAATCAAGTACTCTGCTAGGGTTCTCCCACACTAACTACACACACACACACACACACACACACACACACATATATATATATATATATATATATATATATATATATATATATATATATATATATAATTATTTAATAATAAATATTTGATTATTATCCACATACGTATACGTTTCATCCTAATGGAATCTTCAGTGTGGTGATAACTGTTCAACCCGGTCGCACGATTCAAATCCCAGAACACAAGTCACCAATAACTCAAATCCGAGCGCTTTAACTGATATATATATATATATATATATATATATATATATATATATATATATAGTGCTTGTAGGGTTGTTAGTTCATAGGTGTTAATCCTGTGAAGCTACAGTGTTTATAAGATAGTGCTAATTAACAAGTAAAGTTGTATTTTAGTAAAAAATTTATTTATACAAACATTTTTGGCTACACATGTTTTAGTTACGACCTTATTTAGAGTCTAAATTCGTCAGACCACAGCGAAGTTACTCGATAGATAGAGTATCTTCGCTATGGTCTGACGAAGCTACACTCTAAATAAGGTCGTAACTGAAAGCCAAAAATGTTTGTATAAATAAAATATTATACTATATATATATATATATTTATATATATATATAATATTTATAAATAAATATTAATTATTTATTCCCTACAGACATTGATGTTTCATGCTTATGCAATCTTCAGTGCAGGAAGTTAATATATATATATATATATATATATATATATATATATATATATATATATATATATATATATATATAGACTTTTAGGCTGAGTTCCTTTGCATCGCATCTCTACCTACCTACAAAGTCTCAATTTTTCTTCCTCTTATGATCACTCCTTAAATTAACGTTTTTGACAGTCATTAAGCCTTCACACCTACTTTCAACTGATATCGACAGCGTTACCTACACCCACATTTGCAAAACACCTCACCCAAAATAGTCAACAAACTTTGTTATCAACATGGAACATTTTTCCTTCTTTACACATGAATTAGCAATACGAATATCTGTGATGCAGATGACACCAAGCTCGTTGAATTAGCAATACGAATATCTGTGATGCAGATGACACCAGGCTCGTTGAATTAGCAATACGAATATCTGTGATGCAGATGACACCAAGCTCGTTGAATTAGCAATACGAATATCTGTGATGCAGATGACACCAGGCTCGTTGAATTAGCAATACGAATATCTGTGATGCAGATGACACCAAGCTCGTTGAATTAGCAATACGAATATCTGTGATGCAGATGACACCAGGCTCGTTGAATTAGCAATACGAATATCTGTGATGCAGATGACACCAGGCTCGTTGAATTAGCAATACGAATATCTGTGATGCAGATGACACCAAGCTCGTTGAATTAGCAATACGAATATCTGTGATGCAGATGACACCAGGCTCGTTGAATAAGCAATACGAATATCTGTGATGCAGATGACACCAGGCTCGTTGAATTAGTAATACGAATATCTGTGATGCAGATGACACCAGGCTCGTTGAATTAGCAATACGAATATCTGTGATGCAGATGACACCAGGCTCGTTGAATTAGCAATACGAATATCTGTGATGCAGATGACACCAGGCTCGTTGAATTAGCAATACGAATATCTGTGATGCAGATGACACCAGGCTCGTTGAATTAGCAATACGAATATCTGTGATGCAGATGACACCAAGCTCGTTGAATTAGCAATACGAATATCTGTGATGCAGATGACACCAGGCTCGTTGAATTAGCAATACGAATATCTGTGATGCAGATGACACCAAGCTCGTTGAATTAGCAATACGAATATCTGTGATGCAGATGACACCAGGCTCGTTGAATTAGCAATACGAATATCTGTGATGCAGATGACACCAGGCTCGTTGAATTAGCAATACGAATATCTGTGATGCAGATGACACCAAGCTCGTTGAATTAGCAATACGAATATCTGTGATGCAGATGACACCAGGCTCGTTGAATTAGCAATACGAATATCTGTGATGCAGATGACACCAGGCTCGTTGAATTAGCAATACGAATATCTGTGATGCAGATGACACCAGGCTCGTTGAATTAGCAATACGAATATCTGTGATGCAGATGACACCAGGCTCGTTGAATTAGCAATACGAATATCTGTGATGCAGATGACACCAGGCTCGTTGAATTACCAATACGAATATCTGTGATGCAGATGACACCAGGCTCGTTGAATTAGCAATACGAATATCTGTGATGCAGATGACACCAAGCTCGTTGAATTAACAATACGAATATCTGTGATGCAGATGACACCAGGCTCGTTGAATTAGCAATACGAATATCTGTGATGCAGATGACACCACGCTAGTTGAATTAGCAATACGAATATCTGTGATGCAGATGACACCAAGCTTGTTGAATTAGCAATACGAATATCTGTGATGCAGATGACACCAGGCTCGTTGAATTAGCAATACGAATATCTGTGATGCAGATGACACCAGGCTCGTTGAATTAGCAATACGAATATCTGTGATGCAGATGACACCAGGCTCGTTGAATTAGCAATACGAATATCTGTGATGCAGATGACACCAAGCTCGTTGAATTAGCAATACGAATATCTGTGATGCAGATGACACCAGGCTCGTTGAATTAGCAATACGAATATCTGTGATGCAGATGACACCAAGCTCGTTGAATTAGCAATACGAATATCTGTGATGCAGATGACACCAGGCTCGTTGAATTAGCAATACGAATATCTGTGATGCAGATGACACCAGGCTCGTTGAATTAGCAATACGAATATCTGTGATGCAGATGACACCAAGCTCGTTGAATTAGCAATACGAATATCTGTGATGCAGATGACACCAGGCTCGTTGAATTAGCAATACGAATATCTGTGATGCAGATGACACCAGGCTCGTTGAATTAGCAATACGAATATCTGTGATGCAGATGACACCAGGCTCGTTGAATTAGCAATACGAATATCTGTGATGCAGATGACACCAGGCTCGTTGAATTAGCAATACGAATATCTGTGATGCAGATGACACCAGGCTCGTTGAATTACCAATACGAATATCTGTGATGCAGATGACACCAGGCTCGTTGAATTAGCAATACGAATATCTGTGATGCAGATGACACCAAGCTCGTTGAATTAACAATACGAATATCTGTGATGCAGATGACACCAGGCTCGTTGAATTAGCAATACGAATATCTGTGATGCAGATGACACCACGCTAGTTGAATTAGCAATACGAATATCTGTGATGCAGATGACACCAAGCTTGTTGAATTAGCAATACGAATATCTGTGATGCAGATGACACCAGGCTCGTTGAATTAGCAATACGAATATCTGTGATGCAGATGACACCAGGCTCGTTGAATTAGCAATACGAATATCTGTGATGCAGATGACACCAGGCTCGTTTAATTAGGAATACGAATATCTGTGATGCAGATGACACCAAGCTCGTTGAATTAGCAATACGAATATCTGTGATGCTGATGACACCAAGCTCGTTGAATTAGCAATACGAATATCTGTGATGCAGATGACACCAAGCTCGTTGAATTAGCAATACGAATATCTGTGATGCAGATGACACCAAGCTCGTTGAATTAGCAATACGAATATCTGTGATGCAGATGACACCAAGCTCGTTGAATTAGCAATACGAATATCTGTGATGCAGATGACACCAGGCTCGTTGAATTAGCAATACGAATATCTGTGATGCAGATGACACCAGGCTCGTTAAATTAGCAATACGAATATCTGTGATGCAGATGACACCAGGCTCGTTGAATTAGCAATACGAATGTCTGTGATGCAGATGACACCAAGCTCGTTGAATTAGCAATACGAATATCTGTGATGCTGATGACACCAAGCTCGTTGAATTAGCAATACGAATATCTGTGATGCAGATGACACCAGGCTCGTTGAATTAGCAATACGAATATCTGTGATGCAGATGACACCAGGCTCGTTGAATTAGCAATACGAATATCTGTGATGCAGATGACACGAGGCTCGTTGAATTAGCAATACGAATATCTGTGATGCAGATGACACCAAGCTCGTTGAATTAGCAATACGAATATCTGTGATGCTGATGACACCAAGCTCGTTGAATTAGCAATACGAATATCTGTGATGCAGATGACACCAAGCTCGTTGAATTAGCAATACGAATATCTGTGATGCAGATGACACCAAGCTCGTTGAATTAGCAATACGAATATCTGTGATGCAGATGACACCAAGCTCGTTGAATTAGCAATACGAATATCTGTGATGCAGATGACACCAGGCTCGTTGAATTAGCAATACGAATATCTGTGATGCAGATGACACCAGGCTCGTTGAATTAGCAATACGAATATCTGTGATGCAGATGACACCAAGCTCGTTGAATTAGCAATACGAATATCTGTGATGCAGATGACACCAGGCTCGTTGAATTAGCAATACGAATATCTGTGATACAGATGACACCAGGCTCGTTGAATTAGCAATACGAATATCTGTGATGCAGATGACACCAGGCTCGTTGAATTAGCAATACGAATATCTGTGATGCAGATGACACCAAGCTCGTTGAATTAGCAATACGAATATCTGTGATGCAGATGACACCAGGCTCGTTGAATTAGCAATACGAATATCTGTGATGCAGATGACACCAGGCTCGTTGAATTAGCAATACGAATATCTGTGATGCAGATGACACCAGGCTCGTTGAATTAGCAATACGAATATCTGTGATGCAGATGACACCAAGCTCGTTGAATTAGCAATACGAATATCTGTGATGCAGATGACACCAAGCTCGTTGAATTAGCAATACGAATATCTGTGATGCAGATGACATCAAGCTCGTTGAATTAGCAATACGAATATCTGTGATGCAGATGACACCAAGCTCGTTGAATTAGCAATACGAATATCTGTGATGCAGATGACACCAAGCTCGTTGAATTAGCAATACGAATATCTGTGATGCAGATGACACCAAGCTCGTTGAATTAGCAATACGAATATCTGTGATGCAGATGACACCAGGCTCGTTGAATTAGCAATACGAATATCTGTGATGCAGATGACACCAGGCTCGTTGAATTAGCAATACGAATATCTGTGATGCAGATGACACCAGGCTCGTTGAATTAGCAATACGAATATCTGTGATGCAGATGACACCAGGCTCGTTGAATTAGCAATACGAATATCTGTGATGCAGATGACACCAGGCTCGTTGAATTAGCAATACGAATATCTGTGATGCAGATGACACCAAGCTCGTTGAATTAGCAATACGAATATCTGTGATGCAGATGACACCAAGCTCGTTGAATTAGCAATACGAATATCTGTGATGCAGATGACATCAAGCTCGTTGAATTAGCAATACGAATATCTGTGATGCAGATGACACCAAGCTCGTTGAATTAGCAATACGAATATCTGTGATGCAGATGACATCAAGCTCGTTGAATTAGCAATACGAATATCTGTGATGCAGATGACACCAGGCTCGTTGAATTAGCAATACGAATATCTGTGATGCAGATGACACCAGGCTCGTTGAATTAGCAATACGAATATCTGTGATGCAGATGAGACCAGGCTCGTTGAATTAGCAATACGAATATCTGTGATGCAGATGACATCAAGCTCGTTGAATTAGCAATACGAATATCTGTGATGCAGATGACATCAAGCTCGTTGAATTAGCAATACGAATATCTGTGATGCAGATGACACCAGGCTCGTTGAATTAGCAATACGAATATCTGTGATGCAGATGACACCAGGCTCGTTGAATTAGCAATACGAATATCTGTGATGCTGATGACACCAAGCTCGTTGAATTAGCAATACGAATATCTGTGATGCAGATGACACCAGGCTCGTTGAATTAGCAATACGAATATCTGTGATGCAGATGACACCAGGCTCGTTGAATTAGCAATACGAATATCTGTGATGCAGATGACACCAGGCTCGTTGAATTAGCAATACGAATATCTGTGATGCAGATGACACCAAGCTCGTTGAATTAGCAATACGAATATCTGTGATGCAGATGACACCATGCTCGTTGAATTAGCAATACGAATATCTGTGATGCAGATGACACCAGGCTCGTTGAATTAGCAATACGAATATCTGTGATGCAGATGACACCAAGCTCGTTGAATTAGCAATACGAATATCTGTGATGCAGATGACACCAGGCTCGTTGAATTAGCAATACGAATATCTGTGATACAGATGACACCAGGCTCGTTGAATTAGCAATACGAATATCTGTGATGCAGATGACACCAGGCTCGTTGAATTAGCAATACGAATATCTGTGATGCAGATGACACCAAGCTCGTTGAATTAGCAATACGAATATCTGTGATGCAGATGACACCAGGCTCGTTGAATTAGCAATACGAATATCTGTGATGCAGATGACACCAGGCTCGTTGAATTAGCAATACGAATATCTGTGATGCAGATGACACCAGGCTCGTTGAATTAGCAATACGAATATCTGTGATGCAGATGACACCAAGCTCGTTGAATTAGCAATACGAATATCTGTGATGCAGATGACACCAAGCTCGTTGAATTAGCAATACGAATATCTGTGATGCAGATGACATCAAGCTCGTTGAATTAGCAATACGAATATCTGTGATGCAGATGACACCAAGCTCGTTGAATTAGCAATACGAATATCTGTGATGCAGATGACACCAAGCTCGTTGAATTAGCAATACGAATATCTGTGATGCAGATGACACCAAGCTCGTTGAATTAGCAATACGAATATCTGTGATGCAGATGACACCAGGCTCGTTGAATTAGCAATACGAATATCTGTGATGCAGATGACACCAGGCTCGTTGAATTAGCAATACGAATATCTGTGATGCAGATGACACCAGGCTCGTTGAATTAGCAATACGAATATCTGTGATGCAGATGACACCAGGCTCGTTGAATTAGCAATACGAATATCTGTGATGCAGATGACACCAGGCTCGTTGAATTAGCAATACGAATATCTGTGATGCAGATGACATCAAGCTCGTTGAATTAGCAATACGAATATCTGTGATGCAGATGACACCAAGCTCGTTGAATTAGCAATACGAATATCTGTGATGCAGATGACATCAAGCTCGTTGAATTAGCAATACGAATATCTGTGATGCAGATGACACCAAGCTCGTTGAATTAGCAATACGAATATCTGTGATGCAGATGACATCAAGCTCGTTGAATTAGCAATACGAATATCTGTGATGCAGATGACACCAGGCTCGTTGAATTAGCAATACGAATATCTGTGATGCAGATGACACCAGGCTCGTTGAATTAGCAATACGAATATCTGTGATGCAGATGACACCAGGCTCGTTGAATTAGCAATACGAATATCTGTGATGCAGATGAGACCAGGCTCGTTGAATTAGCAATACGAATATCTGTGATGCAGATGACATCAAGCTCGTTGAATTAGCAATACGAATATCTGTGATGCAGATGACACCAGGCTCGTTGAATTAGCAATACGAATATCTGTGATGCAGATGACACCAGGCTCGTTGAATTAGCAATACGAATATCTGTGATGCAGATGACACGAGGCTCGTTGAATTAGCAATACGAATATCTGTGATGCAGATGACACCAAGCTCGTTGAATTAGCAATACGAATATCTGTGATGCAGATGACACCAGGCTCGTTGAATTAGCAATACGAATATCTGTGATGCAGATGACACTAGGCTCGTTGAATTAGCAATACGAATATCTGTGATGCTGATGACACCAAGCTCGTTGAATTAGCAATACGAATATCTGTGATGCAGATGACACCAGGCTCGTTGAATTAGCAATACGAATATCTGTGATGCAGATGACACCAGGCTCGTTGAATTAGCAATACGAATATCTGTGATGCAGATGACACCAGGCTCGTTGAATTAGCAATACGAATATCTGTGATGCAGATGACACCAAGCTCGTTGAATTAGCAATACGAATATCTGTGATGCAGATGACACCATGCTCGTTGAATTAGCAATACGAATATCTGTGATGCAGATGACACCAGGCTCGTTGAATTAGCAATACGAATATCTGTGATGCAGATGACACCAAGCTCGTTGAATTAGCAATACGAATATCTGTGATGCAGATGACACCAGGCTCGTTGAATTAGCAATACGAATATCTGTGATGCAGATGACACCAAGCTCGTTGAATTAGCAATACGAATATCTGTGATGCAGATGACATCAAGCTCGTTGAATTAGCAATACGAATATCTGTGATGCAGATGACACCAAGCTCGTTGAATTAGCAATACGAATATCTGTGATGCAGATGACACCAAGCTCGTTGAATTAGCAATACGAATATCTGTGATGCAGATGACACCAAGCTCGTTGAATTAGCAATACGAATATCTGTGATGCAGATGACACCAGGCTCGTTGAATTAGCAATACGAATATCTGTGATGCAGATGACACCAGGCTCGTTGAATTAGCAATACGAATATCTGTGATGCAGATGACACCAGGCTCGTTGAATTAGCAATACGAATATCTGTGATGCAGATGACACCAGGCTCGTTGAATTAGCAATACGAATATCTGTGATGCAGATGACACCAGGCTCGTTGAATTAGCAATACGAATATCTGTGATGCAGATGACATCAAGCTCGTTGAATTAGCAATACGAATATCTGTGATGCAGATGACACCAGGCTCGTTGAATTAGCAATACGAATATCTGTGATGCAGATAACACCAGGCTCGTTGAATTAGCAATACGAATATCTGTGATGCAGATGACACCAGGCTCGTTGAATTAGCAATACGAATATCTGTGATGCAGATGACACCAAGCTCGTTGAATTAGCAATACGAATATCTGTGATGCAGATGACACCAGGCTCGTTGAATTAGCAATACGAATATCTGTGATGCAGATGACACCAGGCTCGTTGAATTAGCAATACGAATATCTGTGATGCAGATGACACCAGGCTCGTTGAATTAGCAATACGAATATCTGTGATGCAGATGACACCAAGCTCGTTGAATTAGCAATACGAATATCTGTGATGCAGATGACACCAGGCTCGTTGAATTAGCAATACGAATATCTGTGATGCAGATGACACCAGGCTCGTTGAATTAGCAATACGAATATCAGTGATGCAGATGACACCAGGCTCGTTGAATTAGCAATACGAATATCTGTGATGCAGATGACACCAGGCTCGTTGAATTAGCAATACGAATATCTGTGATGCAGATGACATCAAGCTCGTTGAATTAGCAATACGAATATCTGTGATGCAGATGACACCAGGCTCGTTGAATTAGCAATACGAATATCTGTGATGCAGATGACACCAGGCTCGTTGAATCAGCAATACAAATATCTGTGATGCAGATGACACCAGGCTCGTTGAATTAGCAATACGAATATCTGTGATGCAGATGACATCAAGCTCGTTGAATTAGCAATACGAATATCTGTGATGCAGATGACACCAGGCTCGTTGAATTAGCAATACGAATATCTGTGATGCAGATGACACCAGGCTCGTTGAATTAGCAATACGAATATCTGTGATGTAGATTGCACCAGGCTCGTTGAATTAGCAATACGAATATCTGTGATGCAGATGACACCAAGCTCGTTGAATTAGCAATACGAATATCTGTGATGCAGATGACACCAGGCTCGTTGAATTAGCAATACGAATATCTGTGATGCAGATGACACCAGGCTCGTTGAATTAGCAATACGAATATCTGTGATGCAGATGACACCAGGCTCGTTGAATTAGCAATACGAATATCTGTGATGCAGATGACACCAGGCTCGTTGAATTAGCAATACGAATATCTGTGATGCAGATGACATCAGGCTCGTTGAATTAGCAATACGAATATCTGTGATGCAGATGACACCAGGCTCGTTGAATTAGCAATACGAATATCTGTGATGCAGATGACACCAGGCTCGTTGAATTAGCAATACGAATATCTGTGATGCAGATGACATCAAGCTCGTTGAATTAGCAATACGAATATCTGTGATGCAGATGACACCAAGCTCGTTGAATTAGCAATACGAATATCTGTGATGCAGATGACATCAAGCTCGTTGAATTAGCAATACGAATATCTGTGATGCAGATGACACCAAGCTCGTTGAATTAGCAATACGAATATCTGTGATGCAGATGACATCAAGCTCGTTGAATTAGCAATACGAATATCTGTGATGCAGATGACACCAGGCTCGTTGAATTAGCAATACGAATATCTGTGATGCAGATGACACCAGGCTCGTTGAATTAGCAATACGAATATCTGTGATGCAGATGACACCAGGCTCGTTGAATTAGCAATACGAATATCTGTGATGCAGATGACACCAGGCTCGTTGAATTAGCAATACGAATATCTGTGATGCAGATGAGACCAGGCTCGTTGAATTAGCAATACGAATATCTGTGATGCAGATGACATCAAGCTCGTTGAATTAGCAATACGAATATCTGTGATGCAGATGACACCAGGCTCGTTGAATTAGCAATACGAATATCTGTGATGCAGATAACACCAGGCTCGTTGAATTAGCAATACGAATATCTGTGATGCAGATGACACCAGGCTCGTTGAATTAGCAATACGAATATCTGTGATGCAGATGACACCAAGCTCGTTGAATTAGCAATACGAATATCTGTGATGCAGATGACATCAAGCTCGTTGAATTAGCAATACGAATATCTGTGATGCAGATGACACCAAGCTCGTTGAATTAGCAATACGAATATCTGTGATGCAGATGACACCAAGCTCGTTGAATTAGCAATACGAATATCTGTGATGCAGATGACACCAAGCTCGTTGAATTAGCAATACGAATATCTGTGATGCAGATGACACCAGGCTCGTTGAATTAGCAATACGAATATCTGTGATGCAGATGACACCAGGCTCGTTGAATTAGCAATACGAATATCTGTGATGCAGATGACACCAGGCTCGTTGAATTAGCAATACGAATATCTGTGATGCAGATGACACCAGGCTCGTTGAATTAGCAATACGAATATCTGTGATGCAGATGACATCAAGCTCGTTGAATTAGCAATACGAATATCTGTGATGCAGATGACACCAGGCTCGTTGAATTAGCAATACGAATATCTGTGATGCAGATAACACCAGGCTCGTTGAATTAGCAATACGAATATCTGTGATGCAGATGACACCAGGCTCGTTGAATTAGCAATACGAATATCTGTGATGCAGATGACACCAAGCTCGTTGAATTAGCAATACGAATATCTGTGATGCAGATGACACCAGGCTCGTTGAATTAGCAATACGAATATCTGTGATGCAGATGACACCAGGCTCGTTGAATTAGCAATACGAATATCTGTGATGCAGATGACACCAGGCTCGTTGAATTAGCAATACGAATATCTGTGATGCAGATGACACCAAGCTCGTTGAATTAGCAATACGAATATCTGTGATGCAGATGACACCAGGCTCGTTGAATTAGCAATACGAATATCTGTGATGCAGATGACACCAGGCTCGTTGAATTAGCAATACGAATATCAGTGATGCAGATGACACCAGGCTCGTTGAATTAGCAATACGAATATCTGTGATGCAGATGACACCAGGCTCGTTGAATTAGCAATACGAATATCTGTGATGCAGATGACATCAAGCTCGTTGAATTAGCAATACGAATATCTGTGATGCAGATGACACCAGGCTCGTTGAATTAGCAATACGAATATCTGTGATGCAGATGACACCAGGCTCGTTGAATCAGCAATACAAATATCTGTGATGCAGATGACACCAGGCTCGTTGAATTAGCAATACGAATATCTGTGATGCAGATGACATCAAGCTCGTTGAATTAGCAATACGAATATCTGTGATGCAGATGACACCAGGCTCGTTGAATTAGCAATACGAATATCTGTGATGCAGATGACACCAGGCTCGTTGAATTAGCAATACGAATATCTGTGATGTAGATTGCACCAGGCTCGTTGAATTAGCAATACGAATATCTGTGATGCAGATGACACCAAGCTCGTTGAATTAGCAATACGAATATCTGTGATGCAGATGACACCAGGCTCGTTGAATTAGCAATACGAATATCTGTGATGCAGATGACACCAGGCTCGTTGAATTAGCAATACGAATATCTGTGATGCAGATGACACCAGGCTCGTTGAATTAGCAATACGAATATCTGTGATGCAGATGACACCAGGCTCGTTGAATTAGCAATACGAATATCTGTGATGCAGATGACATCAGGCTCGTTGAATTAGCAATACGAATATCTGTGATGCAGATGACACCAGGCTCGTTGAATTAGCAATACGAATATCTGTGATGCAGATGACACCAGGCTCGTTGAATTAGCAATACGAATATCTGTGATGCAGATGACATCAAGCTCGTTGAATTAGCAATACGAATATCTGTGATGCAGATGACACCAAGCTCGTTGAATTAGCAATACGAATATCTGTGATGCAGATGACATCAAGCTCGTTGAATTAGCAATACGAATATCTGTGATGCAGATGACACCAAGCTCGTTGAATTAGCAATACGAATATCTGTGATGCAGATGACATCAAGCTCGTTGAATTAGCAATACGAATATCTGTGATGCAGATGACACCAGGCTCGTTGAATTAGCAATACGAATATCTGTGATGCAGATGACACCAGGCTCGTTGAATTAGCAATACGAATATCTGTGATGCAGATGACACCAGGCTCGTTGAATTAGCAATACGAATATCTGTGATGCAGATGACACCAGGCTCGTTGAATTAGCAATACGAATATCTGTGATGCAGATGAGACCAGGCTCGTTGAATTAGCAATACGAATATCTGTGATGCAGATGACATCAAGCTCGTTGAATTAGCAATACGAATATCTGTGATGCAGATGACACCAGGCTCGTTGAATTAGCAATACGAATATCTGTGATGCAGATAACACCAGGCTCGTTGAATTAGCAATACGAATATCTGTGATGCAGATGACACCAGGCTCGTTGAATTAGCAATACGAATATCTGTGATGCAGATGACACCAAGCTCGTTGAATTAGCAATACGAATATCTGTGATGCAGATGACACCAGGCTCGTTGAATTAGCAATACGAATATCTGTGATGCAGATGACACCAGGCTCGTTGAATTAGCAATACGAATATCTGTGATGCAGATGACACCAGGCTCGTTGAATTAGCAATACGAATATCTGTGATGCAGATGACACCAAGCTCGTTGAATTAGCAATACGAATATCTGTGATGCAGATGACACCAGGCTCGTTGAATTAGCAATACGAATATCTGTGATGCAGATGACACCAGGCTCGTTGAATTAGCACTACGAATATCAGTGATGCAGATGACACCAGGCTCGTTGAATTAGCAATACGAATATCTGTGATGCAGATGACACCAGGCTCGTTGAATTAGCAATACGAATATCTGTGATGCAGATGACATCAAGCTCGTTGAATTAGCAATACGAATATCTGTGATGCAGATGACACCAGGCTCGTTAAATTAGCAATACGAATATCTGTGATGCAGATGACACCAGGCTCGTTGAATCAGCAATACGAATATCTGTGATGCAGATGACACCAGGCTCGTTGAATCAGCAATACGAATATCTGTGATGCAGATGACACCAGGCTCGTTGAATTAGCAATACGAATATCTGTGATGCAGATGACATCAAGCTCGTTGAATTAGCAATACGAATATCTGTGATGCAGATGACACCAGGCTCGTTGAATTAGCAATACGAATATCTGTGATGCAGATGACACCAGGCTCGTTGAATTAGCAATACGAATATCTGTGATGTAGATTGCACCAGGCTCGTTGAATTAGCAATACGAATATCTGTGATGCAGATGACACCAGGCTCGTTGAATTAGCAATACGAATATCTGTGATGCAGATGACACCAGGCTCGTTGAATTAGCAATACGAATATCTGTGATGCAGATGACACCAGGCTCGTTGAATTAGCAATACGAATATCTGTGATGCAGATGACACCAGGCTCGTTGAATTAGCAATACGAATATCTGTGATGCAGATGACACCAGGCTCGTTGAATTAGCAATACGAATATCTGTGATGCAGATGACATCAGGCTCGTTGAATTAGCAATACGAATATCTGTGATGCAGATGACACCAGGCTCGTTGAATTAGCAATACGAATATCTGTGATGCAGATGACACCAGGCTCGTTGAATTAGCAATACGAATATCTGTGATGCAGATGACATCAAGCTCGTTGAATTAGCAATACGAATATCTGTGATGCAGATGACACCAAGCTCGTTGAATTAGCAATACGAATATCTGTGATGCAGATGACATCAAGCTCGTTGAATTAGCAATACGAATATCTGTGATGCAGATGACACCAAGCTCGTTGAATTAGCAATACGAATATCTGTGATGCAGATGACACCAGGCTCGTTGAATTAGCAATACGAATATCTGTGATGCAGATGACACCAGGCTCGTTGAATTAGCAATACGAATATCTGTGATGCAGATGACACCAGGCTCGTTGAATTAGCAATACGAATATCTGTGATGCAGATGAGACCAGGCTCGTTGAATTAGCAATACGAATATCTGTGATGCAGATGACATCAAGCTCGTTGAATTAGCAATACGAATATCTGTGATGCAGATGACACCAGGCTCGTTGAATTAGCAATACGAATATCTGTGATGCAGATGACACCAGGCTCGTTGAATTAGCAATACGAATATCTGTGATGCAGATGACACCAGGCTCGTTGAATTAGCAATACGAATATCTGTGATGCAGATGACACCAAGCTCGTTGAATTAGCAATACGAATATCTGTGATGCAGATGACACCAGGCTCGTTGAATTAGCAATACGAATATCTGTGATGCAGATGACACCAGGCTCGTTGAATTAGCAATACGAATATCTGTGATGCAGATGACACCAGGCTCGTTGAATTAGCAATACGAATATCTGTGATGCAGATGACACCAAGCTCGTTGAATTAGCAATACGAATATCTGTGATGCAGATGACACCAGGCTCGTTGAATTAGCAATACGAATATCTGTGATGCAGATGACACTAGGCTCGTTGAATTAGCAATACGAATATCTGTGATGCAGATGACACCAGGCTCGTTGAATTAGCAATACGAATATCTGTGATGCAGATGACACCAGGCTCGTTGAATTAGCAATACGAATATCTGTGATGCAGATGACATCAAGCTCGTTGAATTAGCAATACGAATATCTGTGATGCAGATGACACCAGGCTCGTTGAATTAGCAATACGAATATCTGTGATGCAGATGACACCAGGCTCGTTGAATCAGCAATACGAATATCTGTGATGCAGATGACACCAAGCTCGTTGAATTAGCAATACGAATATCTGTGATGCAGATGACACCAGGCTCGTTGAATTAGCAATACAAATATCTGTGATGCAGATGACACCAGGCTCGTTGAATTAGCAATACGAATATCTGTGATGCAGATGACACCAGGCTCGTTGAATTAGCAATACGAATATCTGTGATGCAGATGACATCAAGCTCGTTGAATTAGCAATACGAATATCTGTGATGCAGATGACACCAGGCTCGTTGAATTAGCAATACGAATATCTGTGATGCAGATGACACCAGGCTCGTTGAATTAGCAATACGAATATCTGTGATGTAGATGACACCAGGCTCGTTGAATTAGCAATACGAATATCTGTGATGCAGATGACACCAAGCTCGTTGAATTAGCAATACGAATATCTGTGATGCAGATGACACCAGGCTCGTTGAATTAGCAATACGAATATCTGTGATGCAGATGACACCAGGCTCGTTGAATTAGCAATACGAATATCTGTGATGCAGATGACACCAGGCTCGTTGAATTAGCAATACGAATATCTGTGATGCAGATGACACCAGGCTCGTTGAATTAGCAATACGAATATCTGTGATGCAGATGACACCAGGCTCGTTGAATTAGCAATACGAATATCTGTGATGCAGATGACACCAAGCTCGTTGCCACTGGTTTAAATTAGTTGAAGTTGTCTACTTTTGAGCTTGACATCTTTTGTGGGAAGTGGAGGATGAAAGTGAACCCAGGCAAATGCAAAATATTTCCATTCTTCCCGAAAATAACATCACAATAGACAACAAAACAGTTGAAAAAGTAAAGATTTTGTTTTTCTTGGCCCAGTGGTTCCAGTATCCACATCTGAAGAATAGGAATGGCACAGCAGAAGAATAGGAATGGCAACTTCTGCATTTGGAGTCTAAAAGAAAAGTTATGGAGCAGGAAGGACATATCAATACCTCCGAAGGTAAAACTTTACAATATATTGATAGTTCTTATTGCCGTCTATGCAAATGAAACATAAACTATACTTGCAGAGCATGAAAAGAAGTCTTTGAAATGAAATGTTTAAGAACTATCCGTTGAGTAACTTTCTGAGAAAGACTAAGAAATGCAGATATTAGAAAGAGATCTATCAACAACGTTGTTTGAAAAAATAAAGATTAACGTGGTTTTGACATGTTTCCCGGCAATCAGACTCCAGCTATGTAAAGAAATCATATAAAGAAGATTTATAATTGAAGAAAGATCAAAAGAGGACGATCATCAAGGAGATGGGCCGACCAGATAAGGATTGAGACTAGCATACTGCTCCTGACAGCTGAACCACAGGCCCAAGATCGTGATGAGTAGCGGAATTTTCTTTTCAAGCACGTGGCGAAGTTCTCTGGAGAATGAAAATAAGTCAAGTTCAACACGTGGATTTCTGTTTCAAAACCTTTGTATTGTTTATATCTGCTTTTTGTATTCTTTTATTTCTTGTAATGAAATACCAAATGTCACGGAGTGACACATCACTGAAATTCCTTTAAGCATGACTTTTTAAAAAGGTAACCCCTCACACACACACACACACACACACACACAACTGCACTTTGAAAAGAACTTTCTTTGGCCTATTTCTATCCAAGGACTTTAACCTTCAAAACAAACTTTGGTCTTTCAAAGCAATTTTACATCTCTATAAAATTGCTAACATGTAAATATGTTTTATTTCTTTAACACATGTTTCTTTGCTTTCATTCAAAAAACTCTATTGTTGAAGTTAGCACTTGCTAGCTGGTGACCCATTTATAACCTTTATATTCTTATTCATCTTTTCATTCTCCAGTGTTGTTCTTGGCACTCTTCAAAGACGCTACGTCGTCTAAATACCCTATTTGAAGCCAGGAGCAACGCCACAGACTCACTGAGAAAATGAATAAACAAGAACTTAACTATTCAACTAAAGATATCCCGACACCAAACAATACATTCTACCTGAAAATGCTGATGGGGAAAATGGAAGACGTTGTCCGATGAATGAGATGGAAATGTATCACCATCACCAGTACAGTCCGAGGACAGAAAGGATGAAATGTAGTATCAGAACAGATACTACACTATGGTAATCTTCAAATTAAATTTCAACAAATGCTTGTCATAAACCGTAATCAAACTTTGTTGATTCCATTCATCATTTTCAATCTTCTCATAATATTCTTCATCATTCAACTGACAATCTAGCCATTTCATTATTATTTATTTGAGCGGCTTTTAGCCGTGACTTATTAAGTAAAAAACCCAAAAGAAAACCCTCATCTCCTTGAGTTTCTATTTACTTGTCTCCCCATGAGTGCAGAGTTAGACACATGGTAAAGGGTTAGGAGGGTCTTACTGACTGGGTTTTGCTTTTCTCCCCTCCCCCATTATACTTCAATGAATTTCTGTAAATATAACCATACTTATTTATTTATTTATTTTATTTAAAAAAAACAAAAAAACTAAGGAAAAATTTTAAGATTGCCGACTTATTTTATAATAGCCTAAGTAGGACTGCCCCTAGAGCAAATGTGATATTGTGGTGACTGAGATGATTCTAGTTAAGAGTAGGAGAGACAATTTTATTACCTTAGACAAAGGATGACCAACGACACCCCCCATACACTTTTGATGGCCTTGTGCCTAATTTGTTTTGAATATAAATATGTATTTTCTGCAAATAAATATTTCAAAGTGTAGTATCTGTTCCGATGGATACTACACCCTATAGACCGGGTCTTGATTCCGCCGGTCTATGGGTTTGACCTGTGCAGTTCTAGGAGGTCCACCCTCCCAGGCTTTGCCTCCCCTCTTTGGGGTGGAGTAAGTTTATCGCTTACTGTCTGAGGCATCCCTACCGGGGAATGCCAATGGGGCTGCCCAGGCATTTTTTGTAGGCCAGAGTGCTCACCTTCTCGGGCGCTGGCTTTTCAAATCCCACTTTCCCGGCCTTGTGTCACATCTTACCTTGTGGGAGGAAGATAAGGGCTTCCCTCGGCCTTTTTGACTAAATCACAGATTTTTGTTATCTCTTAGGCAATCATCTTGTGATTGCCTAAGAGGCGTCCACAGCTACTTGGGCTTAGTCCCAAGTTTAAAGCTAAATCAATTTTCGCTCGGGGAACTCTCTCTGTCCCCTTTGTCTAGCCCCTTTTGGGCATTTTGTTCTTCCGCCCCTTTTGGGTGATCTAAGCCCCCTTTGGGCTAAGCCTCCTTGGGCTTCTACTAATTATTATTACGTTTTCTATTTTTTGCATGAAGGTTCTGATCTCCTTTTCGGCTTAAGCAGCTGGCAGGCTTCTACTGAATAGTTAGAGTCACATCTAACAGACGTTCAGTAGATTCCGAATCGGCGGGCCTGAATTGGTTTTCAGAACGAGAGAGGGGAGGATCAGACCAAGTTCTGTTGATTTGCCTAACTCGGGGGTCGGTCTCCATACTCGTATGGAGGCTGGTCCGGGCCAAAAAACTCAAAGTTCAGGTTCTTCTGCTTCGCTCAACCTGGGCTCCAGCACTCGGGCGCCTGTAAAGACTCCGAAGGCTGGAGTGAGCAAAATGTCTATGCACGGGGGTGCTGCCTTAGGTGGCACTCCGACTAGTTCTGCTGCAGTCCCCCACAGCAAGGTTAGCTCAGCTCCTAGGGGTGGTCCAGGAGGGTGGGATGCCATCGCCACCGTCCCAGCCGCTAACTACCCCAGAAGATGGGCTTCAACTGTCAGTCCCCCCCCTCCCCAAGGGATCAGCAATGCTAGTTCGTTGGACCTGCAACAACAGCAGGCCACCCGCCTGGACCAGATGCTACCGACAAGGAGGCTGTTAGATGAGAACTACTACAGGACCTGCAACACAGCAGTAGCGATAGCAGTCTCGCCGGCAGTGGTAAACACGTTTATAGCAGCAGCGGTAGCAGCAGCGGTGAAGACGAATCCTTCCCGACGTGTAACAACAGACCTTCTCGGCCCAGAATTAAGAAGGGGGAGGGTGCTACTCCGGTGAAGAAGAAAAAAGGAGCAGTTGGTGCTGCCAGCACCCAGGGGAGTGTGACTAAAAAACCACCGCCGGTGTCGTCTCAATCCGACTGGCCGTCCCTCCCTCTCACTCAGAAGACACTGGCAGAGTCATTAGATAACTCTATCCTGACCGGACAAAGAACACCTGAACCAGCAATTCCCGCATCAATGTCTCCAGCGAAGACGGGAGCAGCCTGGGGGCCCCAGTCCCAGTTATCCCCACAACAGTACAGGGATCTCTTTGACTCCACATACAAAGACCTGATGGACGGAAATATAATTCGACCCACCCCAGGTTCTGTGGAAGAATTACAAACACGAATTCTGACGTTCGTCACGTTTGACGCAAAAAGTAAAGGACTGACTGGGGTCACCAAAGAAAAAATGGCCAGACTCCTTGGAGATTTGAAGATCCCAGCAACGTACATCTGCCGCAAGGGGTTTGCTTCTTGGGATTTGCTGCTCCCAACAGCGGAGATCGCCACGAAACTGGCAAAATCAGATTTTTTGTACGCCGGCATTAAAATAAAACCGGAGTACCTGAGCCTCTCCATTCTCGGTGTCCCCTGCTATATCAACTCCAAACATTTGGGTGCTGTCATGAGCCAGTATGGGGACGTCGAAGCTATCATCCTGGTCCAGGGCCCCCATAACCTAATGGTAGGGGACTACAAGATCGAGATGTGCCTGGACTGGGCCGGCTTTAAAGCTATTCCACAGCGTCTCAGGTACGAATCCTGGACAATGTCTATCATTGTCGAGGGGAGAAGACTCATTTGCTGGCAGTGTGAGCAGTCAGGGCATATGGCCAAAGACTGCCCAACCATAGCCCCCAACAAGTTGCCTGCTGCTCAGGCCGGGATACCAAAAGTGGCACCAGCAGCTCCTTCCATGCAGACTCCAGTAGCTGCACCGATGAAGGAAGGGTGGAACACTGTAGTCGACAAAAAGACTACAAAGGCCAGTTCCGTTCCCTCCGATAAATCGATGCGACCCCTAGATGACGAAAGAGTGCAGCCTCCCACTAAGTCAACAGGTACCAAGCTACCCACCCAGAAGCTTCAGCTTGCTCCAGCCGTGCCGTCTACTTCTTCCGAAACAGGAGAAGGTCTAAAACGGAAGATTTCGGTCACCACTACTTCGTCCGACTCCGAAGGGGAGGCCAACAAAAATTTAATGGCGACCAACTGCTCTGGCAAAGAGGCAGACAAACAGCCTAGAAAACTGTGAAAAAGACTGGCCCCCCCCCCCAGTAGAAACAGAGATGACTATCTTTGCTGTTCAGTCCCCAACGCCCCAATCCCCATCTCCTTCAACTGAACAGAACACCCCCGCCCTTTTTGATTCCCCTCCCCCAGTTAACAAAGAACAGCCAGAGCAGGAAATCTTTGTGGATGCCAGATTCTCCTTCTCTGTTGTCGAGAACCGAGAGAACTCGAAGACTCCCTTTCCTTCCTGGTGACCGGATTTGTGAGGTGGAGCCTCACCACTCAACAGTCAACATTTCGGCATGGCTAATGAAAACCATCGGACTGGTGGAGCTTCTGAAATAGACAAGCCAAAAAATTTTCCGGACGTCCCCTTCGTAACTACCTTTGTCCGTGATACCAGAGTGGGCCGGACAAAGGCACTATGGCATATGATTGAAGCAGCGGAGGGAGCAATCCCGGGTCTGAGGTTGGTGGAAGAGAAGCATGATTCCCTCAAGGAGCTGAGGACAATGTGTACTGGGCGGGTCCACCCTTCGTTTTATAGGGCCCTTAAATTAACCTTATTTACGTCCGAACTACTTACCGGCAGTATCGGCCATGCCTGTGGCATCCTGGTCCCTGATGACTTCAAGCCGTTGATCGACACTGAATAGAACAATGGACACGAACTTGATTCTGGCTAGCCTCAATACCATGCTGCTCGCGTTCTGAGGGATCTTATGGCCTGTAACATAGATGTGGGTGTGCTACAGGAGACTCACTACGTTTCATATGGGGATTGCAGTGTGCTGGCTGGAAATTACGATGTCTTTTCAGCATATGGCAATTCTTGCTAGTGCGTCGTAACTTATCCGCAAATGTAAGCGTTGTACATGCAGATGCAGAAGGCAGGTTGGTCGTGGCCGATGTTGCCGTTAGCAATAGTAAATTCCGAGTCGTTGTGGTTTATGCGCCCAACATCATTCGGGAGAGGGTTTCCTTTTTTCGGCGGTTGGAGGTGTTCCTTGGTGATTCGGAGCGGTTAGTGCTAATGGGTGATTGAAATGCCATCCTTGATCCCAAAATAGACAGGGTGGGTGGGACTAGTGGGTTAGTGCGATGTGAAAGCAGTCTGTCTAACCTGATGGTCTCGTGCGATCTTGTCGACAGATTTCGTCTCGATCATCCGGGGCGGGAGATGTGGACGTAGAACTCTAGTGGCACATCCTGTGCAAGTACATACTTGAATAGGATGCTAGTTAGAAGAGGCGACGTAGATTTCTTATCTTGTCCCACGTTCAAATGGTTAGGTCATTCGGACCACAAATTAGTCATCGCCCGTCTGAAGTTAGCAAATAGGCCTAGCCTAGCTGGGTACTGGAAGTAAAACACCTCTTTACTGGAGGTGCGTGACTTACAGGAAAAGCTAGAAAAGTTTCTACAGCGGGGCTTAGTTGGGGCGGTTACAGGGAGTAAATGGTGGGTTAACACTAAGTCTAAGGTTAGAGACTTTTGGCCAGCGCCTCGCCTTAGATAAGGCCAGGACAGAAAAGTCTTTAGAAGATAAGTTGGCCCGGGCGGTGGCTGGGAGGGATTCCCTAACTGTAGAACTAGTTAAGAGGGACCTGAAAGGCATGGCTAACGAGCGGTATGAGGGTCAAATAATTAGGGCTAGGTTAGACAGAGTGTCCAACGAAGCCGTGAATTATGACGTTCGAGAACGTAGCGCTGTAGTCCGTCGTAGATCGGAGAAGTACATTCAGGAAGTTAAAAACCTGGTATCGACGCGTGAGATTTGTGAGGGGTTCCGGTCACATTTTTCCGAACGTTTTACGCAGCTGTCCAGACTTCGGGTCAAGGAGTTTGACAGCTATTTGGCCAGTTCAACTCGCCTGGAGGCAGCTCGAGCGGCTAGCTGTGATGGTCCGGTTACGGAGTGTGAGGTCCTTGCCGCGCTGAGACAGGCTGGCTACAACAAATCACTGGGACTCGATGGTTTTCCTTATGAATTCTATTTGAGGATGTCGCACATGTTCGTCCCTCTCCTGATGAATGTATTCAACTACTGGTTTGAACCGGGTTCCATCCCCGGTTAAATCACCAGGGGCGTGATTACATTACTGAAGAAGAAGGATGGGCATGATGGGGGGGTTAGATGATTATAGGCCCATAAGTCTGCTTAACACAGACTTAAAGATTTTGGCCAAAGTTCTTGCGAATCGTTTGCAGATTGATCCAACCTGAGCAGACCTACACTGTGAAGGGGAGATCGATTCAAAACAATTTGCACTTGATGCGCACGATCATAGAGGGATTAGAAGACGACACTGAAGCCGCGCTGATCAATTTAGATCAGTCCAAAGCGTTTGAATGGGTTGATCATCGTTTTCTGGGGTCTGTTCTAGAGGCCGCCGGTTTTACACTGGACTTCTGCAAATGGATCTCCATTTTGTATTGCAGGCCGACGGCAGTAGTGCAAGTAAACGGGATGTGATCGGAGTCGTTCGTTGTCTCGTGGTCGGTGCATCAGGGTTGTCCGCTGTCGCCTTTGCTCTACGTCCTTGCGTTGGAGCCTTTTCTCAGCAAACTCAGGGACGGGGCGACGAAACCAGCCCTTCGTGGAATTGCTTTGCCTGGTGGTGCGCGAGTCAGGGTTTCTGCGTTTGCCGATGATGTCACTGTGTGTGTGTCGACCTTACGAGACATATGCACTGTGGTTAAGGCACTCAAACAGTACGAAGATGTGACAGGGGCCGCAGTCAATTTTAGCAAATCCAATGGCCTGAAGTTGGCTGCCTGGAGCAACGCGGCTGCGTTGCCGGGCCGTTTCAACTGGACAAATGGTCCGGATCCTCGGCGTGTGGATAAGAACTGGTCGGAAGTACAGTCTAAGGTCGAAGCGTCTGTTAGGATTTGGCTTCGAAGGGGGCTTTCCCTTAGGGGTAGAGCTGAAGCATGCGCCACTTACGTCTTTCCGCTCATCCTCTACCATTTGGCTGTACTACCCCTGCCTGACGACCACTTGGAGGCTTTTACCCGTCTGCTCTTTTCACTTTTGTGGCAAGACAGAAAGTCGCTTGTCCGAAGGCAGGTCTGCACTCAACGTCTGTGTGAGGGGCGCTTGGGAATGCCGGACTTGGCAAGTCATCGACATGCTGAGAGATTGTCATTCCTGATTCGTACTCTGATGGAAGAGACTGCGTGGGGCCCTGTGGTTGAGAAGGCTTTTCCCAACCTCATCCCCGACCACTAGGTTGAATGCCATCGTAAACCAAGAGGACAGACGCGTTTCTTCGCCGAATGCCGAGCTGCACTCAGATTGCTGCCGGGGTCCAGTGACCTTGCACGGCCTAGAAAGATTCTGTATAGGGAGTTAGTGGAGGGGACCGCTTCTGATCCGCTGGGTGAGCGGCTGGGATGGTCGGAGGAGAAGATTCGATCTCAGTGGTGTTGGGCGCCAGGCCAGGGTTATCTCAATAATTCTGAGTTCTCTCTGACCTGGCGATTGGTAAGGAATGCTCTACCCGTCAATGGCAGGCTTCACAAAGCCAAGTAGTGCTTAGTTCATATTGTGTTCGCTGCGAGGACGACGAAGAAGAATCGGCTGAGGACGCCTTCTTCACTTGCAGCAGGCTTTGTGAGTTTTGGAAATATGTCAACGATCAGCTGGTTTGCCTGGATGTAGCATCTGTAATCTACAATGTGGTTCCTTTGTGGACCAGGGAGAAACGAATGATGTTTCTCACGATCCTAGCTAGACTAGTAGTGTAGGTTTCACGCTTAGAGATAGGTCACAGGGGTGCATCGCTTTCTGATCATGATTTGATTTTGCATTTTAAACATCAGCTTAAAATCAAAATTAAGTCTGATAGGAGATTGCATGCCTCGCAGTTTAGAAGAAGGTGGATACACACCGCTAGCTTATGTGTATTTAGTTGAACTGGATTTGAGTTCATGTTCCCTGTCTAGGCATGACGCACGCCGTCTTTAAGTCACAAAAAGGAAAAAAAAAAGACAAAAATCTTGACTTTAAAGTCCCTTAGCTAGAGGTATAAATGAGTCCTGTCCCTATATTTATTTTTTGGTACTAGTAATCTTTCAGGATGCCCGTTCCCAAGATTTATTTTTTATCCCCGACCCAACCCAATTGGTACCTATCCTGAAAGACACCGACCGTCCTCAAAATCCACCCCCACTTTTCTTTTATCCATTAAGAAAATCCCCAATCCCACTTAGGAACTGTCTGTCTTGTTTTCAGTTTATACTGGAAAACAACGAGCAGTTCACAATTAGACAGGTAAGGGAGTTCTCTACTAACCCACTCCAATTTTTTTTAGCATTTTATTTAGTTCTTTTATTTTAATTATTGTTATTTTTATTTATTTTGGGTGTTTTTACGTTTCCTCCCACTCCCTATCATTCATTGTAATCTGCTTTAATCTTAATTTACATGTTACAAAAAAACAAAAAGAAACACTTTTGTAAATACCATTTTCTTTTTTCAAAGACTCTTGCGTTTAAAACGCGTTGTATATAATCATATGGGAAATTTTAAATATATTAAGTCCATAGAGTGAATGCGGTATTGTGGTGATAGAAACTAGTATAGGGAATAGACAAGTGGACGACCCTCGACCCCCTTCCCAATCCTCTTTGGCCTTGTACCACATCTTGTAAATTATAAATTTTGTAATTTTAAGATAAATAAATTGGCCTTTTGGCTAAGATCAGAGTGTAGTATCTGTTCCGATGGATGCTCACTCTGTAGACCGGTATTGTCTTAGCCTTCGGGCCTTGATTCCGCCGGTCTGAGGTACTGTCCTGTGCAGTTCTAGGAGGTCCACCCTCCCAGGCTTTGCCTCCCCTCTCTGGGGAGGAGTAAGTTTATTGCTTACTGCCTGAGGCGCCCCTACCGGGGAATGCCGACGGGGCTGCCCAGGCAATTTTTAATGGCCAGAGTGCTCACCTTCTCGGGCGCTGGCTTTTCAAGTGCCACTTTCCCGACCCGACATTGGGTCACATCTTACCTTGTGGGAGTAAGATAAACCTGGCCTTGTGCCTAACCTCCTGGAGAGGTAAATAAAAATTGTCCTTTTGGCCAAGATCAAAGTGTAGTATCTGTTCCGATGGATACTACACCCCATAGACTGGTATTGTCTTGGCCTTCGGGACTTTATTTACGCCGGTCTGTGGGTTTGTCCTGTGCAGTTCTAGGAGGTTCACCCTCCCAGGCTTTGCCTTCTCACCCTTTGAGAAGGGGTTAGTTTATTGCTAATCGCCTGAGGCGCTCCTACCAGGAAATGCCGACGGGGCTGCCCAGGCAATTTTTAAAGGTCAGAGTGCTCTTCCTCTAGGGTGCTGACTTATCAAATCCCACTTTCCGACCTTGTGTCACATCTTACCGCTGTGGGAGGTAGATAAATAAAACCAAGATTTCACTCTTTCCAACTGTTTAAAACATTCTTTCGTCAACAAGGGGAAACAACTTTGTATTTCTTAACTTCAAAATGGCTACTACCTCTGCACATGGTCGTCTTTCCGTGTCCGATAATGACGAAACTGACCCCGTAGAAGAAATGATGAAGCGAACTGGCTGCTTGGAATTGCATTATAAAGTGCAGGAATGCATTGCAGAAACAAAAGATTGGCGTAAATGCCAGAAAGAAGTCACAGACTTCAAAAAATGTTTCGACGAATCTCGAAAACGAACTGAGCCGTCATGAAGTTTGTTATTCACGATTTTAATGAATTCTTTTTTTTTTTTTATTATTCAATTTGCTGATTTTTAAAAAATATTATTCAACTTTAAACCATTTCGTCAAGAACCTCCTTTTTTATTATTATTATTTGTGTGTTGTTGATATAACTTTTGGAAAGCCGGACGTCGATGGGAAGTACTGAAAAGCAAAAACAAAACGAACACCTCTTTTTTGGAAGGTCGAATGATCCAACTGGCTCCGATCAAAGTGTAATACCTCGTCGTCTATTCTGATCTCTCTCCAAAATGAGGGAGCGGAAAATGCTAAAAATTATCCTCACCGTTAAAACCAACATTTATGCAACATTCGTTTGACCTGAGTTTTTGTTTGTGGGTCGATATCAATAACAACAACTCTGTTTTTCTGTTTAAAAACTTTAATTTTTTTTTTCATGACGAATTTTGAATTATTATTTTGTCTAATAAAATTTAGACCATCCCACATATATATTTTTACTCGATAAATTCTCTCTCCTTCTTATCAATTGTTTCTCCTTTGGAAGAGAAAGAGCATACCGTCTCATGAAATTAACCTTGCGCTACAAATAATAAATAAATAAAACAATAACAACAAACAAACGTAAGACAGAGATTCTTTTTGCATTGCAACCCGGTCTTAGGGTTAGTGGTAGAGTTAAGGAAAAGTATGTGTTTTTGTATGACTTTTAAGTTACAATTTAAATTTTATTCTTGTTTAAATCGATTTCAAAATCGGGGCATTTTCAAGTGTAGTTAACAGAACAAAAAATGTGTGAAAAAAGAAAACAAATATGCAACAAATAAATGTTACCAAAGGCAAGATAAGTTACTTTTCTACCTACCTGGATACGTTTATTTGTGTTTTAACTTATTTTAAAGCCTTTTTTTAGTTAAATAAGCATTGTGTTCAGTTAAAACAAAAAATAAAAAGATGGCGTCGATAAGCAATACACGTGTATCTTTGGGCGCCTGATAATCGCTTAAAAATCGAAAAATAAACAAAATACTGGTAGGAACACATCCAGTAAATGTCCCCAATCGTGCGAAAATGTAATGTTCTAACAGTATTTTGTTTAATTTTCGATTTTTGAGCGATTATCAGAGACCCAGTGATAGACGTGCATTGCTTATCAATGCCATCTTCTTTTTTGTTCTAACTGGACACTATTTTTTATTTTTACCACAATAATGCTTTAAAATAAGTTGAAACACAAATAAATTTATCCATGTACGTAGAAGAGTAATTTATCTTGCCTTTGGTAACATTTATTTGTTGCACATATGTTTTTTCACGTCTATTTTGTTCTGTTAACTACTCCTGAAAATGCCCCCAAATCGTGACACAGAAACATTTGCATCAATATTGTTACGTTTCTGAGTGGTACATTGTCCCATATTGAGATTCACGGCAAAATGTCAATGTTAAACGTCATGAAGTACACATGCCCCTTTTTAAATCTGCCACTAACCCTAATTCCGGGTGGGAATACGAAAAAAAATCTCTAACTTTTTCTCTGTCATAAGTATTGACATTTCTTTCTTGTGGAGAGCAGCCCCTGCGAGGTAGTGTTGTCACATCAGACTCTGGTGTATTAATTTCGACTGAACCTTTTGAAGGACTACATCAAGACCTTTTGGGATTTGCAGGTCAGATAGAGAGCTTCCTGGCACCAACAAAGAAAGACGTCTTCTCTCTTGCCCCGGTCAACTTAACGCCTAGCAAGGATATACTGCTCAAGAAAATACTTTTGGTGGCCGACATTTCTTACTTTATTTCTTCCTTTAATGTGAACTTCACTGTTTTAACTTTCGACAACCTACACCCAACAGTGTAGATCACTCAAATAAATATATTATTTGTTATTTATAGAAAGACTTTGTTTTCCTTTCATTTATGACCGTTTTGTTACAAAATATTATAGGAGTTAGTCTGGATGTAGTCCTTCAAAAGGTTCAGTCGAAATTAATACACCCCAGAGTCTGATTGGTCCTGATGTGACCAAACCACCTCGCAGGGGCTGCTCTCCACAAGAAAGAAATGTTAATGCTTATGACTGTTACATGTTCACAGACTTTAGCAGATCTTTGTATTGTTAACTCAAGAAGTAACCCCAAAAATACGATCCATGTGAAAACCAAGTCTCTATAAACACGATTCTAATGTTATGTGATGCCGGCTTTGTTATTGTGTAAAAAAAGTAATATTTAAAATTATAAAAACAGTTTGATTCCTATTTAAAATTTTCAATTTTTATTACCGTGCCCTCACAGAAAACATCTACAACCACCATTTTTACTTAGAATTAGAAAAGAAACTGTTAAGATGTTAACTTGATTTAGTTGAATCGAGTTAACCATTATGGTTAACTCGATTCGACTAAATCAAGTTAACTTGAGGTTTTGGCTTTAAACTTTAATTCAAGCACACACTCTATTCTTGACATGTGGGCACAAACATATCCAAGGCAATGACTGGATCCTTAGAAAATGACCTTCAGTCTGTAGTGGAATGTGCGCATAAATGAATGGTAACATTTAATGCTACTAACACAAAGCTCCTTTCCTTTAACAATTATAAGAAACCTTTTCAACCACCGATTGCCATGGCTAATAACACCCTACCTGAGTATCCATCATTTAAACACATCGGCCTAACATTCACAGGTAACATGAATTGGAACAAATATATAGAAGACAGTGACAAGCCTGCTGCAAGGAAAGTGGGCTCCTTCTACCATGCTAGAAAACTTCTCACAACTGCTAATATTCTATATCTCTACAAAGCCACCATCCGTTCATGCATGGAGTGTTGTTGTCACATCTGAGCTGGTGCAACAACCACTAGCCTCTCCGTCTTAGACAGGGTTCAAAATAGAATCTCTAGGGTTCCACATTATCTACCAAACTCCAGCCACTGTTCCATCGCCGCAACGTTGCATCCCCGTGTTTGTTTTACAAGTACTTTAATGGAATGTGCTCCGACGAACTTGCTGCTCTGGTGCCCTCTCAACGTAAATACCCCGATCGACCCGATAATCAGCAAAACCCAACCCCTTTACTGTAGAAGTCTCCAGATGCCAGAAAGCTTTCTACTCTAATAGCTTCTTTCCTGGAACTGCTAGCCTTTGGAATTCCCTCCCTGCTCCCTGACTGTGCGAATGTGCGGGAATTTAAATGTAATGTGAACAAACATCTTGCTGCACAACTCCTCACTTAGCTATGTCCCTTAATTCCACAGTAGCCCCTTACGTCTCAGTGGAAATGTCCCCCCTTGTTTGGGGTGAATAAAAGTTAAAAAAATTACTTTCTATTCGTCAGTTTAAAGGGTTCCAAATTACTTCCAATTACAAAGTGTAATGATAGTAAATAAAATACAAGTCAGCCATTTTTAATCTATTGTTAGTAGATTAAAAAAGGTGACACTCCAAAGTTCAAAAGTCATTTCTGACTTGTATTAAAGTTTAAAGGTGTTTGTACTTTGAACTTTAATACAAATATTTATGCTTCATATTACAAAACTTTGTTAAAAGGTAACCACAATATTTATTCCAACGTCCGATTATGCTTTTTTTTGAGATGGCAACCCGCGTGGTTTACTTGACAGAGTTAGTGGCCTCTGAAGAATTTCATCTTGTGCTAAGGTATTTAAATTAACCCTTTTGTGACAGTTTTCAATGATTTTGTCTCCGGATAGAGCATTACACAAAATGTTTTTTGTTTTTTTGGTTGACCATGCCATCTTTGATGATTTGGAAATGTTATTCTATTTTTTATCAACCCTGAAAAGTAGAGAATGGTAGTTTGCTTGAAGCATTGCTGGGAATAGTAGTAGTATGTTTTTAAAGCAAATTCCGGGTAAGATGTAAGCTGGAAGGAACACAAATAAAATATATATAATCTGCCCTGTCACACACAATTTAGTGAGTAAAAAATACTGCTGGACAAAACCATTTCAAGTGTTTAAGGGTAAAGAGAAAGCAAATAGCAAGCCCCCCCCCCCACCGTCTGAAATGAATTCGGAAGAAATCTTACCCTCTATTTTCTTTCTTTTTATCTTTTCTTTTTTCGATTGATACGTTTTTTGTTTTTTTTTAAAGTTTCCAGTTTCAGACATTTTCTTTCTTTTTTCAAAATTTCACTTACTAAGACGTTATTTTATATGAATATTAGTGCGAACATTAGCGAAGAATAATTTTTTTTTCATCATTCTTGATGGAGGCTGTACACTCGTATTATTAATGTAGGTGGATTAATATCAACCCCCAAATGTGTCGCGTTTATACGGATGAAAACATGAATGAAAACGGTTGGGCATGCATGATGTGCCACTGCATCAAATGAATTATGGATTTTTAATCAAAACTGATCTCCCTCATATTTGTTTACCATCTTCTAAAATTTTTGCTGCTTTTTCTTTTATTTGAAAACAAATATCTTCAAATATAACTATATATTGATTATGGGAAAAATCCAGTTCCCCAAAGAAGGGGACTCTGTATTGGAACAAAAATTAAAATTGCCTCAGTCTAGAAGAATTTCTCCATCACTGACCGAAGAAAGAACAGATGAAGTGTAGTATCAGAACAGATACTACACTTTGAATTATTTATTTAAAAAAAAAACAATAGAATATACATTTGAACAAATTAGGCACAAGGCCATCAAAAGTGGGGTTGTTGGTTCTCCTCTGTCTATCCTACTCTTAGCTAGAATCATTGCAGTCACCGCAATACCACATTTACTCTAAGGGGTTATCCTACTTAAAATATCCTCAATGTGTTTAATCGTGCACTTTGATCCCAGCTAGAATGCCAAGATTAGTTGAAAAATCAAGTGAGGGGGAACTATTTTATATTAAACTTACATCGTAAATCGACCCCTAAACGGTTGAAATAACTTTTAAAATAAAATAAAATTAAATATGAATGTTTGATCGTTAATTGAAAGAATAAAAAAAAATTAATAAAAATAATTTTAGATGGTGAGAGGTATCCCCCTCTGAAAGTTATAATAATATGGAAACGGAATAACTCACACTTTGAAGTAAAAAAAACAATAAAGAAAACATTGCTCACATTTTTTTAAATTTTGTGTGTGTGTATATTTTTGTTTTCAATTTTTTAAATCTTTTTGTTTTTGCTTAGGATGGGGCATCCTACTGAATGCTAGACATTCACCCGCTATTTCAGAGACTACACCCGAGATATCTGTTTAGGATTCTTACTGTCCCTTTAAGTTCAATTGTTTGGATTTCTCTTGCACTTAGTTTAGTGGGTATATTCGTCAAATAGTTTTTGAAATACTTTTTCATGAGCCTAGTATCTTTTATGATTATTGGAATGATGGAGATCTTCCTAAGATTCCAGTTTCTTTTCATGTCGTACTTAAGACCTTGGTATTTCATTATCTTCTCCCTCTTATCTCTGTTTAAGGCATCATCATCGGGGACACTGACTTCAACTCGGATTGCTACTTTCTTGCTCTTGTCCCATATCACTATGTCAGGTTTAACAGCTTCGTAAGTATGTAGCTGTAGGGATTCAATAGCCATAGTGGATGGAGTATGACAGTATTTCCAACAGTTCTTTCTGCTTATCTCGGCATTGTTTCCAGTCATCCTGGATTTCTCCTTGCCACTAGAATCCAGCAGTGACGACTCAGGAGAGGTGCAACCCTCGCTTCACAATTACACATTCAGCAACCCTTACAGGCGGTATCCATTGTTTCTCAAGACTGAACGTAGATAATGGCTTGGACGCATCTATTCGAGACGGGTTTGACTTGCGCGATTTGTGGCGGAGTCGTCCCGTGCAGTTCGGTTCGATGTGTTCCCACGATCACGATGACAACTGATCTGACCTTAGGATTAAAGTTCAGGGCACACCTGGCAAATCACGAGGTTTGTGACGTCAGAGTTGTCCGCCGTGAGAGAATTGAATTGGGATTTGAATCAGTCATTGGCTTGAGAGCGAAGAGTCGACAACGCCAAATATGTAGCAGTACGAGAAAGATTCCGAATGACGGAAATTTAAGAGCCTAAAACAGAATCTTCCATACTCCTCCTTCTCAAGTAATTAAGAATATTAACTAATGAACTAGTTAGCGTAAACCTCTCTCGCAGCGAGCTCGTTCAGGTCGGCCAATTAAAGTAGTTAAATAAAAGCGGCTCTTTAAAACAGAAAAAGACTTGTACTTTAAGAAATTGATTTCAGAGAGCGAGGACAACAGCCCGAGAAAGATTGTTTACAGCGGTGTCTGCGGGGATGACGACGAGTGACGAACAATAGCAGTCCCGACAGCAAAAGGTTGCAGAAGAAAAAGGAGCGCAAATAGTCACAGCGACAGAAACAAACAGGCGACAAACGGCTGCCGGCAGACGACGAGAAAAGAGAGAGAAGAAACAAGGTTAGTAAGGCAGTAGTAATAGTAGCGACGACGGCGATCGAGAATCGGATCTGAATAAATACAACATATCGCCCCTTTGGATCAACAGCGAAGTTCTACGAGAACCAAAAGACTTTGGTGAGCCCAATAACGACACAATGTAACAGGCCATATTTGCATTGAATGACCATGTGAGAGACAAAGCAATAGCTGTTAAATTCGCCAATAAATTATTTTTAAATCTTAGCTCTAACTGGCAGCCACTCAAACTTAGGGTTAGTGGTAAAAAAATGTTTATCTGCCATAAAAAGCTACAATGGCCCGAAAATGGGGGATCATTATACATTAAATTTATATACGAAACTGATTCCCCGACTCTAAATTCCAAAATAATTATTAAAAAAAAATTGTTCCTTCTTCTTTCCGCAAATTTTTTCAGGGTGTTTGGAGGTAATCGCCTAAAAAATAGTAAATTCACCTGCGAGTGTTTATCTACAAATTTACATAAAAAACATCTTTTTCGTCTTATAAATTTTAACGTGAAGAAAATAACATAACGTAATGCAGTAATAGGTAATACAAAAACCCAAGTTCAAACTTTCAATATTTTAATACATGAAGATATAATAAAAGCTGTCTTATCGACACACGAAAACTAAAATGATGGCCGAGATTATCACTACACTGGGGGGGGGGGGAGGAGATTCATGCTGAAAAGACAGTAAAAAATATTACTCAACCTACTACTAATCCTAAGTTTGTGTGGCAAGCCCCTCCCAACAAAACCCCTCATAAAACTACACAAAAGTTTAACAAAATTAAGCAATCATTTTGATAGCTATTGTATTTTTTTTGTGTGTCGATAAGACAGCTACATTGAAATATGATCTGAGATAAAAATTAAATAAATAAATAATTTCCACACATTCAAAGCATACAGGTCGGTAGAGAATTTAATTCTACTGTGTTTGCTATATATTATTTGGTGTTTAATTTTTTGTTAACTATTCTGACTTTACTATGATAGAGATGCGTAATATTTTTATATTAGAATTTGTAATTTTACAATTAAATTGGATAGTGAAAAGAAAAGTAACTGAAAAATATTATACATCGGCTTTTTTGTTCGCGACAACAACGTCATCATCATCATCTTCATCATCGTTGTCGTCATCATCATCGTTATCATCATCATCATCATCAGTTAAACGTCAATTTTACATGTTGGCATACATTAGATGGCTTTAAGAAATTGACTTCCAAAGTAACCTATCTCTGGCCAGGTCTTTATTTATCCCTCTTTTCCTCAGGTCCATTTTTATTACTTCCTCCCGTGTTTTCTGTATGGCACTGGAAGAAACAGCTGAAAAGAAACCAACTCTCCAAAGCAAAAAGCATCCTTACGAGGTAAACTGTATTTCATTGTAGATAAATTAAAAAAAGAGCAGCAAGTGAGCCGTATACTCTTACTAGAAGGTAACGAAGGTTTAAAAAGATATAATTCACGGACACGAATGGAGGAGGAAAAACGTTCCCCCGACATTATTTTTTGACAAATTTCTCGTACAACTAAAACTGAAAGAGAATTACAAAGTGAATCGCCTGAAATTAATGTCATATAAACAGAAAGTTGAGGAGTCACTAGACGATTTCGTCAACAGATGTAAGCGACTGACACAAAGATGTTCACTATCTGAAACTGAAAAACAGCAGTGGATAATTGAACTCATCATTGCCAGCATCCCAATTGCAGACTTTCATAAGGAGCTTCTAAGGAAAGATGACAAATTAACACTTGAAGAGACAGTTGGTATTGGCAAAACCGATGAAGCCTCCAACGTCCATATCAATAAACTAAGGGGCATGCAAAACAATACCAATGAAAACATTAGCACGGCTATACAAGCCATAGGCCCACCAACACGTCCCAGGAATGCAAGAAGCTATCTCAATTGTTGGAGAAGTCATGCACATCATCGTGAAGCTTGTCCTGCATTTGGATCAAAATGCAACACATGTGGTGAAGCCAACCACTAGGCAGCATTTTGCCTTACAAGCAAAACAAAACAACTGTCATGGTTAAGGTCATCAAGCAGAGGCTATAACAAAACAAGGACACATCATCAGCCCCAATACAAGAGGACCCCATATGAGGTTAGGCAATCCATCCAAACTGATGCGGTATATAATACCCAAAGATTAGCGGAAGACCTCGAAAGCCTAACATTCAGTAGAATAGCTACATCCACCATCACTCAGAGAGATGAAGCCTATGCACACATAAGCATAAAACTATGCAACAGAAGTGGAATCCACAGGCTGCGACTAAAAATAGACACAGGTGCCAAAGGTAATACTACCAGTCTCTACATTCCGTCGGATGTTTCCAGAAAAGCTAGACTCTGATGGTTTTCCAAAATGGAAAACAAAATCAAGTGTGATCAAACTGGTAGCATACAACGGCACTCAAATAAAATGATATGACAGCATCAGCATACCATGAAAATATAACAATTCAGGATGGCATAACAGCACCTTCTACAATGGATGTACAAGGATCAGCAGTTCTAGGACTATCATCGCTAGAACAGCTTAAGTTAATTACGTTTCCTGCACAATCAAAGGAAACTTTAGTCACACGATTTCCTGGTCAAGCATGGGAGGTTGTTGGTACAGATTTGTTCCACTTTAATGACCATGAATATCTGATCGTTGCTAATTACTACAGCAAATTCCAGGTCAGAGCACAAGTTATATGGTTTTCTCAGCAATGAAACAGATATTTTCTGAACATGGTATTCCCACCAAGGTGATCCGTGATAACGGGCCACAATACTTCTGCAAAGCTTTCAATGCATTTGCTCAACAATGGCAATTTGACCATGTAACGTCATCGCCAAGATTTCCCAAATCAAATGGTTTTGTGGAAAGACAGATTAAAACTATCAAAAGGACATTACTCAAAGTAAAGCAAGCGGGAAGAGATCCTGATTTAGCGATGCTGTGCCTACGAACAACAACCATCAACCACAACTTTCCAAACCCAGCTGAACTGTTCAACAACCGCATTATGAAAACAAACATGATCGCGAAGATCCCAACTCCA
The DNA here is from genome assembly GCA_963556195.1 of Sepiola atlantica. Lineage (NCBI taxonomy): Eukaryota > Metazoa > Mollusca > Cephalopoda > Sepiida > Sepiolidae > Sepiola > Sepiola atlantica. The sequence goes on along the minus strand of OY744551.1, from coordinate 19,795,734 downwards.
ATAATATCCGGGAAGAGTTGAAACACCGACAGGAAAACAAAAAGGATATGATAAAACAGACCATGATCTTCCACAACTGGTCCCAGGACAAACTGTGCGTGTGTTAGATCACTAAATGGGGCAATGGAAACCAGCAACGGTAATGACCAAATGTAGCGAACCAAGATTCTATATTCTTAAATTCCCAGATGGATATTCAAAGAGACGAAACAAATAAGAGAGGCAGAAGCAGCCACCCATAAAAAGGTCTGTTTCAATGATCACATCACCTCACTCTATGATAACACACACTCAAACACAAGCAACATCACAAACCAAATAAACCCAGAACAATCAACACTCTATAAGTTATTTACATCAATAATGGGGATTTGCTAAGAATTTTAAAGTCAGAAATCACTTTATATTGAACCAAAAGTGTCTGTGAAATACACAAGCCAACAAAACACAAAAAAATTAGCACCGGAACAATTACTTTTATCATTTGGTGAGGAGGATGTAACAGTATCATTGGAACTATTTCTTTACGCTAACCGAATATAACCCTAGCGTAAGAATATGATAGAACTCTCAAGTGTCACCACGGTAGGACACACAGAGTAACACTGTATTGTTATACTTCAATGAATATCTATGACAACATCTTGTTGGTAGTTACTAATTTAAGCAACATAACACCAACAACACTAAATTTAGCAACATAACACCAACAACACTAAATTAAGCAACATAACACCAACAACACTAAATTAAGCAACATAACACCAACAACACTAAATTAAGCAACATAACACCAACAACACTAAATTAAGCAACATAACACCAACAACACTAAATTAAGCAACATAACACCAACAACACTAAATTAAGGAACATAACACCAACAACACTACATTAAGGAACATAACACCAACAACACTAAATTAAGGAACATAACACCAACAACACTAAATTAAGCAACATAACACCAACAACACTAAATTAAGGAACATAACACCAACAACACTAAATTAAGAAACATAACACCAACAACACTACATTAAGGAACATAACACCAACAACACTAAATTAAGGAACATAACACCAACAACACTAAATTAAGCAACATAACACCAACAACTCTAAATTAAGAGACATAACACCAACAACACTAAATTAAGGAACATAACACCAACAACACTAAATTAAGGAACATAACACCAACAACACTAAATTAAGCAACATAACACCAACAACACTAAATTAAAAAACATAACACCAACAACACTAAATTAAGGAACATAACACCAACAACACTAAATTAAGGAACATAACACCAACAACACTAAATTAAGCAACATAACACCAACAACACTAAATTAAGGAACATAACACCAACAACACTAAATTAAGGAACATAACACCAACAACACTAAATTAAGGAACATAACACCAACAACACTAAATTAAGCAACATAACACCAACAACACTAAATTAAGGAACATAACACCAACAACACCAAATTAAGGAACATAACACCAACAACACCAAATTAAGGAACATAACACCAACAACACTAAATTAAGGAACATAACACCAACAACACTAAATTAAGGAACATAACACCAACAACACTAAATTAAGCAACATAACACCAACAACACTAAATTAAGCAACATAACACCAACAACACTAAATTAAGGAACATAACACCAACAACACTAAATTAAGCAACATAACACCAACAACACCAAATTAAGGAACATAACACCAACAACACTAAATTAAGAAACATAACACCAACAACACTAAATTAAGGAACATAACACCAACAACACTAAATTAAGGAACATAACACCAACAACACTAAATTAAGCAACATAACACCAACAACACTAAATTAAGGAACATAACACCAACAACACTAAATTAAGGAACATGACACCAACAACACTAAATTAAGGAACATAACACCAACAACACTAAATTAAGAAACATAACACCAACAACACTAAATTAAGGAACATAACACCAACAACACTAAATTAAGGAACATAACACCAACAACACTAAATTAAGCAACATAACACCAACAACACAAAATTAGGGAACATAACACCAACAACACTAAATTAAGCAACATAACACCAACAACACTAAATTAAGGAACATAACACCAACAACATTAAATTAAGCAACATAACACCAACAACACTAAATTAAGGAACATAACACCAACAACACTAAATTAAGAACCATAACACCAACAACACTAAATTAAGGAACATAACACCAACAACACTAAATTAAGGAACATAACACCAACAACACTAAATTAAGGAACATAACACCAACAACACTAAATTAAGCAACATAATACCAACAACACTAAATTAAGCAACATAACACCAACAACACTTAATTAAGGAACATAACACCAACAACACTAAATTAAGGAACATAACACAAACAACACTAAATTAAGGAACATAATACTAACAACACTAAATAAAGGAACATAACACCAACAACACTAAATTAAAGAACATAACACCAACAACACTAAATTAAGCAACATAAAACCAACAACACTAAATTAAGGAACATAACACCAACAACACTAAATTAAGGTACATAATACTAACAACACTAAATTAAGGAACATAACACCAACAACACTAAATTAAAGAACATAACACCAACAACACTAAATTAAGGAACATAACACCAACAACACTAAATTAAGGAACATAACACCAACAACACTTAATTAAGGAACATAACACCAACAACACTAAATTAAGGAACATAACACCAACAACACTAAATTAAGCAACATAACACCAACAACACTAAATTAAGGAACATAACACCAACAACACTAAATTAAGGAACATAACACCAACAACACTAAATTAAGCAACATAACACCAACAACACTAAATTAAGCAACATAACACCAACAACACTAAATTAAGGAACATAACACCAATAACACTAAATTAAGGAACATAACACCAACAACACTAAATTAAGGAACATAACACCAACAACACTAAATTAAGGAACATAACACCAACAACACTACATTAAGCAACATAACACCAACAACACTAAATTAAGGAACATAACACCAACAACACTAAATTAAGGAACATAACACCAACAACACTAAATTAAGGAACATAACACCAACACCACTAAATTAAGGAACATAACACCAACAACACTAAATTAAGGAACATAACACCAACAACACTAAATTAAGCAACATAACACCAACAACACTAAATTAAGGAACATAACACCAACAACACTAAATTAAGGAACATAACACCAACAACACTAAATTAAGGAACATAACACAAACAACACTAAATTAAGGAACATAATACTAACAACACTAAATAAAGGAACATAACACCAACAACACTAAATTAAGGAACATAACACCAACAACACTAAATTAAGAAACATAACATCAACAACACTAAATTAAGGAACATAACAGACACAACACTAAATTAAGGAACATAACACCAACAACACTAAATTAAGGAACATAACACCAACAACACTAAATTAAGGAACATAACACCAACAACACTAAATTAAGGAACATAACACCAACAACACTAAATTAAGGAACATAAAACCATCAACACTAAATTAAGCAACATAACACCAACAACACTAAATTAAGGAACATAACACCAACAACACTAAATTAAGGAACATAACACCAACTACACTAAATTAAGCAACATAACACCAACAAAACTAATTTAAGCAACATAACACCAACTACACTAAATTAAGCAACATAACACCAACAACACTAAATTAAGCAACATAACACCAACAACACTAAATTAAGCAACATAACACCAACAACACTAAATAAGGAACCATAACACCAACAACACTAAATTAAGAACCATAACACCAACAACACTAAATTAAGAACCATGACACCAACAACACTAAATTAAGAACCATAACACCAACAACACTAAATTAAGAACCATAACACCAACTACACTAAATTAAGCAACATAACGCCAACAACACTAAATTAAGAACCATAACACGAACAACACTAAATTAAGAACCATAACACCAACAACACTTAATTAAGAACCATAACACCAACAACACTAAATTAAGCAACATAACACCAGCAACACTAAATTAAGCAACATAACACCAACAACACTAAATTAAGCAACATAACACCAACAACACTAATTTAAGCAACATAACACCAACAACACTAAATTAAGCAACATAACACCAACAACACTAAATTAAGCAACATAACACCAACAACACTAAATTAAGGAACATAACACCAACAACACTACATTAAGGAACATAACACCAACAACACTAAATTAAGGAACATAACACCAACAACACTAAATTAAGCAACATAACACCAACAACACTAAATTAAGGAACATAACACCAACAACACTAAATTAAGGAACATAAGACCAACAACACTAAATTAAGCAACATAACACCAACAACACTAAATTAAGGAACATAACACCAACAACACTAAATTAAGGAACATAACAGACACAACACTAAATTAAGGAACATAACACCAACAACACTAAATTAAGAAACATAACACCAACAACACTAAATTAAGGAACATAACAGACACAACACTAAATTAAGGAACATAACACCAACAACACTAAATTAAGCAACATAACACCAACAAAACTAATTTAAGCAACATAACACCAACTACACTAAATTAAGCAACATAACACCAACAACACTAAATTAAGCAACATAACACCAACAACACTAAATTAAGCAACATAACACCAACAACACTAAATAAGGAACCATAACACCAACAACACTAAATTAAGAACCATAACACCAACAACACTAAATTAAGAACCATGACACCAACAACACTAAATTAAGAACCATAACACCAACAACACTAAATTAAGAACCATAACACCAACTACACTAAATTAAGCAACATAACGCCAACAACACTAAATTAAGAACCATAACACGAACAACACTAAATTAAGAACCATAACACCAACAACACTTAATTAAGAACCATAACACCAACAACACTAAATTAAGCAACATAACACCAGCAACACTAAATTAAGCAACATAACACCAACAACACTAAATTAAGCAACATAACACCAACAACACTAATTTAAGCAACATAACACCAACAACACTAAATTAAGCAACATAACACCAACAACACTAAATTAAACAACATAACACCAACAACACTAAATTAAGCAACATAACACCAACAACACTAAATTAAGCAACATAACACCAACAACACTAAATTAGGCAACATAACACCAACAACACTAAATTAACAACATAACACTAACAACACTAAATTAAGCAACATAACACCAGCAACACTAAATTAAGCAACATAACACCAACAACACTAATTTAAGCAACATAACACCAACAACACTAACTTAAGCAACATAACACCAATAACACTAAATTTAGCAACATAACACCAACAACACTAAATTAAGCAACATAACACCAACAACACTAATTTAAGCAACATAACACCAACAACACTAAATTTCGCAACATAACACCAACAACACTAAATTTAGCAACATAACACCAACAACACTAAATTAAGCAACATAACACCAACAACACTAAATTAAGGAACATAACACCAACAACACTAAATTAAGGAACATAAGACCTACAACACTAAATTAAGCAACATAACACCAACAACACTAAATTAAGGAACATAACACCAACAACACTAAATTAAGGAACATAACAGACACAACACTAAATTAAGGAACATAACACCAACAACACTAAATTAAGAAACATAACACCAACAACACTAAATTAAGGAACATAACAGACACAACACCAAATTAAGGAACATAACACCAACAACACCAAATTAAGGAACATAACACCAACAACACTAAATTAAGGAACATAACACCAACAACACTAAATTAAGGAACATAACACCAACAACACTAAATTAAGCAACATAACACCAACAACACTAAATTAAGGAACATAACACCAACAACACTAAATTAAGGAACATGACACCAACAACACTAAATTAAGGAACATAACACCAACAACACTTAATTAAGAAACATAACACCAACAACACTAAATTAAGGAACATAACACCAACAACACTAAATTAAGGAACATAACACCAACAACACTAAATTAAGCAACATAACACCAACAACACAAAATTAGGGAACATAACACCAACAACACTAAATTAAGCAACATAACACCAACAACACTAAATTAAGGAACATAACACCAACAACATTAAATTAAGCAACATAACACCAACAACACTAAATTAAGGAACATAACACCAACAACACTAAATTAAGAACCATAACACCAACAACACTAAATTAAGGAACATAACACCAACAACACTAAATTAAGGAACATAACACCAACAACACTAAATTAAGGAACATAACACCAACAACACTAAATTAAGCAACATAATACCAACAACACTAAATTAAGCAACATAACACCAACAACACTAAATTAAGGAACATAACACCAACAACACTAAATTAAGGAACATAACACAAACAACACTAAATTAAGGAACATAATACTAACAACACTAAATAAAGGAACATAACACCAACAACACTAAATTAAAGAACATAACACCAACAACACTAAATTAAGGAACATAAGACCAACAGCACTAAATTAAGCAACATAACACCAACAACACTAAATTAAGGAACATAACACCAACAACACTAAATTAAGGAACATAACAGACACAACACTAAATTAAGGAACATAACACCAACAACACTAAATTAAGAAACATAACACCAACAACACTAAATTAAGGAACATAACAGACACAACACTAAATTAAGGAACATAACACCAACAACACTAAATTAAGGAACATAACACCAACAACACTAAATTAAGGAACATAACACCAACAACACTAAATTAAGGAACATAACACCAACAACACTAAATTAAGGAACATAAAACCATCAACACTAAATTAAGCAACATAACACCAACAACACTAAATTAAGGAACATAACACCAACAACACTAAATTAAGGAACATAACACCAACTACACTAAATTAAGCAACATAACACCAACAAAACTAATTTAAGCAACATAACACCAACTACACTAAATTAAGCAACATAACACCAACAACACTAAATTAAGCAACATAACACCAACAACACTAAATTAAGCAACATAACACCAACAACACTAAATAAGGAACCATAACACCAACAACACTAAATTAAGAACCATAACACCAACAACACTAAATTAAGAACCATGACACCAACAACACTAAATTAAGAACCATAACACCAACAACACTAAATTAAGAACCATAACACCAACTACACTAAATTAAGCAACATAACGCCAACAACACTAAATTAAGAACCATAACACGAACAACACTAAATTAAGAACCATAACACCAACAACACTTAATTAAGAACCATAACACCAACAACACTAAATTAAGCAACATAATACCAGCAACACTAAATTAAGCAACATAACACCAACAACACTAAATTAAGCAACATAACACCAACAACACTAATTTAAGCAACATAACACCAACAACACTAAATTAAGCAACATAACACCAACAACACTAAATTAAACAACATAACACCAACAACACTAAATTAAGCAACATAACACCAACAACACTAAATTAAGCAACATAACACCAACAACACTAAATTAACAACATAACACTAACAACACTAAATTAAGCAACATAACACCAGCAACACTAAATTAAGCAACATAACACCAACAACACTAATTTAAGCAACATAACACCAACAACACTAACTTAAGCAACATAACACCAATAACACTAAATTTAGCAACATAACACCAACAACACTAAATTAAGCAACATAACACCAACAACACTAATTTAAGCAACATAACACCAACAACACTAAATTTCGCAACATAACACCAACAACACTAAATTTAGCAACATAACACCAACAACACTAAATTAAGCAACATAACACCAACAACACTAAATTAAGGAACATAACACCAACAACACTAAATTAAGGAACATAAGACCTACAACACTAAATTAAGCAACATAACACCAACAACACTAAATTAAGGAACATAACACCAACAACACTAAATTAAGGAACATAACAGACACAACACTAAATTAAGGAACATAACACCAACAACACTAAATTAAGAAACATAACACCAACAACACTAAATTAAGGAACATAACAGACACAACACCAAATTAAGGAACATAACACCAACAACACCAAATTAAGGAACATAACACCAACAACACTAAATTAAGGAACATAACACCAACAACACTAAATTAAGGAACATAACACCAACAACACTAAATTAAGCAACATAACACCAACAACACTAAATTAAGGAACATAACACCAACAACACTAAATTAAGGAACATGACACCAACAACACTAAATTAAGGAACATAACACCAACAACACTTAATTAAGAAACATAACACCAACAACACTAAATTAAGGAACATAACACCAACAACACTAAATTAAGGAACATAACACCAACAACACTAAATTAAGGAACATAACACCAACAACACTAAATTAAGGAACATAACACCAACAACACTAAATTAAGGAACATGACACCAACAACACTAAATTAAGGAACATAACACCAACAACACTTAATTAAGAAACATAACACCAACAACACTAAATTAAGGAACATAACACCAACAACACTAAATTAAGGAACATAACACCAACAACACTAAATTAAGCAACATAACACCAACAACACAAAATTAGGGAACATAACACCAACAACACTAAATTAAGGAACATAACACCAACAACACTAAATTAAGCAACATAATACCAACAACACTAAATTAAGCAACATAACACTAACAACACTAAATTAAGGAACATAACACCAACAACACTAAATTAAGGAACATAACACAAACAACACTAAATTAAGGAACATAATACTAACAACACTAAATAAAGGAACATAACACCAACAACACTAAATTAAAGAACATAACACCAACAACACTAAATTAAGCAACATAACACCAACAACACTAAATTAAGGAACATAACACCAACAACACTAAATTAAGGAACATAACAGACACAACACTAAATTAAGGAACATAACACCAACAACACTAAATTAAGAAACATAACACCAACAACACTAAATTAAGGAACATAACAGACACAACACTAAATTAAGGAACATAACACCAACAACACTAAATTAAGGAACATAACACCAACAACACTAAATTAAGGAACATAACACCAACAACACTAAATTAAGGAACATAACACCAACTACACTAAATTAAGCAACATAACACCAACAAAACTAATTTAAGCAACATAACACCAACTACACTAAATTAAGCAACATAACACCAACAACACTAAATTAAGCAACATAACACCAACAACACTAAATTAAGCAACATAACACCAACAACACTAAATAAGGAACCATAACACCAACAACACTAAATTAAGAACCATAACACCAACAACACTAAATTAAGAACCATGACACCAACAACACTAAATTAAGAACCATAACACCAACAACACTAAATTAAGAACCATAACACCAACTACACTAAATTAAGCAACATAACGCCAACAACACTAAATTAAGAACCATAACACGAACAACACTAAATTAAGAACCATAACACCAACAACACTTAATTAAGAACCATAACACCAACAACACTAAATTAAGCAACATAATACCAGCAACACTAAATTAAGCAACATAACACCAACAACACTAAATTAAGCAACATAACACCAACAACACTAATTTAAGCAACATAACACCAACAACACTAAATTAAGCAACATAACACCAACAACACTAAATTAAACAACATAACACCAACAACACTAAATTAAGCAACATAACACCAACAACACTAAATTAAGCAACATAACACCAACAACACTAAATTAGGCAACATAACACCAACAACACTAAATTAACAACATAACACTAACAACACTAAATTAAGCAACATAACACCAGCAACACTAAATTAAGCAACATAACACCAACAACACTAATTTAAGCAACATAACACCAACAACACTAACTTAAGCAACATAACACCAATAACACTAAATTTAGCAACATAACACCAACAACACTAAATTAAGCAACATAACACCAACAACACTAATTTAAGCAACATAACACCAACAACACTAAATTTCGCAACATAACACCAACAACACTAAATTTAGCAACATAACACCAACAACACTAAATTAAGCAACATAACACCAACAACACTAAATTAAGGAACATAACACCAACAACACTAAATTAAGGAACATAAGACCTACAACACTAAATTAAGCAACATAACACCAACAACACTAAATTAAGGAACATAACACCAACAACACTAAATTAAGGAACATAACAGACACAACACTAAATTAAGGAACATAACACCAACAACACTAAATTAAGAAACATAACACCAACAACACTAAATTAAGGAACATAACAGACACAACACCAAATTAAGGAACATAACACCAACAACACCAAATTAAGGAACATAACACCAACAACACTAAATTAAGGAACATAACACCAACAACACTAAATTAAGGAACATAACACCAACAACACTAAATTAAGCAACATAACACCAACAACACTAAATTAAGGAACATAACACCAACAACACTAAATTAAGGAACATGACACCAACAACACTAAATTAAGGAACATAACACCAACAACACTTAATTAAGAAACATAACACCAACAACACTAAATTAAGGAACATAACACCAACAACACTAAATTAAGGAACATAACACCAACAACACTAAATTAAGGAACATAACACCAACAACACTAAATTAAGGAACATAACACCAACAACACTAAATTAAGGAACATGACACCAACAACACTAAATTAAGGAACATAACACCAACAACACTTAATTAAGAAACATAACACCAACAACACTAAATTAAGGAACATAACACCAACAACACTAAATTAAGGAACATAACACCAACAACACTAAATTAAGCAACATAACACCAACAACACAAAATTAGGGAACATAACACCAACAACACTAAATTAAGGAACATAACACCAACAACACTAAATTAAGCAACATAATACCAACAACACTAAATTAAGCAACATAACACTAACAACACTAAATTAAGGAACATAACACCAACAACACTAAATTAAGGAACATAACACAAACAACACTAAATTAAGGAACATAATACTAACAACACTAAATAAAGGAACATAACACCAACAACACTAAATTAAAGAACATAACACCAACAACACTAAATTAAGCAACATAACACCAACAACACTAAATTAAGGAACATAACAGACACAACACTAAATTAAGGAACATAACACCAACAACACTAAATTAAGAAACATAACACCAACAACACTAAATTAAGGAACATAACAGACACAACACTAAATTAAGGAACATAACACCAACAACACTAAATTAAGGAACATAACACCAACAACACTAAATTAAGGAACATAACACCAACAACACTAAATTAAGGAACATAACACCAACAACACTAAATTAAGGAACATAAAACCATCAACACTAAATTAAGCAACATAACACCAACAACACTAAATTAAGGAACATAACACCAACAACACTAAATTAAGGAACATAACAGACACAACACTAAATTAAGCAACATAACACCAACAACACTAATTTAAGTAACATAACACCAACAACACTAAATTAAGCAACATAACACCAACAACACTAATTTAAGCAACATAACACCAACAACACTAAAGTAAACAACATAACACTAACAACACTAAATTAAGCAACATAACACCATAACACTAAATTAAGTAACATAACACCATAACACTAAATTAAGTAACATAACACCAACAACACTAAATTAAGTAACATAACACCAACAACACTAATTTAAGCAACATAACACCAACAACACTAAATTAAGCAACATAACACCAACAACACTAATTTAAGCAACATAACACCAACAACCCTAAATTAAACAACATAACACCAACAACACTAAATTAAGCAACATAACACCAACAACACTAAATTAAGCAACATAACACCAACAACACTAAATTAAGCAACATAACACCAACAACACTAAATTAAACAACATAACACCAACAACACTAAAGTAAACAACATAACACTAACAACACTAAATTAAGCAACATAACACCAACAACACTAAATTAAGCAACATAACACCAACAACACTAAATTAAGCAACATAACACCAACAACACTAAATTAAACAACATAACACCAACAACACTAAATTAAGCAACATAACACCAACAACACTAAATTAAGCAACATAACACCAACAACACTAAATTAAGCAACATAACACCAACAACATTAAATTAAGCAACATAACACCAACAACACTAAATTAAGCAACATAACACCAACAACACTAAATTAGGCAACATAACACCAACAACACTAAATTAAACAACATAACACCAACAACACACTCTCAACACTATCCAGATATACTTTCTCTCTGTCTGATTTCTCATCCATCTCCATTGGTTTACACTTCTTGCACACAAATTAATTATCATCTCTCAACCTACAAGTACTTCCATTGCACTTCTTGTGTACCCAATGCTTACAGGTACTACAAAAATTCAATTGCACTCGACGCCATTTTCCAGAAACTGAACGGGGGAACTTTTTTCTTTTTAAGAGCTTTCCAACACAACTGATCATCACTTTGGTTTTGGTAACATTCACTCTCAGACTTTTACTTTCCATAACATTTTCTCAAGTCTTTAACTTAACAAGTACATCTTCCATTGTTTCACAGGCAAGTACTAAATCATCAGCATACAGTATCTCTTCCAGACAACCTGTACGGAACTCCCTCAACAACGCTTCGAAGACACAAATGAAAAGCAACCGACTTAGTACACACCCCTGATGTACTCCTACTTTAACATTAAAGCTGTCATTAAATGTGTTTTTTTGTCATTAAATGTGCTTTTTTGTCATTAAATGTGCCTTTTTTGTCATCAAATACGTTTTTTTGTCATTAAATGTGCCTTTTTTGTCATTAAATGTGCCTTTTTTGTCATTAAATGTGCTTTTTTGTCATTAAATGTGCTTTTTTTTGTCATTAAATGTGCTGTTAATTCTAAAGCAACTTTGAGCATTTCTGTACATTAATTGAACAACGTTAACCAACTACTCGTTTACAAAGTCCCACCAGACAATCTTTCTTGGCGCTCTGTCAAAAGCTTTCTCCAGATCCACAAGAGCAGGTTCTTCTTCTTACCAAGGTACTTCTCTTGCATTTGTTTCAGGATTAATATAGCACTAGTGGTACTTTGTCCAGGCATAAAACAAAACTGCATGAGGGGAAAAGAAAGAGATGGAAGACAACATCCAAGAGTTGGCAGGGCTAACACTGAGTAGCACGCTCAGGAAGGCAGAAGATTGAGAGGGTGTGAGAAAGCTGTTTGGCAAGTCATCTTTGGCAACCCAACGGTCATCTAGACCATGGGGCAGATGAGATTATGAGCATTTGATCTATGCTTATCTAACTTCTTATTTGCTGCTCAATTATTCTTTCAATCACTTTCAGGATCTGATCCATCAACTTTAAGCTTCTCCTTTACCCTTGTGACAATTCACAATTGTACTAAGTTTTCACTTTTTTGGGATAACCTCTTATTTTATGATCTGATTTGTCAGGTATGTGATCATCTCAACGCCTGTTTCTCCTGCAGCCTCTCTGCAACAATACCTGAGGGTCCTACAGCCTAGCCCTTCTTTATTTTACTCACAGCTTCCCATACTATTTCTTTCTCAATTCTTAAAGCTTGATCAGATACTGCTTAAGCAATTTCTAGATTTTCACGGCTCCATCAAACTCAGTATTCAACAATTTCTTATAATGGCATTTCTAAGCATCCCTCTTGCTCTGTTCATTTGTTGCTAACACTCCATTGTCATTTCGAATGAATTTCTCTTCAACAACATCCATATTTGTCTCCACCATCTGTTTAGCCATCCTATTCTTTTAGCCATCCTATTCTTTTAGCCATCTTATCCTTTTAGCCATCTTATTCTTTTAGTCATCTTATTCTTTTAGTTATTTTATTCTTTTAGTCATCCTATTCTTTTAGTAATCTTATTCTTTTAGCCATCCTATTCTTTTAGCCATCTTATTCTTTTAGTCATCCTATTCTTTTAGCCATCTTATCCTTTTAGCCATCTTATTCTTTTAGTCATCTTATTCTTTTAGTTATTTTATTCTTTTAGTCATCCTATTCTTTTAGTAATCTTATTCTTTTAGCCATCCTATTCTTTTAGCCATCTTATTCTTTTAGTCATCCTATTCTTTTAGTAATCTTATTCTTTTAGCCATCTTATTCTTTTAGTCATCCTATTCTTTTAGCCATCTTATCCTTTTAGCCATCTTATTCTTTTAGTCATCTTATTCTTTTAGTTATTTTATTCTTTTAGTCATCCTATTCTTTTAGTAATCTTATTCTTTTAGCCATCCTATTCTTTTAGCCATCTTATTCTTTTAGTCATCCTATTCTTTTAGCCATCTTATTCTTTTAGCCATCTTATTCTTTTAGCCATCTATTCTTTTAGTCATCTTATTCTTTTAGTCATCTTATTCTTTTAGCCATCTTATTCTTTTAGCCATCCTATTCTTTTAGCCATCTTATTCTTTTAGTCACCATATTCTTTTAGTCATCTTATTCCTTTAGCCATCCTATTCTTTTAGTCATCTTATTCTTTTAGTCATCCTATTTTTTTAGCCATCTTATTCTTTTAATCATCTTATTCTTTTACCAATCTTATTCTTTTAGCCATCCTATTCTTTTAGCCATCTTATTCTTTTAGTCACCATATTCTTTTAGTCATCTTATCCATTTAGCCATTCTATTCTTTTAGTCATCTTATTCTTTTAGTCATCCTATTTTTTTAGTCATCTTATTCTTTTAATCATCTTATTCTTTTAATCATCTTATTCTTTTAGCAATCTTATTCTTTTAGTTATCTTATTCTTTTAGTTATCTTATTCTTTTAGTCATCCTATTCTTTTAGCCATCATATTCTTTTAGTCATCTTATTCTTTTAGTCATCTTATTCTTTTAGCCATCCTATTCTTTTAGTCATCTTATTCTTTTAGTCATCTTGTTCTTTTAGTCATCTTATTCTTTTAGCCATCCTATTCTTTTAGCCATCATATTCTTTTAGTCATCTTATTCTTTTAGCCATCCTATTCTTTTAGTCATCTTATTCTTTTAGTCATCTTGTTCTTTTAGTCATCTTATTCTTTTAGCCATCTTATTCTTTTAGCCATCATATTCTTTTAGTAATCTTATTCTTTTAGCCATCTTATTCTTTTAGTCATCTTATTCTTTTAGTCATCTTATTCTTTTAGCCATCATATTCTTTTAGTAATCTTATTCTTTTAGCCATCCTATTCTTTTAGTCATCTTATTCTTTTAGTCATCTTATTCTTTTAGCCATCATATTCTTTTAGTCATCTTATTCTTTTAGTCATCTTGTTCTTTTAGTCATCTTATTCTTTTAGTAATCTTATTCTTTTAGCCATCATATTCTTTTAGTAATCTTATTCTTTTAGCCATCTTATTCTTTTAGTAATCTTATTCTTTTAGCCATCATATTCTTTTAGTAATCTTATTCTTTTAGTCATCTTATTCTTTTAGTAATCTTATTCTTTTAGCCATCATATTCTTTTAGTCATCTTATTCTTTTAGCCATCATATTCTTTTAGTAATCTTATTCTTTTAGCCATCCTATTCTTTTAGTCATCTTATTCTTTTAGTAATCTTATTCTTTTAGCCATCATATTCTTTTAGTCATCTTATTCTTTTAGCCATCTTATTCTTTTAGCCATCATATTCTTTTAGTAATCTTATTCTTTTAGCCATCTTATTCTTTTAGTCATCTTATTCTTTTAGTCATCTTATTCTTTTAGCCATCATATTCTTTTAGTCATCTTATTCTTTTAGCCATCATATTCTTTTAGTAATCTTATTCTTTTAGCCATCCTATTCTTTTTGTCATCTTATTCTTTTAGCCATCTTATTCTTTTAGCCATCTTATTCTTTTAGTCATCTTATTCTTTTAGTCATCCTATTCTTTTAGCCATCATATTCTTTTAGTCATCTTATTCTTTTAGTCATCTTATTCTTTTAGCCATCCTATTCTTTTAGTCATCTTATTCTTTTAGTCATCTTGTTCTTTTAGTCATCTTATTCTTTTAGTCATCTTATTCTTTTAGCCATCATATTCTTTTAGTCATCTTATTCTTTTAGCCATCATATTCTTTTAGTAATCTTATTCTTTTAGCCATCCTATTCTTTTTGTCATCTTATTCTTTTAGCCATCTTATTCTTTTAGCCATCTTATTCTTTTAGTCATCTTATTCTTTTAGTCATCCTATTCTTTTAGCCATCATATTCTTTTAGTCATCTTATTCTTTTAGTCATCTTATTCTTTTAGCCATCCTATTCTTTTAGTCATCTTATTCTTTTAGTCATCTTGTTCTTTTAGTCATCTTATTCTTTTAGCCATCTTATTCTTTTAGCCATCATATTCTTTTAGTCATCTTATTCTTTTAGCCATCTTATTCTTTTAGCCATCATATTCTTTTAGCCATCTTATTCTTTTAGTCATCCTATTCTTTTAGCCATCCCTTCGTAATATATCTGGAAACCTGGCTTTCTCGGCCTCTTTCTTGACTTTTTATATTGCTCTTCTTGCTTCTCTCTTTGCCTCCAGATACACATTCTTATTCATTAAACCTTTTATCACTGACAAGCAAACTTTATTTATCTTGAGGATTTGCAATTGTCAACTCTTCGTCCAAACCAAAGAAAATTTCTGTCTAAGGGCTATAAAAATAAATCTGTATGTAAGGATTATCGCCCTTAGAGAGAAATGGTTCAAGGGAGATAACTCATAATAAATCCGATGCAGGTATGCTTTTGTAATTTTGAAAAATATATGTGAAATAAAGTTTTTCGGACATGCATCATTCTTTCCACTGGCAAATCTGTTTATTTGTCACATTTAAGAAAGTGGTGGTGAAGATTCTTATGGTAACCCCGGGGTTTCTATTGCAAATATTTTTCATTTCTTTTTGTAAATACAATTTTTTTTCTCTTCTTTCTCTTTTATTAAAAGTGTCCACGATGGGGCATAATTTATGATTTTAATGAAATTTAGGGTATCTTTTACTTTACTCCGCAGAGTCGTGAACGTCACACCAACATCGCACAAATCCAAGATGGCGATCGTAGGCCGGTATGTAAGAAAATAAGGAGCGGCCGCCATTTTCTTTTTGTGCAAAAAAAACAAGATTTTTTTTTTACATCTAATAAAAACCCATGTATACTACGTAAAAATACAAACAAATGTCATAGGTAAGTAGGAAAATATCTATTCTCGACGTAGGTCGCCTTTACTTAATTTAATTTCTAATAAATAGCACTTCGAACGGGTTAAAAATACAAACAAATGCCACAGGTAAGTTTGAAAATAACTTTTATCGCCTACAGTTACTTTTATTTGTTGTATATTTGTTTTTTGAGCGTTTTTAGTCTGCTGAGTAAAGTAAAAGATACTCGAGATTTAAAATGATTCTTAAAATGTTTCTTAAAATCTAAGCTAATTTCGCTTTTTTCAGACCCTTTAAAAGGGGCTAAATTCTCCCGAATTAAAAAAACTTCAGTTATAAGGGCGAGGAATGAAAGTGAAAACAATTTGTCTTTTAACCAAAAAAAAAAAAAAAAATAATAATAATTATCTGATTGGGAAAAAATACACACAAAAAAATCAGAGACGTATTACGAATCGTAATAAAAGTTTCAGTGTTTATTAATTAATAAATAAATGTTAATATAAGATATTTATGCCATTAAAAATAACTTGTAGATTGTAGAAATGACTTTACTCTCCCCTTTCATTTCAAGGACGAAATACATCTTATTGTACCCATAGTCGAAATTCAGCGACCACCTTTACAAAATTACTTTGTGAATGAAAAAATAATTTTCTGAACGCAGCTAGTATTCAAAGCTTTCAAGACATTTTTTTTTTACATTTAAATTTCCGATTTTTGAGTCTCGTTTTCTATCGAGAGTTGCTTGAAAAATGATTTTTCATTCGCAACCTCAGGTTGATGATCACTGAGTTTCGACATATTTCGTCCTTGAAATGAAGGAGGAAAGGTAAAGTGACTAAAAATCTATGAATTTGTTGTTGTTTTTTTTAATAAAATAAATATTTTGTTTTAAGATTCATTTTAATTAATAAAAACTGAAAATTTCTTAAAGATCAGATAATCCTCTGATTTTTGCTGGATTTTTAGTGAAAGAAAGACAGTCTACTTGATGATGGCTTCCAGTTTTGAAATCGGAAATTGACAAGCGGTGTTTATCAAGAATCAGTCTCTCATCATTTTCGACTGTTTAGATTTTGGCAGAATTTTTAATCATTTCAATTATAAAAAAACATAAATAAACCACTTTAAATTTTTTTTAATCATTCCAATTATAAAAATAGTAAATAAACCACTTAAATATTTTTTAATCATTCCAATTATAAAAAATAGTAAATAAACTACTTAAAAATATTTTAATCATTCCAATTATAAAAAATAGTAAATAAACCACTTAAAAAATATTTTAATCATTCCAATTATAAAAAATAGTAAATAAACCACTTAAATTTTTTTTAATCATTCCAATCATAAAAATAGTAAATAAACCACTTAAAAAATATTTTAATCATTCCAATTATAAAAAATAGTAAATAAACCACTTAAAAATATTTTCAACATAAACTATTTAAAAAATATATTCAAACAAAAAAAAAATTCCAATCATAAAAGAGTTTTATTTGATTATTTATAATAAAATGTTTCCAATTATAAAAACCAGTTTGATTTTCTTATGTGTTAATAAATAATAAAAATGGTGAAAACAAATTATTAATCCCCCTCCCCTCAAAAAACATATTACCTAAAATATAATGAGTAACAGTTTTTGATATTTTCGATCTCAAAATCAGAAGTCGTCGTCATCTTTTTCACTTTTAACCGGAATTTTTCAATTAAACATAGTTATTTTTTTGGTTGAAAAACAAATTACTTTCACTTTCATTGCACGTCTTTAGACATATACAATAATCTAGTCTTTAGATATATACAATAATCTAAGTTTATATATTAGATTGTATATAGATACAATATAATATATAAAGTTAAGACGATGTTTCCCTTGTACCTTCTTGAAGAATAAGAAAATAACTACACGCATCATACACTACTAAACTCACCACTATATTACACTTATTCACTCGAGTGTGTTTTAATAAATTTGTTATTATTTTTCTCCATTTAACACTAAATATTACTTTTGGCCCAAAACATACTCTATATAGGTGGTAAAAAACCTTCCCCCCCAACACTTTAGTACTTACACTCCCCACTTCGACACTGTCTACTTTTCAAAAAATTGTCCGTTATTATTTTCTATTTGTCTGCTATCAATTTACTACATAATACAAAGCATTACGCACACATTTAATGGACACTCCCGCTAATTCCGCTGACTTTCGAGAATATCAGATTATGTTATTTCCACCTATTACATATACATTTATACTCATTCCGATTTTTAGAGAATGCAATTAACGAACACATTTAATATTCAATATTCTATAAAAAGAATTTTTGAAAAATAAAAAATAAAAATATAAAAATACAAAAAATTATAAATAATGATAAATAAAAAATAAAAATCTTAATAAATCCCAACCAGAGCCTAATCAATAAACTATACCATATAATTATCCCTAAAATAAACACGCCTTTGAAGCAGTAAAACAGGCAACACCCATCATAAATAATTAAATTAATCTTAATTAAATTTAATTACGATTAAGACCCATATATTATATTTAACCCTAACCCAGTACTTCCTTCAAAAGGGACACGCCAACAATGCACCGTTTTAAACGAAGAATTCAGATGTCATCTTCCTTTGTTTTCTTTTGTTCGGGACGATCTTAAGATACAAAACTACAAATAAATAAGTAAATAAATCACCAAATAAAACCCTTTGAAACACAAAACTATAGGTAAAATAAATAATAAACAAAATAAAACTCAATGAATCACATCAAACGCATAAAATTGACCCCCGGTAACTCCATCAAAGGAGACTTCAGAAGTACACCGTTTTGAACGCTGAATTTGGTTTCATATTTGAGACGATCTATAGACGATCTTCAAAGTGCAACCCTTTTAAAATAAAAGTACAGAACTACAAATAAATAATTAAATAACACACCTGGTAGAAAAAATAAATCCAAAATACAACACTATAAATAATAAATAAAATAAAAATAAATGAATCTCAACTAATATACTTTTTCCAAAAAGACTTTTCAGTGATGAACCGCTTTTTTCTACCGATGAACATAGACGCCATTTCTCATTATGTTTTTTTTTTTCGTTCTCGTTTTCAGTATGCTGACGATTCTCTATAGGTATAGACTTTTTAAATTTAAAAAAAAAAGTCAGCCCATCTGGATGAAACCGCGGTACGATTCTGAAATATGTAACATATAGTTTTCAAATAAATTATATATATATATATATATATATATATATATATATATATATATATATATATATATATATATATATATATATATATATATATATATATATAATAAACTTGTTATAAATATCCAAGGGGTATAAATCCGAAGGAAGTTGACACCGGGTTCATGAGAGTGCTCAATAAAAATTCAGAGCGAAATATATTTTTTGTCATCAAAAACGACTAATTAATATAGAAATGGAATATTAATACCCTAAATAAAATGATCAAACACTTTTTATACGATAACCACCAATGATATTCGACAATATTTTTATTTTTATTTTAATTTTATTTTAATTTTATTTTTATTATATAGAATAAATTCAAACCCATCTCACTCTCGGCTCCAGATAAGATTAATGTCACAATAACCCAGACATTAAATACCACCCCACCCAATTTCCTAAAATATCACTCGTTTGAATCTCCCCCTCTTCCCTCCCTTTCTTTGCTATATGCGAACCGCGTCTTCATTCCCCCCTCTCATCCCCCTCCCTCATATTCGTGTCCATCCCAAATTCTCCTGTTGTTGTTAAATTATAGAAATTTGAGCAGTGGTTTCCCGAAAAGCCTGAAGAGTTGACGCTTATTGTAAACGTCAATGAAACACAATATATAATGTAGCAAACGGAATAAAACCATCAACAAAAAAAAATATATATATATATATATAAATTATATATATATATATATATATATATATATATATATATATATATATATATATATATATATATAACACTCATACCGGATAACTACACACAACAATTAAACTAGCTATACAAGGAATCCATTTTACTACCTAACGACACGCAACACTACATTAATTTATCTGACCACGAACTTACATAACCCCAAAAGGAATTACTAAATCTTGGACCTAGCTGCCACCTTTTTAATCGATTCAACCATCAAAACAAAAAAGCAGAAATAGTATTACTATGTGAAAACATAACTAAACTAGAAACAGAAAATCAAATTGCATCACATCCCGGCTTACGTGATCTCCTAAAAGCGGAAGCTATAAAAAAATCGACATGATAAAAACAATAAAATTCGTTATTAAATCCAAATCTAAAAAAAGCCGCTAATGAACTCTGTAATCATCCAAATATCATTATAAAAAAAGTCGACAAAACAAATAGATTTGTCGTACTTAATAAATCAGACTATTACACTAAACTTCAAACAATTCTTGATTATTGCACTAAATTCAAAAGAATTAACAACAATCCTACCAACATGTTAAAGACACAATTTAACAGACTTATCACTGCCAACAAGGCACACATTGATAACCAACTCACCAAAATAATTGGCGTTACCAACCTGGATATTAATATGAAACAGTTAAGATACATAAACCCAATTCCACTCTCCAACCTATCATATCCCAAATTACTACTCCTATATATTCTTTAACAAAGACCTTAAATGAACTTATCAACCCGTATCTACCTAGCAAGTATAATATTAAGTCCATACAAGAACTATTACAAATTTTACAAATCAAACAACCGGATAATAAAATCATTGCCTCCCTGGATGTAGAAAGTCTATTCACCAATGTACCTTTAAAGGAAACAATAGACATAATAATCAATAATATATACAATAACCCGTCTCTCCCTCGACTTAAAATTAATAAAAAAATACTAAAAAAGCTGTGGCAGTCACCAATAGGGACTACTTGTGAATGCGTAATCACTGTCCCTGTGAGCTGGCTTGTCCAATCAAATCACAGGTCGCAGTAATATCGTTAGTTCCCTAAGGGACTACTTATGTTGCCTTAGGGTTCGAGAAAAAAGATCAGATGACCTCTGGCACCAGCTTGGACACATCGCAGAGAGCACCAGCGAGGAACGAGGAAACGCTCTCTCTCCTGCTGCCGTTGCCCGACTCGACGACTACTACCATCTTCACCTTCAGATATCGATCTACAACAGATGGCTTTAGACCAGCCATGTCTGGACACTCTGGATCTGTCGTCACCTGAGTTTGCAACTTACAAATTCAAATACCTGCCTGTGCCCACTTCGGACACGCAGATCATCTGTGACACTTCAACAGATCACCTCGCCCTTTTGTTCTACTGACTCATCGTAGGGTTGTTTTTGATACCCTTCACAACTTCACCCCAGACTCAAAGCCACAGTGAAGCTGATTTCAGCTAGATTTTTCTGGCAAAATATGAGGCGTGATATCACTGCCTGGACACGTTCCTGCGTATCCTGCCAAAAGTCAAAGGTGCACAAGCATATCCGTGCACCCCTTGGAACATTCAGCACTCCAAACGCTCGATTCAGTCATGTTCATATTGATCTGGTTGGACCATGGCCGGTCAGTCAGGGATTTACTTATCTCCTGACCTACATAGATCGTGTTACATGGTGGCCTGAAGCCATCCCTCTAAGTGACATTTCGGCTGAATCCGTAGCGCGAGCCCTTATATCAGGCTGGATATCGCGCTATGGAGTCCCCTCAACTATTACCACCGACCGTGGTGGACAATTTGAATTCCACCTATTCCAGGAACTTTCCAGGATTTTAAGGATTAAACGTATTTGTACAACCAGCTATCATCCAGCTTCCAATGCGATGATAGAACGCTTCCATCGCCAATTGAAAGCCGCGTTGCGTGCTTATCCTGACCAGCAGCGATGGAGCGAGTACGTACCTGTTGTCCTTCTTGGCTGTCGCGTCACGATCAAAGAGGACCTCGGATACTCTTCAGCCGAACTTGTCTATGGACTACCTCTATCGTTGCCGGGTCAGATGCTGACCTGATACATTTAACGGCAATAGATACAGCTCTGTATATAAACAGACTGCGAGCTTACTTTAATGAGCTCCCACCTATGCACCCTAGGCAACAGACCATTAAATCTTCGGTCCCTAAAGACATTTCCTCGTGGACTCATGTTTTTGTGCAAAAAGACTCTGTGAAAGCCCCTCTTACTCCTCCTTATTCTGGTCCTTATCGCGTGCTTTCACACACTGACAAACTTTTCACCCTTGACATTGGTGGCAAAAAAGACACTGTATTCATCGACAGGGTGAAAAGAGCTTTTCTTAACGCAGAAACACCTGAGCCCCATACCCCCCCCCCTACTGTGCATCAGACAACTGCAAATACACATTTACTTTTAGAAACCCCTAAAGAAAATTATGTCACGACCACGCATAGTGGTCAACGAGTACATTGGCCCAAAAAACTGTCTAAAACTATCTATATATAGAATGAGCCTTGTACTCTATTTTTCAAAACATACTTCTCACATTAAGGATCCACACTTCTCCAAAATTACTTCTTTCAAAGAGAAGACAAACTCTTAAATAAAAAAATAAAAAAAATATATTTTTTCATTAATATACAAACATTTCCTGAAAATACTTCTCGCAGAAAAGACTTTTCCCTGCAAAGCAAAAAAAAAACAAAAAAAAAACTTTTTAAACATTTGTTAATTGATAAATTTTGTATTTTTGTTATTTCCCATTGCTACACTTCCTTTTATTTCCTGTCGGCTTTCAGCCTAAGCAGGGGTTATGTAGCAGTCACCAATAGGGACTACTTTTGAATGCGTAATCACTGTCCCTGTGAGCTGGCTTGTCAGATCAAATCACAGGGCGCAGTAATATCGTTAGTTCCCTAAGGGACTACTTATGTTCCCTTAGGGTTCGATCAGACGACCTCTTAGCACCAGCTTGGACACATCACAGAGAGCACCAGCGAGGAACGAGGAAACGCTCTCTCTCCTGCCGCTGTCGCCCGACTCGACGACTACTACCATCTTCACCTGAATAAATCCACGGGCAGCCCTTAAGAATTCTTATATTCTTCCTCTTCCTCAGACGGACACCGTCCCACTCTCTTCTACCTATACCAAACGGTATAAGTAACCTTGAGTTAATAAAACCCCTTTTTGTTATAGTTACAGAAATACTTTTCGTTGTTCCGTTTCTTTACGAGAGGATAAAAGGATAACCCCTTTCATCCACCTATCATCACTTTACAAAGCTACTATTAATCTGCACAACCGAAGTACCTTTTTATGACTTCAAGAGACACATTTACACTCAAATTGATGGAGTTTCAATGGGTTTGGTTCTCGGTCCGATTTTTAGCAAATTCTATATGTCAAACCTAGAAAACAAAATATTTAATAACATTAAAAAAAAACTCTATTTACATACGCTATGTCGACGATATTCTTGTTCTAGCTGATAACAATGAACAAATACACAAATTTCAAGACCTTTTCCAAAAAAAACTCTGTTCTTAAATTCACCATAGCACTGGAGGTAAATAAAATCCCATTCCTACATGTTCTTATTGACGTCTCTAATAAATCATTTAAAACTTCCACTTATAAAAAAACAACCAACTTAAATTCTAGTCTTTTAAAGTGTCCTTATCGCTACAAAATAGCTATTGTTAAAAATCTATTAAACCGTGCCAAATTAATCTCCTCCTAACAAAATACTATTCATTGAATTAAAAAATATAAAACTAGTAACAACGAATTCCCTAATTATATCGTTGATGAACAAATAAAATTAATGATTCGAAACTTAAAAAAACACCAGTACAAATAATAATAATATTCAACATCACAACTCGAACAATATTAACATATACTATTGTAATCAAATGCAACCAAACTTCAGATTAGAAGAAAAAGCCATGAAAATATTATACACAGATACATATCCCCAATTGACAATAACAATAAAATTAGACTCATTATTTACTATAAGAAATTTAAAACCCAAAATCTTGTAGTAAAAAACAACTCAACTCAAAAACCACTAGAAAGAACCAATGTTATTTATAAGTTTGAATGCCCTTTGAGAGAATGTAACTTCCATAATGATAATAAAGCTAATAGCTACATTGGTTTTACAAGCACTACCCTATCCTGCTGCCTCACCATGCATCTTGTAAACTCTAGCTCAATTTACCAACATCTACAAAAACATAACTGCCCTCCTTCTGATTTAAGACAAATTCTAGTTAATAACACTAAAATTATACATTCTGAAACCAATTTAAAAAATTAAAAATACTGGAAGCTATCTACATAAAAACACAACAACCTAAAATTAATAACATCACATATGACACCAGTGGTAACATTTTAAAATGCTTAACGTAATGCGATTTTGTTCTCTGATGCCATCCAGCATTGCTGAATTTAAATCGTCAACGACTTCCTGGAACAATATGAAAAAACGTTTTCTGCGCGTTTCTCTGCCGCCTTTTTAAAATTCTCTTCTTTCTCCAGCTTTTTTGTTCATTTGCTTTTGACACCTGAGGATGATTCGACGAAGAATCGAAAACGTTCGTGAAATCATTTTTTTGATTTTAATACAAAAATGACCATTAAAAAAATTGAAAAAATAAAAAAAAGGTATAATTAAACAGACGAATTCTGTAATTTTTAACAATGTTTGCATATATATATATATATATATATATATATATATATATATATATATATATTAAGGTCATTTTCACACTGTGTAACGATAGTGATTCACACACACCGAATCTAAAGTGCCTTGTTTGTTGAGTAGTCATTTGCAAGATGTCAAAAGCGCATGTTTTGGGTTTTTGTAGGTTTCATGTATGGTGACCCATTTTAAATAGCAAGATACAACGACCTCATGCAAGTTGTGGATATCTTAAGACGCCCTCGACTATAAGTGATCACTTTGCTTTTTACTTTACTTGCCAAAATGAAGTTATTTCGTAGAGACGGATACCCTTGACCCGTGAACATAGCTGTAATTCCACTTCTTGTGTAGCCAAGGCTTACGAGTAACACAAACACAGTAAAGAAAGACAAAAGAAGTTATGAAAAAAGAATTCCTTTATTTAGACATAGCATTCATAGAAGAAGGTTAAATTGCATGATAAACTAAACACTTCTAAATCTGTCTCAATGGAACTATAAAAAACAATTTTGTTTTCGTTTGAATTTCATTTTTTTTTCACTTAAACAGTTTTTTTTCAGCTAAACAGTTTTTTTTTTTTTCACCTTTTCAACAGTTTCAAATAAAACACGGTAACTGGAAGGCTTTCATCAGGAAAAAAATTTTTTTTTTTGCAATTTTCAATCACTATAGAGAAATTAGGGTTCGTCTTTATGATAACCCCGCCATGAAAAAACGACTTATTATTTTGTTAAATTGTCCAATTTTTGGCTTCGATTCTCTAATCGTCATAAAGTCTTAGAATCTCAGCCCATTTCGATTACAAGCAAGTAGGTTTTTTTTTTTATTTGACTTTTACTTACTACATAATAACATTAAGGCTTTCAGCCCTCTTTGCATTTGTGTTTGTATAAACTACAGAAGCACATAACAGCAATCATTATTTGGACATCTGAATGCTTCACGAACCTATTTTTAAAAAATCCGGAAAAATGTAGGTCCATAAAGGGGGAAAATGGTTATCGAAATTTTATTGAATTTTCTTTAAATGAATTATTTAAAACTTTCTCATTTGCTTTTATGATCACTTTATTTCCCCCAAATTCCAAAATTCTGTGAAGTATGGAACGTTCAAATGGTGGCCGTGCTTTTGTGCCGCTGTAGTTTATACAAGCACAGGTGTAAAGATTGTTGACACCTGTAACCTTTTTATTAAGCTGTAATTAAAACGTGGAATAAAAAGTTTACTTGTTTGATGTCAAAGCGGACAGAGATTCTAAGAGGTCATGACTATTGAAGTAGCCATGTCAAGAATGGGAGTATTAAAACAATAATAAGGCATATTTTTAATGGCGGGGTTTTTCTAAAGAAAACACATCGTCTTTCTTGGACTCAAGTTACAATGGTGTGCATAGAAAATAAAATGTCGAATTTTTATTAATAAATTGAATAGGGAAAGTCTTTTTTTTGTGCCTCCATGCAAAAGGTCGGTTGGTTGGTCTGTCACGTTTAAGTTTGAAATCGCATTTTCGTCGCTAAACGCGCAGATTAAATGGACACTTCTTGAAACCGGTTCCATTCTTATTTATGTGTGACCAGATATTTATAAGTGAGAATCCAGAGCTAATACCTAAGTAAAACCATTATATATATATATATATATATATATATATATATATATATATATATATATATATATATATATATATATATATATATATCTATATATATATAAACTAGCTGTACACAGTACGCAGAATTTGAAACTAGTGTTTTAAAATTCATATAGTCCTGGAAGTAGCCGGAATTTGTTGAAGTTACGGTAATTACGTAATATATATATGTATATATATATATATATATATATATATATATATATATATATATATATATATATATATATATATATATATATATATATATATATCTCAGCTTCTCCAAATCGGATTAAGACACATACAAAGGGCTAGATATCTTTTCAGATCGAGCTTTATAAAAAAATAAATATGGCTCATCTTAACACTTTATTTCAATTTCACTGAATATCCCATCGCCAGAAGTGCATTAATAAAACCCTTAGCGTCTTTCTTTATACATTTGAATACAAAATAATTTGAATTTGTACAAAGACTTTTGTCTCCGAGCAAAGTGCATGACCGTGTGCTTAATTTGTTGAAAACGTAACTTTTGATATTTTTTGCAAATAAATATTGCAAAGTGTAGTATCTGTTCTGACACACTTTGTCCTCGGTCAGTGAAGAAGAAATCCTTTTAGACTGAGTTAATTTAAATTTTTGTCCTGATCCAAAGTACCCCTTTTGGGTAGCTGGATTTCCCCCCAAATAGGGACATCAAGATTTCTTTAATACACTTCTGACAATCGGATGTTCGGTGAAACTTCAGTAAAATGTTAAGATATATATAAAACAATAATAAATTATTGATAGAAAAAAGATCTGTTTTTAATTGGATCAATAAGAAAAAGAACTATACTTGATAATTTTTTAAAATATCTATTTATATATGTTTGTATATTTACTATTTCCGGTGTAATCGGGGCAGATCCAGCACTGAACAAAAAAAATTGAAATAAATCACACAATTAGGATTTCACAAAACATCTGAATAAAATAGGAATTAGTCGTCGTCGTTGTCATTGGTAATGGTAAAGATCGACGGCATAAACAGAATGCGCTAAATAAAGGGGCATCAGCGATAAAAATGGTTTTGTGTTGTTATTTTTTATAAATATTAATAAAGGAGGCACCATTTTGAGTTATAATCTACTTAGTATTACACATGTAATCGGAACAAAAACAGGTTTGAAATGTGTAAATATGATAGAATAATTGAGATTTTAACAAAAAGGAACTGGCGCCATGTTTTTTGTATCGCCCAAGAGGAAAAAAGTATTAAAACATTTTTTTTACTACGTAATACTGAATTGATTTTAACTCCAAAACGTTCTTAATGTCATAATCTTTGAAAGAAATATATATTATCGCCTATGCACTAATTTTATTCGAATTTTTGAAGAAATTGTTTACACCGTCGATCTTTACCATTACCCACCATCATCATCATCGTCATCGGTTTAACGTCCGTTTTACATGCTGTCAAGTGTTGGACGGTTTGTAAAAAAATACTTTCAAACTAACTTATCTCTGGCCAGGTCTTATTCCTCTTTCTCTCAAGTCCATTTTTATCACTTCCTTCCATGTTTTCTTTGGCCTTCCCCTGTGAACTGAACCTGCTACCTTAACTATTGTACATCTACTGACCCAAGAACTCTCATCCATTCTTTCAATGTGACCAAACCATCAAAGTCTCCTTTTCTGCCCACATTTAATCTTCCTCTGTGCTCATCAGATCTAAGCAAATTACACATCCATCATATCATTCTCGTATTATTTCTCTCCATACAACATCTCAACCCTTACTGGTCAGCTTTCACTTCTATACATCCTCACACTGCATACACATGCTTAATAGATGCTTTCCTTGGTGAACAGTGGTAACGCTCTGCTGGTTAGTAATGGCAGAAGTTCCCTAAACTTAATCTATCCACTCCTAACTCTTCTAACAAAACGTCTGAACAATCTGAAGTGTAAGCGGCAAACCGGATGAGCTGTCTCTTATAAAAGATGTCAGTTCCGATCTCTAGAGGTCTTCAGATTTCACGAGGCAATCCTTTTGAAGAATCTTTTTGAAGAATCTTTTTGAAGAATCCTTTTGAAGAATCCTTTTGAAGAATCTACGACTGATTTTAGTCTACTAATTCGTAAGGGTAAAGGGTTTGCAGAAGGATAGTACTTTTCCGAGTTGGCATCCAGGAATGTCTTTGACTGATCTCCATGCATCCAAGCACTATGCAACATGCGGAATATAGCCTCTCTATAGACAATAACTGTCCGTGCGTGGTGAGGAGCCACATCCTTCTCAAGGTTACCCTGTTAATATGCTTGGCCATAAACAGAACACAACGGATCTCGAAGAGTAAACGTTGACCACAAATCCTGCTATTCCATGAGTAGCAGTAGTTCACGTTGTGCACATCGACAAACTGATGATCTGCTTCTGAGAACAGCATCAGTTCGCAGAAGATCATATATAGTTGACAATGTGAAGTTAGTGGAGTACCAGGGACTAGATACAGATTTAGCGTGCCTCGTATACAATCAGCCATTTAGCGTACCTTGTATATAATCAGCCATTTAGCGTGCCTTGTATATAATCAGCCATTTAGCGTGCCTCGTATACAATCAGCCATTTAGCGTGCCTTGTATATAATCAGCCATTAGATAAAACATAGTTTCACCGTCAATTGATGGATGACTCCAAACAACAAGAAGAAAACAAATGGTTCATATTTTTTTATTTGTTCTCTCACCAGGTATCGAAACTACAACTATTCATTCAGAATATCATGAACAAAAACGCTTCCAAATGAAATTACGTTTGTCATTTTCTCTCCGTCGGCCACAGTTTATGTGAAATTATACTTGCTAGCTGAACACATGTAAATTACATGGTATTATTATTGCAAACATTGAATAAATCCTGCAAGCAGAGTGCATTCTCCATTGCCTAATATAATCCAGGGGAGATAACTTGGATATGATCCGAGGCAGATCACTCTGATAATTCTTTCTCTCTTTAGCTAACAGTTTATGTGAAATTATACTTGCGAGTCAAACCGGGGTAAATTACACAATTATTACAAATATTGAAAACATACCCCCCCCCCTCCAGTATTTCTTTATTAGTAAAATAATTGTAATTCAGCAGATATTTTTTACATCAATAATTTTTTAATTTTTATTAGTAAAATTTAAATTTAATCCAATATATATTTTTACTTCAATCAATAAGAAAATTTTCCACGGGAAGTTGTGGAGTGAAAAATGCCACAAAAATATCCTAACAAATGATTCCACCCCCAACTTCGCCATCTGGATCCGCCCCTGCTGGTTAATTGTAATACTAGTGCATCTAAAGTGATATTAGAATAGCAAAAATTAATGAATACCAAAGATTTGAATATATTTAGCAAGATTTTATATATATATATATATATATATATATATATATATATATATATATATATATATATATATATATATATATAACCATGCTGATGAGTCGTAAAACGGTGAAACACGTATCCGTTGATATATATATATATATATATATATATATATATATATATATATATATATATATATATATATATATATATATATATATATAACCAAATAAGGGGGTAAGATATTTGATTTTGAGGCAAAACATTAGTCTCCGTGGGAGTTAAAAAGTTTAATAAAAAATGTTAAACGAGAAGAATATATCTATAATCTTTAGAGATTTCATTTCAACTATGTGATCAGTATTTCTATAATAGTGTCACGGTCGAGAAATACTGTTTTCTTTAGTTTAAGAGCATAAAATAACCATATTACTTGATTTTGGACTTTATCTTTAATTCTAGTCAGAAATTATGTTCTTTCTGCTAATTTAAAGGCTTAAAATCATTTTCGAATTGTGCAAATTGACAGATAAATCATTGTGGCGAACATATATTTTTTAATATATAATTTAATCGAATTACAATTTTTTCTTCTTAACAACATGACCCAATGCTAAAGAAAAGGAAATCGCTATTAAAAATTGATATTGATATTTTAGGACGGAAGTTATTCAGGTCTAACTTATAAAATTCTACTTTTTAATATTTTATCTTTATTATTTTATATAAATGAATTTGATTGTATTTTGTTGGTCTATCCGACCTTTTCATTCATTACTCCTCTCTTCAACATATATATATATATATATATATATATATATATATATATATATATATATATATGTTTACACACGCTTTCTGAGCGGTGTTAATACAATACTTGGGTATGTCAATTTCCATTTTTACCTACCTTTATAGCTAGTATGAAGAAAAATATTTGTAAAAGCGCTACTTAATATTTGCATAAGAGAGTAAATAGCTATGATGAATGTATTTATGTATTATTTTTATTGGCAAAAACATCACAAATTATGTTTTTAAGCAAAAATAATTTGCTTTGAATTTATTAACTGAGTACCCGAATATATTTATGTAATTTTTTTTTAATCTTATGTTAATTTCAGTAAATTTATAAACACGTATCTAGTTAAAAAAATCCTTTAGACTTACACGAGATTCGAACTCGAGTATTGACATCCTAAAACTAGGAATAGGCAGAGTACACATTACTAAGGCAGTAGCCTTAGTAATGTGTACTCTGCCTATTCCTATTTGGTCAATCAATTACATGTTTCTATAAGTTTTTAATAGTACACATACATATATAACGTTAGGCTTCAGTCTCTGGGGTTTCGAATCTCGCTAGTTTCGCCTACGCTGATGAGTTATAAGACAGCGAAACACGTATCCGTGGAAATATATGTCGCTCCCCATAGGGAAGCATCATATTGGTGAAGGGAAAATTATTCCAATTTAGCATTTAGGTAAAATGCTTTTCCGCATGAATAGTCGAATAAATGATATCTAGTAAAAAGCGATACACTTCCTCCACTAGTGGGGCTTGGCTCTGTGGTAGAGCGTCGGGTTTCAATCTCTGGGGTTCTGTTTTTGAATCTCGCTAGTTTCAGCCTCATTGATGAGTTGTAAGACGACAAAACACATGTCCATATATATATATATATATATATATATAATAAATAGATAGATAAATAGATAGATAGTATGGTACTTGACAGATTAATAGATATTAACGTGGGTATGGAGCAAAAATAAATTTGAATTGAAAACTGAAAACGCCATGTCAGTCAGATGTAATAATAAGATTTATCGTAGACTTTGAAATTCGAAAATGATTTTGAAGCCTTTAAATTGTTGATAGGAAAATAATTTCTCACTAGAATTAAAGTTTATAAGCAATAGTCAAGTGTTATGGTTGATTTGTTTTCCTGAAGCATAACCTTATTTCTCGACTTATAAGAAAAGTATAATTATTATTATCTTCACTATAATATGCTATGCATCTGTGGATAAGTTTGAAGACTCAATTTCAGTCTGTGTCAACTAAATAATATAACACGTTGGAAAATAAGTTCAAATGTTAGTAAAAGTTGTTTTTTTTCAAGTGGTAGCCTGTGACGTCACATTGCCGTTTTAAAAAATCCAGAAATTCAACGAATTTTAAAATTTAAAAAATCATTTTTCTTTAGCAATCTGTTCAAAATTACAAGTGAAATTAAAATAAAATATTATTTGTAAATAATTTTTCTTTTTAAATGAAAGTATTCACGCTTAAAATAATATAATGGTGCTTTAAGGCCAAGAAACTGAAATCTGAAAATACGATTCTAATTTTATTTTCTGCAAAAACTTGTCAGCGTGTAAAAAATTAATATTTTAAATCTTAATTAAAAACAAACAAACTAGTTTTGTTTTTTTTATTTAAAATTTATAAAAGATTTTAACTTGAAAATGAGAAACCATTTTTTCTCAGATTTACATAAAAACTGCCGAGGAGGATAATTTGATTCTACTAAAAATCTTGATTTGGTCTGAAGTGAGTTATCGTCCTTGGCAGTTTCTGTGTAAATCTGAGATTTGAAAATTTGTATGTCTTCTTCTTCTGTATGTTTTTAAAGTTGTATCATTTGTTGCAATGACAGTGAGATTAAAAGGTCAATTTCCTATACGCAATAGAAGAAAAACAGCTTTCTAATATACTCAATCATATGTACACGGTCAACGTCTGAATGGTTAACTAATTTGCATATTAACTTGCAAAACGAGCTCTCATTAATTCTCGATCCGTTTTTCTGTTTTCTTATTCAATGATTTTTTAAAAATTTTAATATAATGCAAAGTTCTATTAATAGATATTTTCTATATTTTCGTGAATAAATACTTAGCATTCTGGGTGAAAAGAATCTGATCTTTTCCTTCTAGGGGTTGCAGTATTTGGTTCCCTCAATTCTAGGGGTTGCCGTATTTGGTTCCCTCAATTCTAGGGGTTGCAGTATTTGGTTCCCTCAATTCTAGGGGTTGCAGTATTTGGTTCCCTCAATTCTAGGGGTTGCCGTATTTGGTTCCCTCAATTCTAGGGGTTGCAGTATTTGGTTCCCTCAATTCTAGGGGTTGCAGTATTTGGTTCCCTCAATTCTAGGGGTTGCAGTATTTGGTTCCCTCAATTCTAGGGGTTGCAGTATTTGGTTCCCTCAATTCTAGGGGTTGCAGTATTTGATTCCCTCAATTCTAGGGGTTGAAGTATTTGGTTCCCTCAATTCTAGGGGTTACAGTATTTGGTTCCCTCAATTCTAGGGGTTGCAGTATTTGGTTCCCTCAATTCTAGGGGTTGCAGTATTTGGTTCCCTCAATTCTAGGGGTTGCAGTATTTGGTTCCCTCAATTCTAGGGGTTGCAGTATTTGGTTCCCTCAATTCTAGGGGTTGCAGTATTTGGTTCCCTCAATTCTAGGGGTTGCAGTATTTGGTTCCCTCAATTCTAGGGGTTGCAGTATTTGGTTCCCTCAATTCTAGGGGTTGCAGTATTTGGTTCCCTCAATTCTAGGGGTTGCAGTATTTGGTTCCCTCAATTCTAGGGGTTGCAGTATTTGGTTCCCTCAATTTTCACGGGCAACGTTGAGATATATGGTTTCCCTAGTCTTAAATAATTTTTTAAAAAACCTAGTTATTTGTTTTCGCTAAAACTTGAAATATTCCTTTTCTACGATTCTAATTTTATATAAATTAGAATCGCATTTACAGATTTGAGTTTTTTGGGTTGTTAACTAAAGAAGCAGAAAATTAATAAAAACGGTAAACATTACTTTTGCCGACATAAATTATTTTAAAGGAAATGCAGTTGGGAAATTAGTCAAAAACAATTTATTTTGGTTTACCTACTCAATTAATACAAACATATAAGCCTGTGAAGTTACCGTAAATATTGGTTGTGAGTAAAGTGATCAACCTTGTTATTCTCGGAAGTAAGGTATACAACCGGACGAGAACAAACTAAGATAAATAAAGACTGGATACTTGGCTTCTGCATTTGAGAAAATTGGTTCATTTTTGCTCCTAAACCAAAGAACTCACTTTTGATTTAATGGCTTGAATTAAAGTTTAAGATGCAGAAGCCAAGTATCTGGCTTTGATTGATCTTAATCTGTCCCGGTCGTATACCTTACTTCCGGAAATAATAACATGGCTGACTACTTTACTCACAACCAATATTTATGGTAAGTTCACAAGCTTGTATTTTATATTCATTTTTTTTTGTTTAATGCAAATAAGTAGGTAAATGAAAATAAATTGTTTTTGACTAATTTCCTAACTGTATTTCCTTTAAAATAATTTATGTCGCCAAAAGTAACGTTTACTATAAAATGTTAAAAACAAAAATTCATTAAATTTTAATTTACTGCAAATAGAAATCGATCGTTATTTTAATTTTATCGATTACAGTATAAAATATATCGTACAAATATAAATACATAAACTCTACACATATATATATATATATATATATATATATATATATATATATATATATATATATATATATATATAATCAGTGAAAATAAATAGAGGGTGCTGCATTTCTTCATGCTGCATTTCTTCACCACCCATGAATGAGTCCCCTTTGTTTATTTCACATCAGAAAAAAAATCCAAATATAATTTGTGATCAAATATTCATACATTTTGTAGAAATTTTTTTTTTTTTAAATATTTATTTTCATGGATATACTTTCATTCGACACAACAGGAATTTGTAATCAATTTTTTTTTTCATACAAAATTTTTTTTTTTCAATTCATATATTTTGAGATGAATAAATTGTTTTCCATTTAATTTCAACAAATAAAAGAAATTATGGCACCTCTGCAGTTTGGGGACGGGGCGAATTTATTTGTTTTCATTTCAGAAGAGCTACATTACTGTAAGCGGCAGACAACCCTCTATTTTTTTCACTTAACGGCAAGGGAGACAAACCGAATCATTTTTTTTCAAAATTAACTCGGGTATAATTAAATAAGAAATAATGCAAATTCATAAATTAAAATTAATTAATTTATTGAAGAAATTAAAATTTGTGAAAATCAACAGCATTTCTTTTCAAAACGACTATTTTTTTCTCGAAATTAAATTAAAACAGTAATGTTTGGCGTAACACATTTTTGATTTTACAAATCAAACAGTTTAAATAATAAAATACGAAATCTTTAATTACAATATATAAAAAAATTGCCATAAAATAAATATAGTAAAATTAGTTGACACTTTGTGAGTTTTCTCTTGTTTTTGTTGTAAACAAATAGTTTCTTTAAACGGGATACAATTCAGAATTGAAAAAAACAAAGGGTTGTCTGCTGCTTACACTAATGTAGCTCTTCTAAATGAAAACAAATAAATTCGCCCAGTCCCTAAACTGCAGAAGTGCCGAAATTACCGTTTGCTTGAAGAGCTCGATTTTGTGATGTTGTAAATATTATTTTTCAAAACATTTGTTAGAGTTTCCTAACCTAATCCTAAACCTTACTTTAATCTAACCTTAACTGGCAGCCATTTAGACTAGGATTTATGTTAAATTTATATATGAAACTGATTCCCCACTCTAAATTCTAAAATAATAAAATACAATATTCGCCTAAAAAAGTAGAATCTCATTTTGGGGGGAGGGTGTTGATTCAGCGAAGGGTGCTAATCTATAAATGTACCATTTTGGTTTTATTTTTTAAGGTATAGAAAATAAGGAAATACTGTAGTAATAGGAGACAATACAAAAACCAAAATTAACCGAAACAAAATTGCTCCAGTCAAGAAAATTTAAAAGTACCCCCAAAAAATGCATTTAAAATGTATATTTAAATTTGTAAAATATCATTATTTCAAATATTCTCAAAAAACTAATTATACAATTGAATTCTTTTTATGTACACAGAAAATGAACATACATCAGAATTGTATTTACTTTTATGAAAAAAAATTCATAGGGAGAAATATTAAATTAACTTCAAGTATAATATGTTAATTTAATTTTAAAATATGTTAATTCAATTTTAAAATATGTTAATTTAATTTTAAAAGAAAAATGTGAAAAATTCCAAATGACCATGATCGCTAAATTAATGAATTTCGTACGCCAACAAGTGTTGTTAAAAAACATAAATTATTATAGAAATCAATCTTATACTTACTTTAATTACATAATGAAAGTTATACCAAGTATAAAAGAAAACAAAATTTCTTTGATTTCTAAAACTGACTACAAGAGGATTAAAACAGAACAGCAATTAAAATGCATCACTCGTAGCTTTTGAAATAGGCATCAAGTCATGGGGGTCCGTTGCACCATGAAAAGATTGTTACTATAGAACAACATGGGTAAACACTTAAAATTCCTTTGTAAATTCATTCTTTTATCATTATTTCAGAATTCATTCAGTTTAGTTGAAAATAATCTCTACACTATTTTTGTTTACCAATTATTTCTAACCAGATTATTTGGTGATTTTACTGAACATTCATCATCATCATCATCTAGTCATGTTAGTGCCATGGATCTTCCTGACTCTCTCATGCCATCTCGCTCTATCCTCCATCACACCAGGTAGGTTTTCATAGGTGGATTGTGATGTGAAGATGAGAACTTGAGAACTCCCATCCACTGGCTTCCCAAGTTGTGAATCTCTAGATATAGGGGTCAGCTGCAAATACACAAAAATCAGCAGTGCCAGACAAACTCACAGGCTTCCCTCTGGCAAGGTATAGGACCCTGCCAGGGTTACGGTGAAACCATAGAAAGAGCCTGGTGGATGTGTCCTCCTAGCAGATGAACTTGCCACGTTAAGTCAATAGTGGAGTACTGTAGTTCAACAAAGAACTACTGCATTGCCAACTGAGATTTTCAAAACCTGCTAAATCGGAACAAAAAAATCTCCAGGAAACCGCAAGATTTTAACTTTTCTTACCCTATATAAAAATATTACATTATACATAATATTTCGTGTTTTCTCTACATATTTTTTATTTCAATGTTATTTAAATTGTTATTTGTTACTTTAATGTTGTTTGTGTTTAATGTAAATGCTACAAAAATAATTTTTTAAAAATCAAGCAAGGGACGTAATTCATGAACGAGTTGTGTTGAACTAATTGAGAAATGTAAAGTTTAACAAAAGATTTATAAATTCGTGGTGGATTAGGGTTTATAGAGTTGGGTTATCCCGGGGATATTTTACAATATTGAAATTTTTATTGAAATGTACAACAACTACTGGTTTGCATATTTCATGTATGGAATATAGATTAAGAAATCGTCTCATATGATGACGAGAGAGGGAATGAATACGGAAAGTAGATGTCCTTAAATCTGAAATTGCGGGGGTTTGGGTGGGAAACAAAATCTCTAGATTTTACAGAAAATAACCGCGAGTTGCTAGATCCAAATTTTACTAGCTAAATTTCAAACAAAATCTCTAGATTTTACGGAAAATAACCGCGAGTTGCTAGATCCAAATTTTACTAGCTAAATTTCAAACAAAATCTCTAGATTTTACAGAAAATAACCGCGAGTTGCTAGATCCAAATTTTACTAGCTAAATTTCAAACAAAATCTCTAGATTTTACGGAAAATAACCGCGAGTTGCTAGATCCAAATTTTACTAGCTAAATTTCAAACAAAATCTCTAGATTTTACAGAAAATAACCGCGAGTTGCTAGATCCAAATTTTACTAGCTAAATTTCAAACAAAATCTCTAGATTTTACGGAAAATAACCGCGAGTTGCTAGATCCAAATTTTACTAGCTAAATTTCAAACAAAATCTCTAGATTTTACAGAAAATAACCGCGAGTTGCTAGATCCAAATTTTACTAGCTAAATTTCAAACAAAATCTCTAGATTTTACGGAAAATAACCGCGAGTTGCTAGATCCAAATTTTACTAGCTAAATTTCAAACAAAATCTCTAGATTTTACAGAAAATAACCGCGAGTTGCTAGATCCAAATTTTACTAGCTAAATTTCAAACAAAATCTCTAGATTTTACGGAAAATAACCGCGAGTTGCTAGATCCAAATTTTACTAGCTAAATTTCAAACAAAATCTCCACGTCTAGCAGGAAAAAACACTAAATTGGCAACATTGGTGGCATCGAAAGATCTACTATGACCCCTGTTTACTCTTGTTTCTTTACAGATGAAAGCTACTTTTCAAATTGATGTTATTGAGATTCGAGTTTTACTCTGCACTCATAACTTGACAACCTCATATCCGGATTGATTGAACAGACAAAACATGAGGATTTTACTGTAGTTGTGGCATTTTTTTCTTATACAGGGTGGGGGGTGGGGGCAAAATGGAATGACAACACATTTGCCGGGTTTAATGAAAGCAAATTGAACTAAATAATAAAATTGTATTCCAATTTTCAAATGTACATATGATGTCATTTTGTTTTATTTTGAATTGGACTGCATCACGCTTTCATTGAGATATCATATGTACATTTTGAAAATAAAATACTTGTTTTCATTATTCAAACACGATAAAATAAAATGGCGTCATATGTACATTTGGGAAATAAAAATACATTTTTTCATTATTTATTCTAATTTGTTTTCATTAAAACCTACAAATGGGGCGTCAGATCAGTTTGCCCCCTGATCCTGACCTTGTACTATCAGCAACGAACTTGATTGTTTTTGTATTTCTCTGCAACCAAAGCAACCATTTTCCCTCTTGAATAATACATTATCCTGATAATCCTTTTATCCAACAGACATTTCTTCTTGGAGAAGGTGTTGCACTTTGCCATTTTTTTTTGTAAATTGGGCAATCCAGATATCAGATGCTGCACTTGACCAGTAGTTGGACAGATGACCAGACATTTCACAAAATATCTGTCCAAATAGACATGTGGTCTTTAAAAATGTTTTTGCTATTTTATTTCTATTTTTTTAATAATTTTATAAAACAAACTATAACGGACGATAAAAGAGTATTTTATATGATACAAAAATAAAGTGCAAAGAATATTAAGTATAAAGTAACTAGCTTAAAACAGAATTGCACTATAAAGTTGTAGGACATTCCTTTTTTAAAAATGAATTCTAGAATACTCCTAATTTTTTAAATGAATTCTAGTATACTCCTTATTTTTAAAATGAATTCTAGAATACTCCTTATTTTTAATGAATTCTAGAATACTCCTTATTTTTTAAATGAATTCTAGAATACTCCTTATTTTTTAAATGAATTCTAGAATACTCCTTATTTTTTAAATGAATTCTAGAATACTCCTTATTTTTTAAATGAATTCTAGAATACTCCTTATGTTTTAAATGAATTCTAGTATACTCCTTATTTTTTAAATGAATTCTAGAATACTCCTTATTTTTTAAATGAATTCTAGAATACTCCTTA
Source organism: Sepiola atlantica (assembly GCA_963556195.1). Taxonomy (NCBI): domain Eukaryota; kingdom Metazoa; phylum Mollusca; class Cephalopoda; order Sepiida; family Sepiolidae; genus Sepiola; species Sepiola atlantica. The sequence goes on along the minus strand of OY744551.1, from coordinate 19,754,973 downwards.
TTTTTTAAATGAATTCTAGAATACTCCTTATTTTTTAAATGAATTCTAGAATACTCCTTATTTTTTTAATGAATTCTAGAATACTCCTTATTTTTTAAATGAATTCTAGTATACTCCTTATTTTTTAAATGAATTCTAGATTACTCCTTATATTTTTACTGAATTCTAGAATACTCCTTATTTTTAAAATGAATCCTAGAATACTCCTTATTTTTAAATGAATTCTAGAATACTCCTTATTTTTAAATAAATTCTAGATTACTCCTTATATTTTTAATGAATTCTAGAATACTCCTTATTTTTAAAATGAATTCTAGAATACTCCTTATTTTTTAAATGAATTCTAGTATACTCTTTATTTTTAAAATGAATTCTAGTATACTCCTTATTTTTAAAATGAATTCTAGTATACTCCTTATTTTTAAAATGAATTCTAGAATACTCCTTATTTTTTAAATGAATTCTAGTATACTCTTTATTTTTAAAATGAATTCTAGTATACTCTTTATTTTTAAAATGAATTCTAGTATACTCCTTATTTTTAAAATGAATTCTAGAATACTCCTTATTTTTAAAATGAATTCTAGAATACTCCTTATTTTTTAAATGAATTCTAGTATACTCTTTATTTTTAAAATGAATTCTAGAATACTCCTTATTTTTTAAATGAATTCTAGTATACTCTTTATTTTTAAAATGAATTCTAGTATACTCCTTATTTTTAAAATGAATTCTAGTATACTCTTTATTTTTAAAATGAATTCTAGAATACTCCTTATTTTTTAAATGAATTCTAGTATACTCTTTATTTTTAAAATGAATTCTAGTATACTCTTTATTTTTAAAATGAATTCTAGTATACTCCTTATTTTTAAAATGAATTCTAGTATACTCCTTATTTTTAAAATGAATTCTAGAATACTCCTTATTTTTTAAATGAATTCTAGTATACTCTTTATTTTTAAAATGAATTCTAGAATACTCCTTATTTTTTAAATGAATTCTAGTATACTCTTTATTTTTAAAATGAATTCTAGTATACTCCTGATTTTTAAAATGAATTCTAGTATACTCCTTATTTTTAAAATGAATTCTAGTATACTCCTTATTTTTAAAATGAATTCTAGATTACTCCTTATATTTTTAATGAATTCTAGAATACTCCTTATTTTTAAAATGAATTCTAGAATACTCCTTATTTTTTAAATGAATTCTAGTATACTCCTTATTTTTAAAATGAATTCTAGTATACTCCTTATTTTTTAAATCAATTCTAGTATACTCCTTATTTTTAAAATCAATTCTAAGATACTCATTATATATTTTAATAAATTCTAGGATACACATTACTTTTTAATTACTTCCAGGATATCCATTATTTTTTAATAATTTCTATGACACTCTTTATTTTTTTTAATAATATCCAAGATATTATTTATCTTTTAATAAATTCTAAAATACACCTAATATTTCAATTAATTATAGGATATATTTTAATTAATTATAGGATATATTTTAATTAATTCTAAAATACTCCTAATATTTTAATTAATTCTAAAATACTCCTAATATTTTAATTAATTATAGGACATATTTTAATTAATTCTAAAATATTCCTTATATTTTAATTAATTCTGAAATACTCCTAATATTTTAATTAATTAAAAGATATACTTTAATTAATTCTAAAATATACCTTATATTTTAATTAATTCTAAAATATTCCTTATATTTTAATTAATTCTAAAATACTCCTAATATTTTAATTAATTATAGGATATATTTTAATTAATTCTAAAATATTTCTTTATATTTTAATTAATTCTAAAATACTCCTAATATTTCAATTAATTATAGGATATATTTTAATTAATTCTAAAATATTCCTTATATTTTAATTAATTCTAAAATACTCCTAATATTTTAATTAATTATAGGATATATTTTAATTAATTCTAAAATATTCCTTATATTTTAATTAATTCTAAAATACTCCTAATATTTTAATTAATTCTAAAATATTCCTAATATTTTAATTAATTCTAAAATACTCCTAATATTTTAATTAATTATAGGATATATTTTAATTAATTCTAAAATAATCTTTATATTTTAATCAATTCTAAAATACTCCTAATATTTTAATTAATTATAGGATATATTTTAATTAATTCTAAATACTCCTTATATTTTAATTAATTCTAAAATACTCCTAATATTTTAATTAATTCTAAAATACCTGTTTATATTTTAATTAATTCTAAAACATTCCTTATATTTTAATTAATTCTAAAATACTCCTAATATTTTAATTAATTATAGGATATATTTTAATTCATTCTAAAATACTTCTAATATTTTAATTAATTATAGGATATATTTTAATTAATTCTAAAATACTCCTAATATTTTAATTAATTCTAAAATACTCCTTATATTTTAATTAATTCTAAAATATTCCTTATATTTTAATTAATTCTAAAATACTCCTAATATTTCAATTAATTATAGGATATATTTTAATTCATTCTAAAATACTCCTTATATTTTAATTAATACTAAAATACTCCTAATATTTTAATTAATTATAGGATATATTTTAATTAATTCTAAAATATTCCTTATATTTTAATTAATTCTGAAATACTCCTAATATTTTAATTAATTATAGGCTATATTTTAATAAATTCTAAAATATTCCTTATATTTTAATTAATTCTTAAATACTCCTAATATTTTAAATGATTCTAAAATATTCCTTATATTTTAATTAATTCTAAAATACTCCTAATATTTTAATTAATTATAGGATATATTTTAATTAATTCTAAAATATTTCTTTATATTTTAATTAATTCTAAAATACTCCTAATATTTCAATTAATTATAGGATATATTTTAATTAATTCTAAAATATTACTTATATTTTAATTAATTCTAAAAGACTCCTAATATATTAATTAATTATAGGATATATTTTAATTAATTCTAAAATATTCCTTATATTTTAATTAATTCTAAAATACTCCTAATATTTTAATTAATTATAGGATATATTTTAATTAATTCTAAAATATTCCTAATATTTTAATTAATTCTAAAATACTCCTAATATTTTAATTAATTCTAAAATATTCCTTATATTTTAATTAATTCTAAAATACTCCTAATATTTTAATTAATTATAGGATATATTTTAATTAATTCTAAAATACTCTTTATATTTTAATCAATTCTAAAATACTCCTAATATTTTAATTAATTATAGGATATATTTTAATTAATTCTAAATACTCCTTATATTTTAATTAATTCTAAAATACTCCTAATATTTTAATTAATTCTAAAATACCTGTTTATATTTTAATTAATTCTAAAACATTCCTTATATTTTAATTAATTCTAAAATACTCCTAATATTACAATTAATTATAGGATATATTTTAATTAATTCTAAAATATTCCTCATATTTTAATTAATTCTAAAATACTCCTAATATTTTAATTAATTATAGGATATAATTTAATTAATTCTAAAATATTCCTTATATTTTAATTAATTCTAAAATACTCCTAATATTTCAATTAATTATAGGATATATTTTAATTAATTCTAAAATATTCCTTATATTTTAATTAATTCTAAAATACTCCTAATATTTTAATTAATTCTAAAATATTCCTTATATTTTAATTAATTCTAAAATACTCCTAATATTTTAATTAATTATAGGATATATTTTAATTAATTCTAAAATACTTCTAATATTTTAATTAATTATAGGATATATTTTAATTAATTCTAAAATACTCCTAATATTTTAATTAATTCTAAAATACTCCTTATATTTTAATTAATTCTAAAATATTCCTTATATTTTAATTAATTCTAAAATACTCCTAATAATTCAATTAATTATAGGATATTTTAATTAATTCTAAAATATTCCTTATATTTTAATTAATTCTAAAATACTCCTAATATTTTAATAAATTATAGGATATATTTTAATTCATTCTAAAATATTCCTTATATTTTAATTAATTCTAAAATACTCCTAATATTTCAATTAATTATAGGATATATTTTAATTCATTCTAAAATACTCCTTATATTTTAATTAATACTAAAATACTCCTAATATTTTAATTAATTATAGGATATATTTTAATTAATTCTAAAATATTCCTTATATTTTAATTAATTCTGAAATACTTCTAATATTTTAATTAATTATAGGCTATATTTTAATAAATTCTAAAATATTCCTTATATTTTAATTAATTCTTAAATACTCCTAATATTTTAAATGATTCTAAAATATTCCTTATATTTTAATTAATTCTAAAATACTCCTAATATTTTAATTAATTATAGGATATATTTTAATTAATTCTAAAATACTCTTTATATTTTAATCAATTCTAAAATACTCCTAATATTTTAATTAATTATAGGATATATTTTAATTAATTCTAAATACTCCTTATATTTTAATTAATTCTAAAATACTCCTTATATTTTAATTAATTCTAAAATATTCCTTATATTTTAATTAATTCTAAAATACTCCTAATATTTCAATTAATTATAGGATATATTTTAATTAATTCTAAAATATTCCTTATATTTTAATTAATTCTAAAATACTCCTAATATTTTAATTAATTATAGGATATATTTTAATTAATTCTAAAATATTCCTTATATTTTAATTAATTCTAAAATACTCCTAATATTTCAATTAATTATAGGATATATTTTAATTCATTCTAAAATACTCCTTATATTTTAATTAATACTAAAATACTCCTAATATTTTAATTAATTATAAGATATATTTTAGTTAATTCTAAAATACTCCTTATATTTTAATTGATTCTAAAATACACCTAATATTTTAATTAATTATAGGATATATTTTAATTAATTCTAAAAAATTCCATATATTTTAATTAATTCTAAAATACTCATTATATTTTAATTAATTCTAAGATACTCCTTATATTTTAATCAATAATAGACATCTGTCATCATCTAAAAAAAACAACGATTATTTTATTCAATCTAGACAATACTCCTGCTTTTAAAAAGTTCAAACATTACTTACAAAAATAATTTTATCTGTTTGGCCAAATGTCCATCGTTAAAATATCTGTTGGACAAATATCCATCGTTAAAATGTCTGTTGGACAAATGTCCATCGTTAAAATGTCTGTTGGACAAATATCCATCGTTAAAATGTCTGTTGGACAAATATCCATCAGTCATCTGTCCAGAAACCTACTCAACCTGCTGATTCTAAGGAGAGGCATATTCTTTTTAATTGTCCAATCACCCAGTGGACGGTTATGCACTGATCTTATAGTTAAAACTAAGATCTATTGAAATTTATATTCAATTATTTTAACATAATAAAATCGAATAGTCAGAATTATTTGAAAGTAGCATGGTCATCCGGCGTTGCCCGGGAACATTGGAAGATGGACAACAAAACAGAAGAGTTAAAAAGTGTGTGTAACATCTTTCTTTAAACATTTCTCTCTTTCTAGCTCTCTCTATTCCCCTCTCTATCGTCTCTCTACACTTCTCGCACCCTATCTCTATCACCTCCTCTTTTGCTTATTTAGTAACCATAAAAAAATCACTAACGAATTATTACATATAACTTTACGAATACTCTGATTACTAATAAGTGAATATTTTTATGTTTATATTAGAAATGAAAGAAATTCTTTTCTTTTATTTTTATTATTATCAGTTATTTCTAAGATTAAGCTTCCGCGTCTTTTCTAATAAGATAAATTTGCTTTATTGTTTCATGTGATTATTATTAAGATTAAGATTAAGCCTTCCTTTCTTTGCTCATAAAATGAAATTTGCATACATGATTATTGAAGCAAGTCTGACACACATATGTTCAGTTTTATTATAGATAAAAAACATTTTTTTAAAACCATTTTTTTGTATCATTCACACGAGAAAAGGGTAAAATGTTTAGTTGCTATGGATTAAAAACAGAAATGTTTTGTATATCCGCATTGTCATATTCTTATAAACTGTTGTCAATGAAAATATATCCAAACAGATTTTTATAAAATTAATAGTTTTAATTTTAACTTGCATTTTTTTTTCACGTTAAAAGAAAAGTTCCACAACTTATTGCAGAGTGATATATGTTTGCTCACTGCAAGAGTTCCATTGAGATAGAAAACATATAAAACTGATAGAATATCATGGAACATTATTGCCGAATACATGACGTTATTAATTCTAGATGAAAATCAAGAGACTCGGGTGACTTAGTTGTTTTTAGAAGTTCTTGTGATTGCACAAAATTAACTAAACATGTAGTCTGCACAGTCATTCTCCGTAGTGTTGCTTAAGACGTGAGAAGGCAGGAAGTAAACTAGCGTCTAAAATCTCGTCAAAATCTATGATTTTCTCATTGTAGACTCCTACAAGCATTTAAAAATGAAGATCAGACTTTATTTTTTATGGAAGACCCCGATAACCTTGTGTTGGGATACTGGCTCTCTAGCATAAAACAATCACCCAAATTCATCATGAAGTGGATACCGACGTGGTGAAGTGGATACCGAAGTGGAATTACGACCTGGGTGCTCCAAGTTCGAATCCAGTCGGTTCCATAGTACCGCTTTGACTTATAGATATTGGCAATCTTCACATGGTCCCTACTGTAAGTACCCGATCCTGGAAAAGAATCCAGTCAGTTAAAAATGTCGCATGCTGATTCATATGAATAAACTTTTGCATGAGGAGAATCAACTGATTTCTTTTTTTATTCGATCTTCATTGGTCTGTGCCCGAGCTAAGATAGAACAGGAAGAACATGGATTTCAATGACCAATCTGGCTGGAGTCAAAGAGAAAAGAGGCTGATTCAAAGTTTGCTATTTCTTTTCATTTTCCATGTATGCACGCAAATGTCATCACTTGTCCATTTACATCTGTTCGCTTTTCTGCTTGTACACTCTGTGTCTTGTATGTTCCGACCTAGTTTTAAAGATAAGTCTCATATTGATAGTCTGAATAATCCAAATAATCCAATCTCATATTGTTTTATTTTTCGTTTTGCACCTGCACAGCACAAAGCCACTGCTTGGTGCATGCATAACACTCATATGCTTTTCCATCTCTCCTGAACACTAGCCCAATTTAATAATACTAAACCAGCAGTGAAAATAGTATATATATATATATATATTAATTTAAAATAAACATTGCCTTGAAACAGCTGTAAACAACTTTAATACCTGTATGAATACTCTTTATTTGGAATATGATTTGAAAATGGTTTCAATCCTCAAAATACGCACACACACAAACGTATATATATATATATATATATATATATATATATATATATATATATATATATATATAGTATTGAGTTTTTTAATTACAAGTTCAATCTGAATGCAAAGATTGAATCTGATAGCAAGTTATATAGAGCTATAAATATATATCAATGTCATATTTCTAACTTGAGAGCTTAATGTGCACAGAGCAAAGGATAACAGAAAAAACATATACCAGATAATAGATATGTCGACCTTAAATTCTGTTATCTTTTATTCCTATATATATATATATATATATATATAGGTCTGAACTCTGATGTGGGAGTCTTAAAAATGTATAATTATTTCATAGACTGAGAAGAATTTTTTGGGGGATTTGAAACTTTGTTTGCTAAAGGAATCATTTGCTCTTAACAGTAATTCATGATGAGATCAATGTGCCGACGCTTATTTTTAAAAAGACAATTGTTTTCTTTGCCATTCGGTAGATAGACTTTGCATAGACTGACTTACACATTGAGATAAAGTATGAATGCTGCACAAAGTTGAAAACGTCCAGTTTTCACAATGGTTTTATTTTCATTAATTTTTTATTTTTATCAAATAATACATTTTTGATAAAGAGCGAAGGACCGCTCGAAATATTAACATTTAATTTATAATAATGCATATAATTTTACATGCTTTTATTTGTTAAATGTGAAGAAATTCATTATTTTTAGCCCCACAAAACGCACTTCTATATATAGTAATCCAGGTAAAGTTTATGTTCACTGGGTAAAAATCTAAAGAATCCTTACTGTGTTTATATAAACACAGTAAGGATTCTCTAAGAGTTTTCAATAATAAATAAATCTATGTAATGGCTATAAAGATTTTTTTATTTATACTGCTGCAAAGAAGGTGGGCTCCCTCTACCAGGCTAGAAAACTTCTCACATGTGCTAGTATCTTATATCTCTACAAAACCACTATTCGCCCATGCATGGAGTATTGTTGCCACATCTCGGCTTTGGCTACACATTTGCAAAATATATTTTGGTCACAGCTATAGGATTTCATTCAGGCTAAAGTCTTTTCTTAACACACCCACACACACCCACACACATATATATATATATATATATATATATATATATATATGAAGAAGAATGGAAAGGAATTAGAGAAGCAAAAGCCAAATCATAATTCAATTCAATTGCTCAGAGCAAGGTATATTCCGCAAAAAAGGCAATTTATTCAAGTTAAATTTTCCTTAAGCCAGGCTTTTCAAAGATCAAAATCTTATCATCAGAGGAAGTCGCTGGGATAGATAAGTTGGCAAAGGCCAAGATTTAAAATTTGAAAAAATATAATTCCTTTCCATTCTTCTTCATTCTACCTGCTCTATCCTGGATATTGAGCTGTATACTCTTCACAATAGGTTTTACTTTTCCTAAAAGTTCGCTTTTAGTACACCACTTTATATATATATATATATATATATATATATATATATATATATATATATTCTCAATGTCTTATATCCTTGTATTTTGCATTCATTAATTTTCAATTTGTTTTTCTCTTCATTACTTCTGCTGCTGTCTTCTTATAGACACTTTTAGCATGGCTTATCCTAATCAATATTATACACCTACTTATTTAAATCAATATTATACACCTACTGTCACTGTTAGTTTAATATTATGAGACTTGGCTAGTGTTCAGAAGAGATACAAAATAAATTATAGATTATTTGGGTCATCCATAGCTATAAAAATATAACTTTTATAGATATTTTAGGAGTATTATTAGACTGGGATACTGTTTATGAGAAATGGAGAAAAGTTATTTAGACCATCTGTAGCCATAAAAGTCTGATTTTCATAAATGCCTGTAGGGGTTGTTTTATATTGATGAAAAAGATCTTTGTTCTAGCGATTGATTTCATGCTATAAAATAGGTGACAACCAAAGAGAAGATGAGATCAATTGAATATTTGAGCTTGGGAATAATCCTCGGATGTCTCCTATCATCCTTATGATTTATGACAGAAGCAGAGGAAAGAAAATGCCCAAGTTTGATTTAATCGTAAGCCCCTGATGTTATTATGTAAACAATGTTATTTCAGTGTTCACCCGTATTTGTGTTTTTAATTAAAGACGGAGATGTGGTTCTTGGCGTACAAGTGTGAGATTTATTTTCTGGTACCATAGGATTAATGGGAAAAATTATGGCTGCACATTCAATGTTTTCTGTGATGGAAAAGTATCCTTTTCAGATAAATATCCAATTTTGATTAAAAGCTAATATTTCCCATAAATCGACTTTAATTTACTAAACATCTTTGAAATAGTACTAGAACAGGGGTCGGCAACCCAGGACCCGCAGGCCATATCCGTTCTTCGGGTGGTTTTCGACCGGCCTGTCAACTTAAGAGCTGAACTCTGACTATCCAATTAATATTGTTAGTTAATAGTTTTTTTTTTTTTTTTTTTATTATTCCTGTAATAAAATAAGATAAATTCTTTCAATAAAATCAGATTAAATTCCTTATTTTTTTAACATTTAAAAAAGACAGTTTTTTGACAAAGCGGTTTGAGTCAGAGAAAATTTATTTTCATTATATTTGATAGCATAGCCCTTCACTAAAACATTGCCTAGCCAGTTTGTCCCCTCCCCCAAAACATTGCATAGCCCTCTCTCTCCAAAAGGTTGCTGAAGCTTGTTCTTGAAAAACTGATATTTAATTCAAGAAACTGTTTAAAACATATAAAATACTTGTAAAATCTATATTAATTTAAAAAAAAAAAAGTTTTAATTATTTGCATACGTAAAAATAATTTTGTTTCCAGATTAATTTTAGCTTATCTTTTAAATATAATAAAATTTTAACTGATGAAAATAATGTGAAATTGGGTAATTATAACTATTAATGACATAATTATTTTAAAATTGGGAAAGTAGTCAAAAACAATTTATTTTGTGACCTAAAAAGCATTAAAAGAAATATTACTAAATATTTAATAGAAGATGTTGAATTCGTGTGAATATCGGTTCTGTGCAAAGTAACCCATGGACAGCCGGTTCCTTCCCATGACTAAACAAAATGTAACAACCTTATTACTTTACTCACAACCAATATTTAAAGTAACTTCACAGGCTAATATCTTATATTAAATATTAATTTTTAACGCAAATACCTCACAAATGAGTAGGTAAATCAAAATTAATTGTTTAACCTTTAAAATAAATCACGTCGCCAATAGTAGCACTTACCCGAAATTGTTATACATCTATTTAAAAATGTGGTGCTTCTTGACATAATTCTGAGTACAATGTGTAAATACGATGCCAATTTTATTGTAAGCAGACTTACTGTGGTGTAGAAACTACTATTTCAAGTTTTACTGAAAACAAACAAGGACTGTTTTTTATTTAAGATTTTCAATCGCATTTTTGAAGAATAAAATCCAAGAGAAGAGAACTCGATCAGACAAAATTATAATTTCGTCTTTCATCGAGTTATCTTCTCTTGCTGATTAATTTGGAGTTGCCTCATGTAAACAGTCAAAATGGTAGCCAATGGCGAATTCGTTTCTTAAACATGAGAACATTTGAAAATCATTGTTTGTTTAGCATTTTGGCTAGAAGCAAAGTGTAGTATCTGTTCTGATATTACACATTATCTTTTCTGTTCTCGGTAAGTGAAGGATAAATCCTTCTAGAGTGAGGCAATTTTCATTTTTGTCCCAATTCAGAGTGCCGATTTTGGGGGAGCTGGATTAACTTTCGCTTCCCTTATTTTGTCCTCTAGTCCTTACATTCTATGAGCGATGTTTCTGGCAAAGGGGGAAGAATTGCTGTTTTCCGAGTCGGAATCTATCCATATAACACTTATGGTTGGCTAGAGTTTGGCCTTGAAATGCTATTTTTTTTAACTCCTTGTCTGGAGCGATTTCCATTTAAAAAAAAATTAAAAAATTAAAAACCGACCATTGTTTAACTCCGCCCGCGTAGGGATGCAAGTAGATAGGGACTTGAAATATTACTTTTCTACAGAACAGCAAGTCTGCATAACATAAAATTAGAATTATATTTACAGATGATTTTAATCTGTTAAAAAACTGAAAATGTTTCCCATTGATCCAAGAGTACCAATACACCAACTCATTTTAATAAAGTGATCCATTCTATTTTTATTGTTGAGTCTCTGCCATTTAGCTTACTCCTTATTTGACAAGAGTGGCATTGATTTAGTTTTTAGAAATAAAGAAATTAATATTTTTGATGGATGTTTATGACACGCCCCCCCCACCCCCCCCCTTATGTTTTTTGGCAACAAAAATATTCGTATAATTATCGATTAAACATCATATTTTCAAATTATAATTTTTTAAAACCAACTTATTATTTTTCAAACCAACTAATTCGATTTCCAAATTACAATTAAAAAAAAATCAACTCATTCGATTTCCATATTATAATTTTTATTTGAGAAAATGACTCTCAAATTTCTTATGTAAATTTAAACATTAATTTGTAATTATTTGCCTGGATACTTTTTCAACATTTAAAATTTTTATTTAATTAAAAAAATTAATCAAAAAAATTTAAATATTCAGTTTACGCTTTCTATTAAACATCATATTTTCGTATAATACAAAGTTCTTGTTCAATTTTTAGATGGGTGTGTTCATTTTGCTAAAATCAAAATTTTGTATAGGTAGAATAATGTTTTGATTTCGAGATTGCTAACGATTAGTCAAAAGGTTAAGTAGAGCAGACATTTTATGTAAAAGTACATAAAAAAGTGAACCCCTGGCTAAAAATTGAGTGAATTTTTTTTTTCCAAATATTTTTAACTGAAAATTTGATGTTTACTCGTTTTAAATTAAAAAAAAATATATTGAATAGCAACATTTTTAGATAGGGGAGGAGGCGATGTGTCATATATGTCAGCCTTATTTTTTTTTAAATTGAAGAATATCTCTGATTTAGAATTTTTTTTTTTGTGACTTGCCCGAACTTTGAATAGCAAACATTGTGATTTGTATGGATGACCATTCAAGATTAACTTCTATGGTTAATTCGTTTTTTTTCATTTTATATTGTCATGTTCCCCATTCATATGCCTTCTCATAGATAAATTCAAAGATCAAAATTATAAAAACTTAACTCTTCCATAGATTGAACATAGAAGATTTTTGTTCCAGAAACCAAACAGATAAACGTTGATAGCTTTTAGTTGCCTTTTCAGAAAAAAAGAGACAATAACAACTGCGTTTTGTTTTCTACATGATTTTTGTATTTACAGACAAAACAATTAGAAACTCGCTCAAAAATTATAGGCGGAATTAACGTGATAATAATCTAACAGTCAATAAAATATATAAAAAATGTAAAGATAAAATATGCATGTTGAGTCTTACTGTATATATTTATAAATATAAATATGTTCTTGATATTAAACACGCACACAAACACACACATACAAATAGTTAAGCATATTTTTAATATCATTGGAAATATCTTGGACTGGGTATTATGAACTAATTGAAAAAGTTGTCCATTTTGTTTTACTCGTCCAATAGAAATAAAATGTCTTTCAGTTTAACCGGGGAAAAATGAAGGCCAAGCTAAATCAGTAGAAACGTCTTTTTATGTAGAACAGCATTAAAGAAAGTCCTCTTAAATCCGTTTTGGAGATAGCAAATTGTAGATCAAGCAAAAAAACGGGGGTATAGGTCGAATATCCACTATCTAAATGAATAAATGCAAAAATTGGACTCATTTCTCGGTCAAGGCAAACCACTGCATTTCATGCTCGCTCAAGTTGACACAATAGTAGCACCTCCATCTGTTTTATATATTACTGCTTATGTATATGTGATCTCAGTAGTAAAGTTTACTAATTTGCATATTACTATGCAAAAAGATATTTTATTAATAAACTATACTTTGTTATTGTTTTGTTTTTAATTCAACAATTGCTTTGATTTTAATATAACAAATAATTCTGTGTATGAATATTGTTTTATTTCGTGGACAAAAGTTTAGCAAGTCACCATAGTTCATAAATGCCAATGATGGAAGGACAGTTGTTTATGCACCAATATGATGTTCCTTCCAGGCTTATTCTTTAAAGGAACTGACTTACTGATTTCTTCTTTCTTTTCTTTCCTTTATGGTCAAATTTAAAGAATAACTAAATTTGTATAAAAATTACCAAAATGTTAATGTTTATTTATCGATATGAATAAATGCACAAGTGTTTGTAACAATAAAATATTTATTATTGAAAAGTTTTGTTTCAAATATTTTAAGACAAGAACCTTGCGAAGCGATAGTATCAATATAAGTATCTTCTGATCTATCTATTCTTTGTTCATTTATGTTACCGGATTTTAAAAGTTGAATCTAAATAGTATTTCAGCTAACAAATCAAACTTTGATTCTGACTAGCCAATTTTCATTTGTTATTGTTGCACCATGTTAGTTTCTATAGACTAACATACTTTGCTATACGTTTTTTATTTTTTTATTTAAAAAAATACGAAACCCGCAGTGTGGTAATTTTTAAAGAATTACCTTCAAAGTAAAAATCAACCAAGGGCAATAACTCTTACGAGAAGAATAGCTATTAGCATTCCTAACTTGCTGTTAACATAGAAATATTTAAAAAACGCATTTGAACATATTGGATACGAAGCAATGCTAGGTCGATCCAACTGTTTATTATCTAACCCCAGATTTCAGGGGTCAAATAAGTTATTAGAAATGATTTTTGCCTGAAGCAGCTACTTTTTTTCCCTTATGGAAGTCGCTTCAGACAAGGCATGAAGCCACTTGATGTAAAGAGCTAAAAAGAAAAAAAACTACTTCAAGGTTAAAAACTAGCCAATGAAAAGTGTTAGATGGATAGATTCCGACCCAGAAAACAGCAATTCTTCCCCCTTTGTCAAAAACATCGCTCATGGAATGTGAGCACTACAGAACAAAATAAGGGAAGCTAGAGTTACGAGGCTGCCGAAAGTAAACCGAAGTTAGTCACTTTCTACTCTCCTACTTAAATAGTTGTATCAAGATATCTACCATGAATGAAACATCCTTAATATCCTACCAACCACTAAAGATAGAGGCATGCTAAGTTAATCAAGATCTGTCGGGTTAGGGTATTTAATTCTGATATCACCCTTCCAGAGAGTTTAAACTCCTCGTCCTAACATACACAGGCAACATTAATTTGAATAAATACTGTCAAGTCTGCTGCAAAGAAGGTGGGCTCCCTCTACCAGGCTAGAAAACTTCTCTACAAAGCCACCATTTGCCCATGCATTGAGTATTGTTGCCCCATCTGGGCTGGTGCACCAACCACTAGTCTCTCCTTCTTCTTGAACAGGGTGTAAATAAAAAGAGTTTCTAACCCAATAGATTTCACACTGTCTACCAAGCTCCAGCCCCTGTTCCATCACCGCAATATTGCATTCCTGTGCTCGTTTGACAAGTACTTCTACGGAATGACTTGTACAACCCCTCAATGTAAATACCCCCAACCAACCCTAACCCTAACCCCCGACCAACCCTAACCCTAACCCCCGACCAACCCGACCTCTTCGCTCCCTAGACGCTGGAAAACTTTTTACTCCAGCAGCTTCTTTTCTCAAACTGCTCGTCTTTGGAATTCCCTCCCTGCTACCTGTTTCCCCGACTGTACCAACATGCAGAAATTTAAATGTAATATGAACAAACATTTTGCTACACAACTCCCCACTTAGAATGTCCGCTATAAGTCTGGTTCATAATGACGTCTCAGTGGCAATATGCCTTATTTCAGGTGATTAAAAGCTTGCACAAATTCAATTTTTCTATTAACAATACTATATGCTAGCGAGACATGGAAAGTTACTGTCAAGATTTCACAAAGGCTTGACGTGTTCTACCAGAGTTGCTAGATTACCTCGAGAAACAGTCACAAACGTTGAAGTTCTGTATAAAGCAGGCTCAAGGCCCTTACACAAGACAGCCACTATACGGCGGGTAAGCTGGCCGGTCATATTCTTCGACTACGATCTACAAAACATGCAAAGGTGGCCATGTCTTGGTTACCCCAAAATGGGAGAAGAAGAGATCGTCTAAAGATGACGTAGTGGTAGTTTCTTCTGGATGAGTTTTGTTTGGCATGTCCCCAACCTGGCTCACGCATTACGTGGATGACAATGGAGAAAGTTGCTTAGAACCAGCGGTACTGGAGAAGATTTGCTTACTTATATTCAACTTTGAACAGGATAATCTAAGTCTAAGTAAGATGTCAACCCTGAAACATCAAAAGATTTTTTCTAAAGTTCAACAAATCAGCTTTTATTTAAATTGACTTACAGCGTTTTTGTTTTAATGGGTTTTTGTTTTAATGGGTTTTTGTTTTAATGGGTTTTTGTTTTAATGGGTTTTTGTTTTAATGGGTTTTTGTTTTAATCTATTATCTTTTTTGTCAGTTTTCATTTAATTTTAGCTTCAGTTTAGCTTCCATGACAGCTGTAGTTAAATAAAAACAAATATACTTAGTAAAACAATTAATAGAATATTTATATGTCGACTTTTGCTAACTAAAGTGTATTTTCGCTTGATCATAGATGCCTTTCAAAAATCGGACTCAAGAAGATTTTGAATATAGATTACCCAAGACACTTAGCCATGTGAATACTTAAACATTTAGCTTGACCATAATTTTTACCCTAGTCTAAACTTATTTATACTGGACTATACCACTGCTACTCAGGGCTGGATTAAATCCTGTATAGGTTCTAAGCATTTAGAACATTATGGTGCCCTATTCCTATATATAAAGGCTTGAAGCACGTAAGTGTTACGTTTATGGTGACCCCTTCCTCTACATATAAAATCTGCAAATTTATTTTTGAAACAAAGAAATTTAATTTATTTCATAAAAAATAATGTCATTCATTTACTTGAAATATTTTGCCTGATAATTTTAATTTAAGATGGAAACCAATGTTTAATTCAATCTCCTTCAATTTTATTTATATTTTAAACAAGTTTCTCTAACTTAAAACAAAAAATGCAAACTCTTTTATCAGATTTGATGCAACACAACTACTTCTAGACATAACAAATAAAAAAAGAAAAATATTTGAATGGAGCAAGTTGAATTTTTCTTCTTTTCATTATCTCCTTTTATAGAGAGTTAGGTAGCAAGGGAGATAATTATAATATTACAACAAACCTTCAACAATTAAGGCGGATAAAATCTTGTAGAGCTCCTAATCAATTAGACGATTATCATGCCCCTACATATAATATAAGATAGTTTTATTTTTATTTTTTTAAAGACAAACAAATTTAATATTCGTTTACTTGGAATATTCGTCTGATAATTTCAATTTAAAATGTTTGATTACTTCCATTTTATTCATATTTAAAGCAGTTTTCTCTTACTTTTTTTTTTTTTATTGCAACCTGTTTGATCAGATCTTCTACATTGATATTACACAACATATCTGTTTCAATACAAAGTAGAGATTATTTATCCAGTCTGCTGCCACGCGGTCTCAGTGGTGTCAAATCCCCTTTTCTTGATGCCTTAAGCACATGCTTATTTTGTTTATTTTGCCTTTTTTTGATTATTTTACTTATTTTTGCTATTTTTAAAAACTTTTTTTGCTTATCTTTGTTTATTTTGCTTATTTTGTTTATCTTGCCTTTTTGTTTATTTTGCTTATTTTTGTCTTTGTGTTTATCTGGCCTTTTTGCTTAATTTTGCTTATTTTGTTTATTTTGCTTAATTTTGCTTATTTTGTTTATTTTGCTTATTTTAGTTTAATTTTGTTCAGTGGTTAATCCAGCCCTGATACTACTCATTTATAAAGAAAGTAAAATATAATTGTTTCAGAAAACAAATGATATAAAAATGAGAATGTATATATATATATATATATATATATATATATATATATATATATATATATATATATATATATATATACACACACACATTTTATCTTTGTGGTGCAGGTTGCAGTTGTAAAATAAATGTGTTAGATAAACATTTCGTTCATCAAAATGGATCAGGTTTAAATTTGAATCCTTTCCAAATAATTGCATAGTCGTAATAAATTGCAAGGCCTTAGTAATGGCGTGATATTTTAAATACTAAAAAATATGATTTTTGTTATAGAAAGTAATTGAATAAAAGTATATCTCTTCTAATGCATTCTTCTACACAATTAAAAGTTTTTTTTAATAAAAAAAACCCTTTAAAATAGTCTCTGTATCATTTAAAAAATATAATTTCTGTTGTTGTCGTCGGGTGAGGACAGAAACATTTCAATTGTGGTAATTTACATTTAAAATGGTGGATAGCTTCTTGGTAAATTTCTTCTTCATTTTTTTAAAAATTAGTGTGCCAAATTTCGAACTGTATATATTTTGTAGATCTGTCTCAAAAATGAAATGATTTTCCTATTTGGATAATTTTAATTCAGAAAGAGTTAAATTTTATTTCCATAATTATACAATGACATTTTTTAGTTGTTTCATTTTATGTTGCGTTTTATAATTTAAAACATGTCAAAGATTAGGGATGTTTTTTTCTTTCTTTCTTTAAAAAAAAGAAAAAAAGAAAATGTAATTGTTTGAATAATTTTTGGTAAACAAAGTCGATTTAAGTAAAAAATATAATTACAGTGCCAATAACATTGTAAGAAAGCAAAAAAAAATGGGGTGGGGGATAATATATATATATATATATATATATATATATATATATATATATATATATATATAGGGCCGGCACTATCTACTAGGCGATCGCCTAGAGCACTAACATCTTGGGGGCACCACAAGTTCAGAACAAAAATGGATAAAATAAAATAAAAAAAACTGTGGTGGAGGGTTGTTAGAAAGGGGGACGGGAGGGTAGTGAGGATAGGTATTAGTCAACAGTGTTTCCTTTCTTCTTATTTGTTACCCATGACCCTCAGACCGACCCCCGGAGGGACTTTGTAGCAGTAATAAAGCCACAATATGGAACTGATGTAATCAGTGGTGTTTCGAGAGTTAGACACAATGTAGTTACTCTACCTACATTAGATAATAACATTTTTAAAGAGAGGGGGGGGGCACATCTAAGGACTTGCCTAGGGTACCAAACCCGCTTGCACCGGCCCTATATATATATATATATATATATATATATATATATATATATATATATATATATATATATATTAGTTATGGAATTAATAATCCAACGTTATGAAAAATTAAAAAAGGGAACCCGAAAATTGTTTATATGTTTATCGACACTTCATCTTTATTGTTCAAAGATTTTCTCAAGAAGTTAAGAGTTGACCACGTATTTCAATTTTTAACTTCGATGATTTAAATAAAATCAATCATCTTGAGAAAGTCTTTGAACAATAAAGATGAAACGTCGATGAACATATGAACAATTTTCAGTTTTCCTTTTTTATTTTTCATATATATATATATATATATATATATATATATATATATATATATATATATATATATATATATATATATATATATATTATATCATATATATATATATTAAAGAGGACAACGAAATTCGTTCATATTTGGTTTCTGTCTCTCTCTCTCTTCATGTTCAATCCCTGTACATAGCATTTTGTATCAACAGTAGACTTTTAAAGGTAATAAACTTCTGACAGTAACAATATTTTGAAAGACATTTTTTCAGTGTGCATATTTTTTTCTACAAAATTGTGTGTATTCTTCTGGGGGTTGGGATGGGGAAGGGGGTACACATTCCTTCACAGTCCAAAAAAGTAACAAAAAATTTAATCTTAGAGGGAAAATGTATTCTTTTGTACACGACCCACTCTCTGATATAAAATGTCTGATTTAATGAAGTCTATGAGGTTTTTAAAATGTTGCTGTTATTTTATTTTATTAAAAGATCATTCACATAAATAGTTTTTTTTTGTAATTTTATTTTTATTTATTTTTTTTATCAAGAAAAATTTCCCAAATATATTTTCTTATTATAAACGGATGAATTAATTTTGATCAAAAAATTTATTCAAAGTTTTTTTGTTTTGTTTTGTTTGCATTAGTTTTGTTCTTTTTTAAAGATTTTATTTGTACTTTGAGGGAAATTTCAGTGATTTTCAACAATACTCGATGTGGTGGAAACATTGTGCCAGAACAAAACAGATAAAATGGAGAAGAGAAAAAAGAACCCATAAATAAAAATTCAAGAAAAGAAAAAACAACAAAACAAAACAAAAATTGACAAATGAAGAAGAACAAATAATAAAATATTCGAAACAATAAAACTGAATTGTCCATAAATTTGAGAAAGTAATAAATAATTGGGTTGAATTGAACCGAAGAGGAGTAGGAGGAGTAGGTGGAGGAAGAGGAGGAGGAGGAGGAGGAGGAGGAGGAGGAGGAGGAGGAGGAGAAGAAAGATGAAGAAAAAAGCATGTGTCATACAAGTTCGTCACCTTGGTAACCAGAGTTAGTGGCACTATCAGAGAGCTGTTCATGAGATGAGCTAGCAGAGCTGACACAACTATGTCTGCGAAGGGGCAGTGTCGAGAGATGCTGCTGCGGAGATAAGGGAGAGGGCAGTATGAAATGCAACTCATCTGGTACGTTGGCGGAGCCCAGGGGACTGTAGTGTGAAAGAGTCATATTGCCGAGGATACCTCCAGAATTAGCGTGGGTGCGTGGAGTTTTTGAAATATTTGCTGTAGATGTGGGAGTGAGAAAACTCTGTGATTCAGTGACAAGCTCTATATCGGACTGTGTCGACTGCGATTCGAGCCGAGATGAACTGGTGCCAGTGGCGCTCTCTCTGTCGTTCGAGTCGTTTGAGATCTCTCCAAGAACAAAGCTAGAATTATCAATTCCAGGCTGCGAGTTTGCCGCTCGTGGACTATGTGAATACTCTAACATGTGTGAGCCGCTGTCTCGGCTGGAATTGGTCACTCCAAGAGGCAGATCGTTATGCCGGTTGTTGGCAGTAACGTTCTCTAACAGCTGGGTGCTGTCCGTCACCTCCGCAAGAGTCAGCAGATTAGTGTGCGAGTTCTGGGAAAGTTCGGATAATAGGTTGTCCGATTCCTGCGATGAAAATACACCCAACGTCGGTTTTACATCATCTTCTTCTTCTTCGCCAGTAATTTTTTTCACTTCCTCATCACATACAGCCTCCTCATCAGCCCAGTCATTGGACATGGTTTCATCGCATTCGGAGTCGACTGAATCCTGTCCATATGCTGCCGCCGAGTGTTTCGAATGGAAAAGAGCCACCGCACTGTCCTCCGTGGATGCACATTTCGTTCTTGAAAACTTGTCCCTGATGCGAGTGTACTTGGCCCCCGTGCTTTGGCTACGGAGTAGGTGACGCGATTGGCGCTTTGGGGGCGAGTCTGCCTTGTTTATGTCCACAAGAATCAAATTGTGGTCGAGATGAGGATGGGATTGTGCATGCTGATGATGACCGCTATGTCTCGGGTCGAAATCTACTTCCGACGGATGCTGTACATTAGGGTAACTCTGGTTAATGTAATGCCAGGGCCATTTTGGAGAATTGCCTTGGCAGCATCCGGGGATCGACCGTTTTCGAATCTCGGTGACGTGCTCGGGCTTTTCTGCTGAGAGTGAATGCATACCAGTGACTTTCATTGCTGAGCTTGATCCGGAACTAGATGATGTTGACGACGTGTAGTTTGTAGGAC
Source organism: Sepiola atlantica (assembly GCA_963556195.1). Taxonomy (NCBI): domain Eukaryota; kingdom Metazoa; phylum Mollusca; class Cephalopoda; order Sepiida; family Sepiolidae; genus Sepiola; species Sepiola atlantica. Next base: position 19,733,916 of record OY744551.1, on the reverse strand, counting down.
ACATTATCTGAAAGGATGTATTGTCAACGGCCAGAGATGTACAGTCAGGTCCGTAGCATCGACCTACAACCAAAAAAAAAAAAAACAGACTAATTAAAAATTTAGTTATTTGTTATGCTTCTTTCGGCATTTTTTATTTGAACTTTTAATGAAAAAAATACCAGAAAAATGAAAAAAAAAAGAAAAAAGTATTTCATTGAAAAAAGAATTTATGCCAAAAGCTTAGCATTTAAAATAAATAAATTTTATTTATTTAAAAAAAAAATAACATTGTTATGGTTTTCAAATTTCTAAAAAAATCATACGAAAACAATGTTTATAAAATGTGACCATATTCGTTCATTCAAAAAAGAAATAATTAAATATATATATATATAATTTTATGTTTCTTAAGATCACACAGAAAGTGGGCTGAAAGCTCAATAGTAATTTTTAAAACTATTTATATCATAGCCAATACATACTCAAATATAATAAGAGAATAAAATCTGTAAGGATTTTTTTGATGGAAGTTTGATCGTATTAATATTGAGTTTGAGACGATCTATCAGAAACTGCGCGGAAAAATACCATTTCCTTTCGGCCTTTTCGGTTTAGCAACACCCCACTGATGAGTCCGATTCAGCATATATTTAAATTTTTTGATACACAAGTACAAAATATGATTTCATACAGACGATACTGTCCTTTGGACTAATAAAATGTTTTAAGCAAAATACTTGGATTTATTCTCTTATATATATATATGTATATATATATATATATATATATATATATATATATGTATATATATATATATATATGTATATGTATATATATATATATATATGTATATATATATATATATATGTATATATATATATATATATATGTATATATATATATATATATATGTATATATATATATATATATATATGTATATATATATATGTATATATATATATGTATATATATATATGTATATATATATATGTATATATATATATATATGTATATATATATATATATATATGTATATATATATATGTATATGTATATATATATATATATATATGTATATATATATGTATATGTATATATATATATATATATATATATATATATATATATATATATATATATATATATATATATATATATATATATATATATAAGCATTTAGGTTAAATGCTTGTCCGTAAATAGTTCGTTCAAAGTAAAGTATATATATATATATATTTAACCTAAATGCTTATATATATATATATATATATATATATATATATATATATATATATATATATATATATATATATATATATATATATATAAGCATTTAGGTTAAATGCTTGTCTGTATAAATAGTTCGTTCAAAGTATCGAAAATAAAAATAAACAAATAAAGGACATCTATAAAAAAGCGATACATTCCATCACTAGCAGAGATTGGCTAAGTGGTAGCACATCAGGCTCCAGTCTCTTGAGTCCTGGTTTCGAATTTCACTAGGTTTAGCCATGCTGATGAGTTGTAAGACGACAGTACACATGTCCGTGGATATATATATATATATATATATATATATATAGTAAGTTATGAAAATATATTTCATTGTCAGGCTAAAATACATTTTATGGAGATGAAACGTGTAGCTTATTTGCCATAAATATATTTTCATAACTTACTACCTAGCTCTACTCACGTGTTGAAGTAAATAGTGAAAATCTACACATAAAAGTTTGTATCTCATTATGACATTTTATGTGGATACATGAAATAATAATATATATATATAAACTTATTTATATATATATATATATATATTATTATTTGTTGCTCCTCAAAAAAGTAGAGCACTGTAAGTGTAGTATTAACACATCATGACATCACTAGCTTTAAATGCACTGTTTCTTCCATCAAAAAAGTAGAACGCTCTAGACGTTAATGCCGCCGATAAAGTGTTAAAATTATCACCGTTTATTCGCTATTTAAAATTGACCGTGTGGTTAAGGCGTCGGATTTGAGTTGCAAAATACTTGTGATCCGGGGGTTCGAATCGCATGACGGGTAGTAGATAGTCATATCTTTATGCTGATGAGTCCCGATTATTAAAAAGGACGAAACGTATACGTACATAGATAATAAACAATAACAAATATTTATTATATATATATATATATATATATATATATATATATATATATAAATTTTAAGTTAAAAAGCTAAAACAATTCAGGAGTTTTCCCCAGGTGAGATTAAGTCATATCTTTTTTATAAAAGTAGGTATGATTAAGTGTCCAGGATATGTTTCAATACTGCAAATAAAAATAAGCTCAATGATTCATAGGTTATATTAACCAGAGCTTTCATGTATTAATTGAGTAGATTTCAAAAATTGAAAACATATTAAAATTTCAAATATTTGAATCAAGCTCTGAAAATAAACATGAAACAATGTAAATAGTTTTATGAAACGTGTGTACACATGGATAAACATTGTTGAGTCTTTATTTGTAATTTTAATTAATATGTTTTGAATTTTTGAAATCTACCCAATTATGATGATGATGATGATGATGAATATAATCATAACAAAAGTAACAATAACAAAAATAACAACACTGAGATTCAAGGTAAAACCACCAGTCGTTATCAGTTAGAAATGGCTATTACGAGAACATCAAGCAAGTCACAATAATAATTGAATTGAACGGAGAGTACTGGAAATCTGGGGATACTTGCTATCACTCAGAGTTCAGGGAAATCCACCAGTTTTACCAGCGAGTAATCACTGGTAGCAACTGCTTTAAGAACTCCAAGTGAACAATAATAATAATAATAATAATAATAATAATAATAATAATAATAATAATAAATTTACAGTCTAGAACACAGAACGAGAACAATCTACCCATGCCAAAAAGTTATCGATAGAAAGGATTTGAAGTAGGCTGGCAGACAGTGCCGGATTAGACTATCACGGGGTCTGTTGCACATTTAAAGGTGTCTTTGCTTTTAACACAAAAACAAAATAAAAAAAATGAACCCATTTATTTAGATGGTAGATCCATTCGCCTCTGAGCATTGTTTGATTACTAATTTTATCATTGCCCATTGTCCAATGATTGATGTCATAGAAAAAGAATCCCCATGATGTCATTTTATCATTGCCCATTGTCCAATGATTGATGTCATAGAAAAAGAATCCCCATGATGTCATTTTATCATTGCCCATTGTCCAATGATTGATGTCATAGAAAAAGAATCCCCATGATGTCATTTTATCATTGCCCATTGTCCAATGATTGATGTCATAGAAAAAGAATCCCCATGCAAACAATTGCAGTTTACAACTTTCCCAACCCACTGAGCTTCAAATAATGTTTTGACTTTTTATTATAATTTTTCTTCCATGACATGGTTTCAAGTCGAGACACCTTCATCAGTGTTTTTCTTGCCTCATCTTATTACATTCCAAAAGACAACTTTACTCTGTGAACCCATTTATTCAGATGATAGATCTATCTATAGCCTCTGAGCATCATACAAATACTAAGAGACGATAAGAAATAGAAACTCTAAAAAGCGTCAACTTCTTGATTTAGCAGGAAAAAAACTTGTTTATGATACAGGGTGCCTGACTTGTCCACCAAGTTTAAGTTATGAATATCCAACAGTCTTTTTATTGCCGTTTAATGATATGGGGGACACTTTGGTGATCGTTTCCTCAGTAAAAGGTGTGATCCTGAATGGGCTTAACGCTCACCAGACGATACCCCCCCCCTCCTAGATTTTTATCTGTGGGATTATCTTAACGACAATTATCAAAACAATCTCCAATCAGCCCAAATCAGGGCATTATTGTCAAGTTTGCACATTGTATTCAGGTTTGCTTATCATTGAATGCCCACAAAACAAAGACTGTTGGACATTCATGACTGAAACTTGGTGGACAAGTCAGGCATAGACTGAAGTTTATTTATACCAAATATGATTGGATTGCAGAAAGGATTGTGCATTCCATAGGTGGCATTTTGGGTGGGTGGGGGGGTTATCCTGTATCAGGAAGGTCAATCTCACACAAAACTTTGAAAAAAGATTTTTCTCAACTACGACTGATCAGTGTAAGTGATAGATGTTTAGATTGAGTTTTACATTTGGAAAAATTGACTTCAAACTATGATTTTTGTCTGAGATTAGAATCACAATTTCAGGGCGTTTTTTGTGGAATCCTTGAGAGATACAATGCTGAGAAGATGTTCTTCTAAATTGTCATAATATAATGAATGTGAGGCCCCTGTGGTGACTGTTACATCACCCACTATACTAATCCGGCACTGCTGTAGGATACAGTGCTAAAAAAATTGGTAGTGTGCCAGCCATGATGGAGATGAAATATATAAGGTAAATAGCAGCAACATCACATCTAACAAATATCGTCAGACATTTGGGTGTTGCTGTATTGTCGGTAAAATCATCGATTTGAACCCTTTCACTACCAGAATATTTTTGTTTTTGAAAACTCACAAATTTTTCAATCCTTTGGTAAATGTTTTTGTGAGATCCATGAGAGATGCAATGCTGAGAATATTCAGCCCAAAAGATTTTGAGAGACATATTGTTCCATCAGTAATTTATATTGGAACTTTCTATCCAAATTGAAGGAAATCTTTGTGTAATATTGGCACTGAATTTTCCCTTCTAATGTATTTTCACATAACATTTTTTACTGTCTGTGATAAATTACCATTGAGACAGAATTCAATCCAATAGATATTTTTTAATGTCTGCTTGGACAATTTATCCCAATGATAGTGAAAGGGTAAAAACAATTTAATCTCTACACTTTAATTCTTTTTTTATTCATACCCTGTAAGCTGATAGTTGACGGTGATGTTATCATGCAGCTGGGTATACCCTCTGAAAACAACAACAATAATAATAAATGATAATAATAATAATTAATAATAATAACAATAATAATAAAGATGACACCAAACAAAAATAAAAGCCATGTGGCTCAGAAGAAAGATCTGAACATCATGATCTGCAGGTGCTTCCTAGATAGCCAACATGAGGAACCTGGTCGGTATCCTTCTTTTTTTTCAGGTACCAGAATATTACAGACTAAATACAGGTAAGTAAAAATGATTAACCCAATACAAATAGAATGCAGAAGAAATGGACCACAAAGGTAAGTAATGAAATTTTACTACAAAAGCAACCCCACACAAAGAGACTAACTGAATCAAATAAAGAATATATGGGTCGTATCGGCAGAATTTCACACAACGAAACAGGATTGTGGACCAAGCAAGACATATACTTAAGAGAGGATAGTTTTCAGAAATAGAACTGATAGAAACCAGACACAATATAAGCAGAGCAGAAACCACTGACGACGACAAGAGCACAGAATTAAGGAAATAGCAGCAGAAGTTGAATGCATCAAAGAAATTATGAAAGAGGATAAAACGAAATCCCTAAGGAAGAAAAAGTGAAGAAAATCGCATTCCAACGGACAATATTACAGACATAAACGACCTAATTTATGCTGATGCCAAATCTGTAATCACTGTCAAAATAATGGACCAACAAAACCCAGATAAATAAATTAAAGAAAGAAGTTAAATTTACAAATAAGGCTACAGAAATCAGAAAATGATAGAAGAGGAAAACTATGGCTGACAAAGAACAAAAGCTATCCAAGAAACATGAAGAACTAAAGCAAAAGACTTTCAGCAGCAGACACTTATTAACTTTAATTCTTTTCAAGGCATTGTCGTAACTTCTGGCAACCTTCACACAACTGTGTATGCCATATAAATATATTTGTATAAATTGCTGTTTATAGAAGGGCCTTGTTTTCTCTTTTTACAGATAATCTGATAATTTATGTGAAGTTTAAGTCTTATTGTGAATGTGCGTTCACTGTACAAGCAATGATTGTCCGCTCATCTGCTGGTCTGAAGTGTCAATTGTGTAATCTCAGTCAATGCGCTACAACAGAAGGATTCTCTCTCCAAACAAAATTACAACTCCAGTTTAAAACAAGTGACAAACTTTTATTTTAAGGGATGTTACAATGATACTCGATTTCTTCTACTGAACAACAAGCTTGCAAACCCAAACTCTTAGTCTGAGGATCAACTAACTGCCATGCTCCCCCCCCCCCGCCAATCTGCTGGAATATATATAGAATTTCTAGTCCTTTGTGTCAGACCACCCAGTTATCTACTTGAAAATAACAGCCAGCCTTATCTATGAACATTAAAACCTACTGCTTAGGGGTTCCATATCTGGACGGCCATTACACTTCGAAAACTCTAAGTGGGTCATCACAAAAGCTGGGAACCTCATATCTGAAGGAATATTCCTTTTCAGGGGCTTCATCGCTCAACATGGACCCCTGTTTAAAGAGACACTAACTTTTCCAAATCAAATTCTGTGTGGTCAAAACTCCAGATTAGACATATTTCCAATTTCTTGTGTGGCTTCTCTTCCCTTGGTCAAATATCTCTCACTCACAGTAAACTTGTTATTCACATGCATTGCAAACATGCAACCTACTAAACATGCAACCACTTAGTGCATGTTTACACAATAAATATATCAGGTAAAATACAGAGGGGCTGATTAGTAGCATCAAGATAAAAAATACAGAGAGCAGTGAAATGGGAAACAAACAGATGAGAAAATAAAAGTAAAAAGAACAGCAACTACATGGACAATTTATAAGACAGACCAAAGAAATAGTGCATGAAAACAAATAAGCATGGCAACGGAAAGCACACTTGAATAGAGAAAAAGAATATCTATTGACAGTCGCACAAAACAATGTGATAAGAACGAACTACATAAAAGCCAAGATATAAAATACCCAGGAAAACAGCAAATGCAGACTTTGCGAACAAAGAGATGAAATAGTTAATCACATAATAAGTAAATGCAGCAAACTAGTCTAAAAGGAAAACGAAAACAAACATGATTGTGTTTGGAAAGCAGTTCACCAGGAACTATGCAAACACCTGCACTTTGAACAGGCAAACAAATGGTACAGGCACAAACCGGAAGTAGTAGTGGAAAATGAAAATCATAAAATCTTTTGAGATATGGAAATAAAAACGGACAAATGCATCCAAACAAGGAGATCGAAAGGCGAGAAGAAGGAAACATCTGTCGGATCTTTAATTTTGAGAGTAAAGATTAAGGAAGCAGAAAAGCTAAACAAATAAATAGAAGTTGCTGAAAAGAATCTGGAATAGGAAGGAAATTACTGTAATACCAATAATTGTAGGAGCACTAGGAACAAGACCGGGAAAAACGTGGAAATAAAACTATGAAAAATTGGAATGAAATGAAGGATTGACACCATGCACTGCACAGCACTTATGAAAACAGCTGAAATATTGAAAAAATCCTTGAGTGCAGAAACCCGCATAACCAGGTAACATCGACTAAATACAGGTAAGTTGAAAAAGAAATAGAACAAAAATATAGAAAGAAGAGTTCACAAGTTCTAAGGGAACTTAAACTGCCAGAAATCCCATAATCTGACCTGAAAAATATGTCTTCCTTCATTTTTTGCTACATTTTACTTCGTCCCTATTTACTTGCCTCCCCACAAGGACAGAGTTGTTTTTTAATGTGGGGAAAATCCAGCTCCACAAAAAGGGTAATATGGATTGTGATTATTAGCTGGAACATACTCTATCTAGAGAAAAAATACTTTTATTTATTTTATATCAAAAGGGATCAACACAGCGTTTTGGAAAGCAGAGTTATCTGCCCTTATAATAAGAAAATATTCAATGGACGTTCGCTCAGCAACAGACAATTAAATACGTCCTCATTTCAAAGTAATTATTTTTCAGTTGTATTATTATTGTTGATCTATACAGAATTATTATTGTTGATCTAAACAGAATTATTATTGTTGATCTAAACAGAATTATTATTGTTGATCTATACATAATTATTATTGTTGATCTATACAGAATTATTATTGTTGATCTAAATAGAATTATTATTGTTGATCTAAACAGAATTATTATTGTTGATCTATACATAATTATTATTGTTGATCTATACATAATTATTATTGTTGATCTAAACAGAATTATTATTGTTGATCTATACAGAATTATTATTGTTGATCTAAACAGAATTATTATTGTTGATCTATACATAATTATTATTGTTGATCTAAACAGAATTATTATTGTTGATCTAAACAGAATTATTATTGTTGTTCTAAACAGAATTATTATTGTTGATCTATACATAATTATTATTGTTGATCTAAACAGAATTATTATTGTTGATCTAAACAGAATTATTATTGTTGATCTAAACAGAATTATTATTGTTGATCTATACATAATTATTATTGTTGATCTATACAGAATTATTATTGTTGATCTAAACAGAATTATTATTGTTGATCTAAACAGAATTATTATTGTTGATCTATACAGAATTATTATTGTTGATCTAAACAGAATTATTATTGTTGATCTATACAGAATTATTATTGTTGATCTATACAGAATTATTATTGTTGATCTAAACAGAATTATTATTGTTGATCTAAACAGAATTATTATTGTTGATCTATACATAATTATTATTGTTGATCTAAACAGAATTATTATTGTTGATCTATACATAATTATTATTGTTGATCTAAACAGAATTATTATTGTTGATCTAAACAGAATTATTATTGTTGTTCTAAACAGAATTATTATTGTTGATCTAAACATAATTATTATTGTTGATCTATACATAATTATTATTGTTGATCTATACAGAATTATTATTGTTGATCTAAACAGAATTATTATTGTTGATCTAAACAGAATTATTATTGTTGATCTAAACAGAATTATTATTGTTGATCTATGCAGAATTATTATTGTTGATCTATACAGAATTATTATTGTTGATCTATACATAATTATTATTGTTGATCTAAACAGAATTATTATTGTTGATCTAAACAGAATTATTATTGTTGATCTAAACAGAATTATTATTGTTGATCTAAACAGAATTATTATTGTTGATCTATACATAATTATTATTGTTGATCTATACAGAATTATTATTGTTGATCTAAATAGAATTATTATTGTTGATCTAAACAGAATTATTATTGTTGATCTATACATAATTATTATTGTTGATCTATACATAATTATTATTGTTGATCTATACAGAATTATTATTGTTGATCTAAACAGAATTATTATTGTTGATCTATACAGAATTATTATTGTTGATCTATACAGAATTATTATTGTTGATCTAAACAGAATTATTATTGTTGATCTATACATAATTATTATTGTTGATCTAAACAGAATTATTATTGTTGATCTAAACAGAATTATTATTGTTGATCTATACATAATTATTATTGTTGATCTAAACAGAATTATTATTGTTGATCTAAACAGAATTATTATTGTTGTTCTAAACAGAATTATTATTGTTGATCTATACATAATTATTATTGTTGATCTAAACAGAATTATTATTGTTGATCTAAACAGAATTATTATTGTTGATCTAAACAGAATTATTATTGTTGATCTATACATAATTATTATTGTTGATCTATACAGAATTATTATTGTTGATCTAAACAGAATTATTATTGTTGATCTAAACAGAATTATTATTGTTGATCTATACAGAATTATTATTGTTGATCTAAACAGAATTATTATTGTTGATCTAAACAGAATTATTATTGTTGATCTAAACAGAATTATTATTGTTGATCTAAACAGAATTATTATTGTTGATCTATGCAGAATTATTATTGTTGATCTATACAGAATTATTATTGTTGATCTATACATAATTATTATTGTTGATCTAAACAGAATTATTATTGTTGATCTAAACAGAATTATTATTGTTGATCTAAACAGAATTATTATTGTTGATCTAAACAGAATTATTATTGTTGATCTAAACATAATTATTATTGTTGATCTATACATAATTATTATTGTTGATCTAAACAGAATTATTATTGTTGATCTATACAGAATTATTATTGTTGATCTAAACAGAATTATTATTGTTGATCTAAACAGAATTATTATTGTTGATCTATACATAATTATTATTGTTGATCTAAACAGAATTATTATTGTTGATCTATACATAATTATTATTGTTGATCTAAACAGAATTATTATTGTTGATCTAAACAGAATTATTATTGTTGTTCTAAACAGAATTATTATTGTTGATCTAAACATAATTATTATTGTTGATCTATACATAATTATTATTGTTGATCTAAACAGAATTATTATTGTTGATCTATACAGAATTATTATTGTTGATCTAAACAGAATTATTATTGTTGATCTAAACATAATTATTATTGTTGATCTATACATAATTATTATTGTTGTTCTAAACAGAATTATTATTGTTGATCTAAACATAATTATTATTGTTGATCTATACATAATTATTATTGTTGATCTAAACAGAATTATTATTGTTGATCTAAACAGAATTATTATTGTTGATCTATACATAATTATTATTGTTGATCTAAACAGAATTATTATTGTTGATCTATACAGAATTATTATTGTTGTTCTAAACAGAATTATTATTGTTGATCTATACATAATTATTATTGTTGATCTAAACAGAATTATTATTGTTGATCTATACATAATTATTATTGTTGATCTATACATAATTATTATTGTTGATCTAAACAGAATTATTATTGTTGATCTATACAGAATTATTATTGTTGATCTATACATAATTATTATTGTTGATCTATACATAATTATTATTGTTGATCTATACATAATTATTATTGTTGATCTAAACAGAATTATTATTGTTGATCTAAACAGAATTATTATTGTTGTTCTATACATAATTATTATTGTTGATCTATACAGAATTATTATTGTTGATCTATACAGAATTATTATTGTTGATCTATACATAATCATTATTGTTGATCTATACAGAATTATTATTGTTGATCTAAACAGAATTATTATTGTTGTTCTATACATAATTATTATTGTTGATCTAAACAGAATTATTATTGTTGATCTATACATAATTATTATTTTTGATCTATACAGAATTATTATTGTTGATCTATACAGAATTATTATTGTTGATCTAAACAGAATTATTATTGTTGTTCTATACATAATTATTATTGTTGATCTAAACAGAATTATTATTGTTGATCTATACAGAATTATTATTGTTGATCTATACAGAATTATTATTGTTGATCTAAACAGAATTATTATTGTTGTTCTATACATAATTATTATTGTGGATCTAAACAGAATTATTATTGTTGTTCTAAACAGAATTATTATTGTTGATCTAAACAGAATTATTATTGTCGATCTATACATAATTATTATTGTTGATCTAAACAGAATTATTATTGTTGATCTAAACAGAATTATTATTGTTGATCTAAACAGAATTATTATTGTTGATCTAAACAGAATTATTATTGTTGATCTAAACAGAATTATTATTGTTGATCTAAACAGAATTATTATTGTTGATCTATGCAGAATTATTATTGTTGATCTATACAGAATTATTATTGTTGATCTATACATAATTATTATTTTTGATCTATACAGAATTATTATTGTTGATCTATACATAATTATTATTGTTGATCTAAACAGAATAATTATTGTTGATCTAAACAGAATTATTATTGTTGATCTATACATAATTATTATTGTTGATCTAAACAGAATTATTATTGTTGATCTAAACAGAATTATTATTGTTGATCTATACATAATTATTATTGTTGATCTAAACAGAATTATTATTGTTGTTCTAAACAGAATTATTATTGTTGATCTATACATAATTATTATTGTTGATCTAAACAGAATTATTATTGTTGATCTAAACAGAATTATTATTGTTGATCTAAACAGAATTATTATTGTTGATCTATACATAATTATTATTGTTGATCTATACAGAATTATTATTGTTGATCTAAACAGAATTATTATTGTTGATCTAAACAGAATTATTATTGTTGATCTATACAGAATTATTATTGTTGATCTAAACAGAATTATTATTGTTGATCTAAACAGAATTATTATTGTTGATCTAAACAGAATTATTATTGTTGATCTAAACAGAATTATTATTGTTGATCTATGCAGAATTATTATTGTTGATCTATACAGAATTATTATTGTTGATCTATACATAATTATTATTGTTGATCTAAACAGAATTATTATTGTTGATCTAAACAGAATTATTATTGTTGATCTAAACAGAATTATTATTGTTGATCTAAACAGAATTATTATTGTTGATCTAAACATAATTATTATTGTTGATCTATACATAATTATTATTGTTGATCTAAACAGAATTATTATTGTTGATCTATACAGAATTATTATTGTTGATCTAAACAGAATTATTATTGTTGATCTAAACAGAATTATTATTGTTGATCTATACATAATTATTATTGTTGATCTAAACAGAATTATTATTGTTGATCTATACATAATTATTATTGTTGATCTAAACAGAATTATTATTGTTGATCTAAACAGAATTATTATTGTTGTTCTAAACAGAATTATTATTGTTGATCTAAACATAATTATTATTGTTGATCTATACATAATTATTATTGTTGATCTAAACAGAATTATTATTGTTGATCTATACAGAATTATTATTGTTGATCTAAACAGAATTATTATTGTTGATCTAAACATAATTATTATTGTTGATCTATACATAATTATTATTGTTGTTCTAAACAGAATTATTATTGTTGATCTAAACATAATTATTATTGTTGATCTATACATAATTATTATTGTTGATCTAAACAGAATTATTATTGTTGATCTAAACAGAATTATTATTGTTGATCTATACATAATTATTATTGTTGATCTAAACAGAATTATTATTGTTGATCTATACAGAATTATTATTGTTGTTCTAAACAGAATTATTATTGTTGATCTAAACATAATTATTATTGTTGATCTAAACAGAATTATTATTGTTGATCTATACATAATTATTATTGTTGATCTATACATAATTATTATTGTTGATCTAAACAGAATTATTATTGTTGATCTATACAGAATTATTATTGTTGATCTATACATAATTATTATTGTTGATCTATACATAATTATTATTGTTGATCTATACATAATTATTATTGTTGATCTAAACAGAATTATTATTGTTGATCTAAACAGAATTATTATTGTTGATCTATACATAATTATTATTGTTGATCTAAACAGAATTATTATTGTTGATCTAAACAGAATTATTATTGTTGATCTAAACAGAATTATTATTGTTGATCTAAACAGAATTATTATTGTTGTTCTATACATAATTATTATTGTTGATCTAAACAGAATTATTATTGTTGATCTATACAGAATTATTATTGTTGATCTAAACAGAATTATTATTGTTGATCTATACAGAATTATTATTGTTGATCTAAACAGAATTATTATTGTTGTTCTATACATAATTATTATTGTTGATCTAAACAGAATTATTATTGTTGATCTATACAGAATTATTATTGTTGATCTATACAGAATTATTATTGTTGATCTAAACAGAATTATTATTGTTGTTCTATACATAATTATTATTGTTGATCTAAACAGAATTATTATTGTTGATCTATACATAATTATTATTTTTGATCTATACAGAATTATTATTGTTGATCTATACAGAATTATTATTGTTGATCTAAACAGAATTATTATTGTTGTTCTATACATAATTATTATTGTTGATCTAAACAGAATTATTATTGTTGATCTATACAGAATTATTATTGTTGATCTATACAGAATTATTATTGTTGATCTAAACAGAATTATTATTGTTGTTCTATACATAATTATTATTGTGGATCTAAACAGAATTATTATTGTTGTTCTAAACAGAATTATTATTGTTGATCTAAACAGAATTATTATTGTTGATCTATACATAATTATTATTGTTGATCTAAACAGAATTATTATTGTTGATCTAAACAGAATTATTATTGTTGATCTAAACAGAATTATTATTGTTGATCTAAACAGAATTATTATTGTTGATCTAAACAGAATTATTATTGTTGATCTAAACAGAATTATTATTGTTGATCTATGCAGAATTATTATTGTTGATCTATACAGAATTATTATTGTTGATCTATACATAATTATTATTTTTGATCTATACAGAATTATTATTGTTGATCTATACATAATTATTATTGTTGATCTAAACAGAATAATTATTGTTGATCTAAACAGAATTATTATTGTTGATCTATACATAATTATTATTGTTGATCTAAACAGAATTATTATTGTTGATCTAAACAGAATTATTATTGTTGATCTATACATAATTATTATTGTTGATCTAAACAGAATTATTATTGTTGATCTATACATAATTATTATTGTTGATCTAAACAGAATTATTATTGTTGATCTAAACAGAATTATTATTGTTGATCTATACAGAATTATTATTGTTGATCTATACATAATTATTATTGTTGATCTAAACAGAATTATTATTGTTGATCTAAACAGAATTATTATTGTTGATCTATACAGAATTATTATTGTTGATCTAAACAGAATTATTATTGTTGATCTAAACAGAATTATTATTGTTGATCTATACATAATTATTATTGTTGATCTAAACAGAATAATTATTGTTGATCTAAACAGAATTATTATTGTTGATCTATACATAATTATTATTGTTGATCTAAACAGAATTATTATTGTTGATCTAAACAGAATTATTATTGTTGATCTATACAGAATTATTATTGTTGATCTATACATAATTATTATTGTTGATCTAAACAGAATAATTATTGTTGATCTAAACAGAATTATTATTGTTGATCTATACATAATTATTATTGTTGATCTAAACAGAATTATTATTGTTGATCTAAACAGAATTATTATTGTTGATCTATACATAATTATTATTGTTGATCTAAACAGAATTATTATTGTTGATCTATACATAATTATTATTGTTGATCTAAACAGAATTATTATTGTTGATCTAAACAGAATTATTATTGTTGATCTATACAGAATTATTATTGTTGATCTATACATAATTATTATTGTTGATCTAAACAGAATTATTATTGTTGATCTATACATAATTATTATTGTTGATCTATACAGAATTATTATTGTTGATCTATACATAATTATTATTGTTGATCTATACAGAATTATTATTGTTGATCTATACAGAATTATTATTGTTGATCTAAACAGAATTATTATTGTTGTTCTATACATAATTATTATTGTTGATCTATACATAATTATTATTGTTGATCTAAACAGAATTATTATTGTTGATCTATACATAATTATTATTGTTGATCTAAACAGAATTATCATTGTTGATCTATACAGAATTATCATTGTTGATCTAAACAGAATTATTATTGTTGATCTATACATAATTATTATTGTTGATCTATACATAATTATTATTGTTGATCTAAACAGAATTATTATTGTTGTTCTATACATAATTATTATTGTTGATCTAAACAGAATTATTATTGTTGTTCTAAACAGAATTATTATTGTTGATCTATACATAATTATTATTGTTGATCTAAACAGAATTATTATTGTTGATCTATACATAATTATTATTGTTGATCTAAACAGAATTATTATTGTTGATCTATACATAATTATTATTGTTGATCTATACAGAATCGTTTCCATCCAATTTATTTCTTCATATTTGTGTCTTACTACTCACTAAAGACCACTTTTTAGGGACAAAAATAAAATTGCCTCAGTCTAGAAGGAAATCCTTTACTGACCGAGGACAGAAAAGATGAAGTGCAGTATCAGAACAGATACTACACTACAATCCGGTTACTTACTCAACATTAAAGTTATTCTATTTTTAACATATATGTGTATACAAACTAATTTTTATTCATTATGCTAATATTTAAAAAAAGTTGATTTCAACAAGTCCCCATTTTCTTGCCTCCACGCGAGGGCAAATATTTTTGTTTTCTTCATCAAGACTTAGACATTGCGAATTAATGTCATAATAGACATAGCGTAGCTATGGAGATGCGCTGTTAATTAAATAAGATGAAAACAGAAAAGGAATAAAGAATTCTGTAATTTTCTTCAATGCTTCTTATATAATTAATTTGCCTACATCAAAATGTGATTAGCATAATAAGCATAAGGAGCAAGGGAGCTAACTCAAATTTATGACTTACAAGAGTTATTTCCCTTATCTTCTTAATGTTTATTTCCATATTTCTTAAAAAACCTTTTCTTCCTCAAGCTTACAAAGTGTCATTCATATATATATATATATATATATATATATATATATATATATATATATATATATATATATATATATATATATATATATATATATATATATGGTATCAAATTTTTATTTATACAAACATTATTTGGCTACAAATTTGAAGACATATTTTAGTCAAAGCTAAAAAATAGCCAGGCCTCTTCGAGTCAAAAACTTTTCACTACGGCTACATGAAGCGAAATAAAAACAATATTTCTATTCTGGAAGTGAACACGTGATTAACTCATAAAAAACAGAAACACAATTTAGATTGCAGGAAATGTTCGGTATCTTTAATTACGTTTTAAATTTATATTTTTATTCTAAATTTTTTTATGAATTTATTTTTCTTTCATTTTAAAGAAAAGTCGGTTAGACACTGTGATCTTAATTATCAAGTCATGTTTGACACAATACACATACGCGTGCATGCATAAAAAAGAGTATTAAGATAAAAAATAACAAAAAACAAAACAAGAAAAGACAAACGAAAAACAAAATAAAAATATATCTGAAATCAGTGAGAATCATTTGAATCTGCTTACCTATTGCTATGCTTGTCCCTGGTGTAAGACACTCATTACTTTCAATCACTGGGGGTTCCCCACTTGGGGGCCGCACATTAAATGTGAAATTTGGAGGTAATGAAATTTGCTTTGTGACTATATTTCTCACTTTTAGTTCGTGATCGTTATTTTCTATACTATTACCATTGCCACCATTTTCATCGTGGACTGATGGTGGCCTCTCTTCTTCTGCAACACACTCGGCCAAAATGGATGATCTTCTCTCCTTTCGAAAACAAAAATAAAATCCAATAACATCGTTGTATTTTTGAATAAATTTGAAAAATATAAAAATCTTCTCTCATTTGAAAGAAGGAAAAAAATATTTTTTTAATAGATTCACATGGTTATTATACAATATTTTACCAAAAAACGAAAACGAATTTAGAGTTAGTGTCAATAAAGAGAATTTTTTTTTTTTGTAATTTGTGTTAGGGAAATGGTTTTCAGTAGAATCAGTGTTTTCAACCTTTCATAGGGTTAGTGTTTTCACTTTTTCATAAAATTACGGTTTTCTTTTTTTCATAAGATTTTTTTATAAGATCATCTTATAGGGTCAGTGTTTACATCTTTTCATAGGGTAAAGTTTTCATTTTTTTATATGGTCAGTGTTTTCATCTTTTCATAGGATTAGGTGTTAGAGTTTGACTTACATACTATTGGGTTATCGACTCTTTTTACTAAAGAAATTTATAAAAACTATCCTTCGCATTATTTAAATAATTATTTTCAGGTCGTATATTCGCAAACAAACAAAAACAAGACAATCATCATAAAATCTTTTTTGTGCCTCTAATCACGGTAAGAATTTCTTTACCACATTCCAATGCAGCTTCTATGTGTATATTTCAGTTTCTGTAGTTTTTTTTTTACATTTGGCAGACATATTAGTTTTGTAAAACTGCACCAGAAAAAAACAAAACAAAAAAGCAACAAAAATAAAATTGAATGACATTGATTATTAAATAAACTAGAAAATATACTACACTTTGATCTTATACCAAAAGGTCAAGGAGAATAAAAAAAAGAAGTTTTTTGCACCGATGTTGCAGCAACAAAAGTTATTTTTTTTAAATAGTCAATCTTGTGATACTACACTACCCCACCCTCCTCAAAGGAGGAAATAATGCCTGGGAGGATTGTAACAGCCAGGATCAGGTCGTCATGAACTGATCGTCTCAGTAAATGTAAAAAAATCATTCCATCACAGTGAAAACAGGGCATAGAGTTTCTTATTACATTTGAAGCAACGTCGGGTCTTCGTGCCAATATTTTCATCATGGTATCCCATGATAAAAATGGTATCCCATGATAAAAATGGTATCCCATGATAAAAATGGTATCCCATGATGAAAATATCGGCATGAAGACCCGACGCTGCTTCACATTTAATAAGAAACTCTATGTCGTTTTTTTACTGTGCTTATAACACCATTTTACTTTTCTTTTTTTTTACTGTCCCTCGTTTTGCCCCCCCCCCCTACAAATAGGAAACAACTGAAATTGTGGAAAACCCTCTGAATTAGTGTCTTATACATATGGTTTAAATTTCATTAAAATCAGATATACACATTTGAAGCCGTAAGATGGTTCTTTCCCAATGGGTCGCTTAGAGGTGGTGGCACGTAGATATTCGTCACATAGAGGGTACCATAGAAATTCAAGACCACTTCCATTGTCTTCCCCAGAGAATTTTATACATATGATGAATATTTCATCAAAATAGGATATATTTGAAGTTTTAAAGGAGGTTCAGCCCCCATATCTCCCTTATGATAGGAGGGCACTTAGAGATTTAGGATCCTTTTTCTATTGTCTTGCCCATAAAACTTTATACATATGATTTAAATTTCATAAAAATAGGATCTAGTTGAAGTTTAAACGGGGTTATGCCCTCATGTCCCCTTAGAGATTTGGGAACATTTTTATTATTAATTGTTTGGCTCCTTAACATTAAAAGACTTAAGTTAAAGGTGATTATTAATGAAAGAAATGGTAGACCGTGGATTTGAGACCATAAACTTAATTAAAATGACATTTAAATTCGACTAGACTAATCTGCTCTTTCCTTTGTTTTAAAGATCTGTGCATTGTAGTAATTAATATAATTTCGCTATGATAATAGAATCACCTTGAATTTAAGTCTTTTAATGTTAACGAGTTAAACAATAACTAAACAAATTTTTTCCCCGCTCTTGTTGATTTGAAATAAATGTAAATTAAAAAGGAAAATTGTCTTCTTAAACATTAATTATAATTGATGATTAATGTACATGAAGAACGAAAAGGTAGACCGTGGATTTGAGACCATTTTTTTATTGTGTAGGTTTTAGTGCGCCAAATTCACCTTTCAATTTGGTACCGTGCTACTAACAGAGCTCCCAACAATCTTTACAAATACCTCAATATCTTCAGTGCTGGGTGGATTTCTATAATTATTAAGGGTTGCTCGTTCTTGCGCTCGGCTCAGTGCTTCTATTTCTGCTTCAAATTCGGCGTCTTCATCCATATGCTTGTGAGACTCCTATTGGAAGAAAGAAAATACAAAATTTATTATTCATGCAAAATTTATTTATATTTTCTTCTATATACATTAAAGGCAATCTTTGTTTGTGTGTGCTATGGAAATCGATAGGTTAACAAAACATTCAAATAAGTTTCAATAAAGGTTAAATTTTTCACAGAATCTAAAGACACCATTGAAAAATTTCCTTCGATTCCATCTGGGGTAACATGGGGCAATTATCGGTTAGGTCAATAGAATAACTGATATATATTAGAACGTAAAAAAAGCAAATTCATTTTTAAAAATAGATTTTCTTCGTTTAATAAAAAAATTAGCAAAGAATATCACAGAATGTATTTAAAAAAGGTTTGAACTAAAAAATTAGCAAAGAATATCACAGAATGTATTTAAAAAAGGTTTGAACTAAAAAATTAGCAAAGACTATCACAGAATGTATTTAAAAAAGGTTTGAACTAAAAAATTAGCAAAGAATATCACAGAATGTATTTAAAAAAGGTTTGAACTAAAAAATTAGCAAAGACTATCACAGAATGTATTTAAAAAAGGTTTGAACTAAACAATTAGCAAAGACTATCACAGAATGTATTTAAAAAAGGTTTGAACTAAAAAATTAGCAAAGAATATCACAGAATGTATTTAAAAAAGGTTTGAACTAAAAAATTAGCAAAGGATATCACAGAATGTATTTAAAAAAGGTTTGAACTAAGTATTTAATAAATATTAAACAATTTAGGCGAGTACTAATAAGCAGGAAATGTCTTGTAAAAAAATCATTGATAAACAAAAGTTTCATCTTTTTCATGCATATAATAGCGGCATTAATAATATATCTAAAGTTAAGTATGTGTCTATGTACAAGATTCACTCCTAAACTACTTAACCGACCATTATGGATTTTAGAACACAGCTGATAGGCGTAAGAGTGGGTAATATGGGCTATATTTAGTTTAATTTAGTTTTATGCAGAGGGGACAAAGAAAAATTCAGATACCGTCGTTTTTTTTTAAAATTTTAACAATAAGTATTAGATATTAATTAATGAATATTCTCTAAATTTCAGTTTCTTTGGAGAATTTTCAAGGGTTTTTAAGAAGCACCTGCCATTTAAAAAATTCAGTATTTCAGATTTACATTAAATTTGATCCATAGTAATTAGACACCAATGAAGCAAGATTCTCTGAATTTCTTTTTAAGACCCCTTAAGCTTTAAATTTTAGACATTTTCTCGAATCAAAATCATGTAATGGAATTTTGATTAAAATTTGAATAAGGATTGTAGGCATAAGGTTTAGTATTATTATATCTTGATTTTAATCTTCGTAAGGGGACATAAAGTGGTGCAAAACTATTCTGTTTAGGGAATTTATTTTACCTGTCCTGGGACGGGTATATTTTTAGATTTTCTAATTATTGTTTTTTTTATTTTTGATTATATTATTTTTATTTTAGTTTATTATATTTTTGTTATTATCATTATCATTATTATTTTACATTTATATGCATGTGTTTTTTTACTATAATAATTAGATATATTTTTTAAATAAGTAGAACAATGTGATGTTTTTTGCTTGACTTCTATTTGTGATGTTGAGAGGAGGTGCTGAAGAAGAAACATTGAAATTTAAAAAAAAAATGAATATATATATATATATATATATATATAAAATTCAAACTCGTCTTTGAAACAATCGTACACCAAATATTTGTTGATTTTGAATTCTTGGAACTGATATAAATAATGTTGTAATGTCTCTCTCTCTCTCTCTTTCTCTCTCTCTCTCTCTCTCTCTCTCTCTCTCTCTCTCTATATATATATATATATATATATAGAGAGAGAGAGAGATATCCCTCTTTGTTTTGAAGTTCTGATGATTTAATAAATATTGTAATTGTACAACTTTAATTTTCATCATTAACTTTTCTGTATATATATATATATATATATATATATATATATATATATATATATATATATATATATAGTGTTTGTAAGGTTGTTAATTACGATGTTAGTATGATAGTGCTGAATAACAAGTAAAGCTGTATTTTTTGGCTACATATGTGCATACATGTTTCAGCTACGACTTTTTTCAAAATCAAGCTTTCTCAGGCCACCAACAGAAAAGTGGCCTGAGGAATCTTTGGAAAAAGTCGTAGCTGAAACATGTATGCACATATGTAGGCAAAAAATATTTGCATAAATAAAAACTTCTATCTATCTATCTATCTATCTATATTATGAATAAAACGTTTTGGACTTTTTAATCAGAAAAAATGTTATTCTGAGATCAATTTGAAAAGTGTGTGTGTTTTTTTTACTATTGTTATTTACTTATTAAGGCTAAGAGCCACTCAAGGATAAGGGTTAATTAGACGGAATGATAATCAGGCGAAAGATGAGGAACACTATGGGAGTACTTACATTGATCAATGATATAAACTGCATTTGATTACTTATGGAGTGGTTTATGACAAAGAAATTTATTGAGATTGGATTTGAAGATGACCAAGTTGTAATCAATAGGGAAGCAGTCCCATGGTAATGTGTTCCACGGGTGGGAAGCAAAGAATCTCTGTCCATGGAAATTCCACCGGACGTTAGGCACATGAAGGGAGAAAGGAAAGTTTTTTTTCCGTTGTGGTAGAAAGACGAGTTGTTGCTATGAATGTCTTATTAGGAGGAACGAAAGATTGAAGCTGAACTGAGTACTTTACATGGAAATAACGATAGAGTAGAGAGAGACTAGCAACGTTTCTTCTGTGATAATTTTCTTTTTTTCTATAAAATAAAAGATTTGGGAGATTTTAATGGAAAAAAGAGTCGCTCAAAGATAAGGGTTTACAAGACGGAATGATTATCAGCCGAAAGATGTGGAACACTATGGGAGTACTAATATTGATCAACGGTATGAACAGCGATTGTAGGGAGAAGAAATCACTCCCATTGGATTTCCCTTGGGATAGCATGGGGTTTGAGTGATGGCGTCATGGTGGTGCTGATCATAATCTTGGTCCGGAAGTAAATTTATTCTCGGTTAGTTTTTCAAGGTGAAAAAGTTACATTACTTTCTGAACAATCGAATATGTAAACTAATGACATGTGTAACATTCTATAAAGTTAAATCAATTTTATATACAATTTTATATACAATTTTATATACAATTTTATATACTTGAATACAGATTTAAAAAAATGATTGCAATTTGTTGGTGAATGTGCAAAAGTGATATTACGTTTTTGTTCTAAAGTGATTGCTTTAAAACAATTGCATTTGAAGAATGTTGCTGGTGCTTATCTCCCTTGAATATAACTCTCCGGTGTACACAACTATTCTAAACTGAATAAAACTTCATAAGTTTAATCGCTTTCCCATGTTTTTATTACAATAACTTTATTAATTGCATTAATAAAACAATTTAGTCTGCAATATTATTATTTTAGAAGGTTGGTGTGTGTGATTGGCAAGGCCTGACCCCAGGGTTAAGTGGCCATATGTGTGAGTAGCTGATTTACTCCTCTCCAGGAGTTAGGCACAAGGCCAGTTTTTATCTTACTCCCACAAGTAAGATGTGACCCAAGGTCGGGTCGGGAAAGTGGGGTTTAAAAATTGCCTGGGCAGCCCCATCGGCATTCCAATAAACTTACTCCTCCCCAAAGAGGGGAGGCGAAGCCTTGGAGGGTGGACCTCCTAGAACTGCACAGGACAGACCCATAGACCGGCGTAAATCAAGCCCCAGAGGCCAAGACAATACCAGTCTATGGGGTGCAGTATCCATCGGAACAGATACTACACTTTGATCTTAGCCAAAAGGCCAAAGTAGACCTGATATTGGATTAGTCAATTGGATCACATGAAATATTTAAAAGAGATTTAGTTGCAGTTTAGAACTAAAGAAGAATAGACGGCATGTAGACTGATAGGGTTAGGGTTTACACATATTGCAAATCTTAGTTAAGGAGATGAATTCAAATCGTTAAGTCACATATGATTTAATTAAGTTACAGTTAAGGAGTTCATACAGATGGCCTTCCATGGTGTCCTCGACTGGCCACATGAACCCATAAGTACTATGTGATGCGTCTCAAAGCAGTTTTGTACAGCTACAGCCGGTTGTTAGTTTCTCTATAGTGAATGATCGTCCATGCATGGTTAAGAGTCATACCTTTCACAGGGTAACTCTGTTAATAGTAAGAACCCAAATGGGTCGTTGTAGTTCCTGTGGCGATCATTGACAAATGTTTGCTTTGGTCTGCCGAGAAAATGACAGCATTGTGGAAGGTTATCCTGCATAGCAGCCAGAAGATGACATAGTGCTCCAGTTAGTGGAAAACCGTAATGCATCTATAGATCAGTCATTAGTCATCGAAAGATTAAAATGAGTTTGATTGGAGTTAAATTGTGATCATCTCCATTTCTTCCGTGTGTGAGCATCCTTCCAGCTACCGACGACCTCGGAGAGAGATCAGCCAACACTAAGAAATGTTCACACAATAATAAAAGTTGTTAATTATTAATAACACAGTGTTGCCCCTTCATTTGGATGAGAGCCCTTTTATTTTAGCAAGCTAGACACACGTGCCATGAGATCGAACATTGATTGACACACACAATGATGCTATGATGCGACACACACAACCGTTATGTGAAAGGATGAAAACGAACCATACTGTAAAAGGATGAATTTCAAGGCTGTGCTTCAAGTGATGAAGACAAAACTGTCGAGTTGCACTCAAACAGTATCAGCAAAGCCCAGGTGTGATCCATTACCTTAATAACCTCAGCAAATCGATCGAGTAACACTCAAAGACTATCAGCAAAGCTCAGGTATGATCCATTACCTTAATGACCTCAGCAAATTTGTCAAGTAGCACTCAAAGAATATCAGGCAAGCTCAGGTGTGATCCATTATCTTTATGACCTCAGCAAATCCGTCATGTTACATTCAAAGAGTATCAGCCAAGCTCGCATGTTATTTATTACCTTAATGACCTCAGCAAATCCGTCGTGTTAGACTCAAAGAGTATCAACCAAGCTCGTGTGTGATCCATTACCTTAATGACCTCAACACACCCGTCAAGTAGCACTCAAAGAGTATCAGCCAAGCTCAGGTATGATCCATTACCTTAATGACCTCAGCAAAAGCATCCAAAACTGATGAACTGTACAAAATATTGCAAAACATTTGAATCACTCTTAAGTTATTAAATTTAATGTTTTTATAGGAAAAGGGAGGTTGTGGTGATGAAGTGGACACCAGAGCAGACGACTGACAACTTGGTGTCATGTGTGTGAGTCTTGTCGGTTTCATAGCATTACCTCCACTCAGGATATTGGCAACCTTCACGTAAGTAATCGAGGGAAAACCAACGCCAACTAAATAGAATCAAGCACACCCTCACCCAAAAAATCGTAACATACTAATTTGTACGTTTGTTTCCTTTACGTAATTTGTCAAGCAAAAAAAAAAAAAAATTATCGTTTATTTTGATTGGAAAAAAGAAAGAAAAACAAGTGAATTTAGTGTTCTACTTTGTGAACAAAGACGCGCGGTGTATATCAGACAAAAGACTAAAGATGGAGTACGAAACTACAACTTTTGTTAAATGTACAAGACAAGCTAAAAATGGACAAACAATATACAAGAACTACAAGTGAGATTCACGTTTCTAAACTATGCAATTTAATTGTCTTATGCAAATAAAAAACATCTTTAGCTGATATTCAACATTATTCGTACAATTTTTTTTTATTGAGTGAACAGATTGATAAAATAAAAAAGATTAACAAAATGAAAGTTTAAAAACTAATAAAATTTTCTTAAACAGTCCCTCCATAACCTAAAGCCATGAGCCGCCATTCGATTTAATCAATACAATTGGTGAGATACAGTGATTTCTTTCTAGTTAATGTAACAAACAAAACAAAAGACTAAAAAATGTCAATCATCAAAATTTTTGATAATTAACATTACATTTTAATTTTATTTATTTTTGGATTCCACATTTCAAATATCAATAATTATAAAATGGAGGTGGAGTAAAAATATTTAAAGAATTACAGTATATTTTTGATAATCATTTATTTCTAAGTAAATAAATTTATTTTTGATAATCATTTCTAAGTAAAGATAATTACATTTCTAAGTAAATAATTTCATTTTTGATAATCATTTATAAGTAAATATTACATTTCTAAGTAAATAATTTTATTTAAAAAAAAAAAAATCGTTAGATTCTTTTCTCAAAAACTGTTTGAAACAAACCGAATCAACACAACAAACCTTTGTACATGTGAAGAGCTCAGTATTGTTTCAGATAGAGTTTTATAACAAAAAAATTAAATTTGACAAAATAAATTTAAAAACCCTAGGATTTTATTTATTTAATTTGTCATTTAATTTTTCATTCAAATGTTTCACTGTTAAAGAACAATTCGTATTTTGTTTATTAAGTATAGTAATAACATTTTCACTTTCTCAAAATATAACGAATATGCACATTTTAATGAAATAAGTGATTTGGCAAAATGGTTAGTGTTTGCTAATGAGCTGGGAGACTGGGGTTCAATCTTCGGTTGAGTCATACCAAAGACTCGGTGAGGATCAATCGATAAATGGAGTAATACTGGGAAAGGAGTGGTTCTCTCCCCTAAACCTCAGTGTAGTAGTTAATGAAAAGGGAGCCTTATACATTGGAAATTTACTTATCTTTAGTTTTGGTAAAAGAGAAACCGTCTACTTCCGGTTTTGAATTTGGAAATTGGCAAGCGGTGTTTATCAGAAAACAGTCCCTCGTCATTTTTATCAGCTTAGTGTTTGGCAGCAATTTTAATTTCACCAGTTTGAACATGTGGGAATCAGTCATGGAGGAAATTTTTGAAGAAGTAATTCCGACATTAGACCTTTGTTTTTTTAACATTTCTTTAAGAGAGTTAGGGTTCAAAACGGCACGAAATATGCAAACAATAAAATGATTGGCACGGTATGAATTAATTCTGTATTCGACACGTTACTACTTTGATGTTTGATATATTTAAATTAATTAAATAAATTAAATAAATTATTTAGAATTTAGAACCACTTGATCTTTTTTCTTTTCAGTTTAACACTTTTAAGCATTTTGTGCATGTAAATCGATTTGTTTAATGTTTAAAATAATTTAATAATGAGAGAAGATCAGAAATAAAAACTCTTATGTTTTTGTTCCATGCTAAAATTGGCTGCAAAAAACAAAAGTACAACAAAAAAACAAGCACAAATATCAATTGAACATGGGAACGTGAAATTTCTGAGTTTTAAGGGTTATTTTTCCCTCGTGATCTGCAAGAAGATATTAATAATCACAGAAAAGAAGCCAGACGAAACTGACAGACATTAATGCGCATTTACTCTAGCTGCCATGCAAACGGGACGCTACAAAAAGTGAATACAGCAACAACAGGATAATCAAAAGGAAAAAGACCATGTTTCCGTCAATCAGCCCCAAACTCGAATATAAATAATATGGTGAACAGTTTGTGTAACACGAGTTATTCAATGCAAACACTTACAGAATATAAAAGTCACCATCCTAATTATGCTGGCAGTTCAAAGAAATAGGTTTAGTAAAACTCTATACTTGATGTCTTTCCAAACACTTAAATTTAAAAATTGACTTCGGCTCAGGATAAGTGGTTTAACATTAATTATTCCAAAATGATTCATTCACAACAAATGTAAACCCGTTCTGGTGAAAAACGCCATTTAAAGAAATTTTGTGCTGTATTGTATAACTTAAAATAAACATAATCTGGAAACAGCTGTAAACCATTTGGCAACTATTGTGTGTACTCTTTATTTGGAATATGATTTGAAAATAATTTAAATTTTTAATAGTACATATACATAAGTAAGTAAATTCGTATGAATCAACACAGCTTGATTCTGTTGTTGGTATTTTTGCAAGAGGGACCATGTAATGGTTGCCAACATCCCTAAGTGAAAGTGATTCTATGGAACCGACTGGATTCGAACTTGGCACACCGAGGTCGTCAGTCTGTGTCGTTAACAACTTAACCACCATAACCTCCTTTACTTTACTTTGCATATGTAGGAAAGACAGAAGGGAAAAACAATTAAACACAGGAGGGAATAAAAATCTTTAAAGTCTTTATACATTAAACTCTGAAATACTAGTTTTTGTCCGAATTATTACATATTAAACACGTAAATTCCAGATTTCCATTCATCTGAACCCTAATTTCCCAATTGGAACCCTTTTAAATTTTCTGAATTATATATAAGGATTTTTATACAATAAAAATCCGTTTTAATTACGGGACCTCCCACCCCTTTCAGAATTATTTACTTACTGACCTGAATTCACTTCTGTTTTTAGCTTATGATAACCCCACCCCAACTTGCACCTGGTTTATTGCTTACTAGCAATGAACAGTAACCTAACAAACCCTTCCCCTTCTCTTCTCCCAGCATCAGTCATAGTTGATTTAACTAACCCACCCTCTTTATCTTTTATCCCTTTCCGCCAC